>JAMPIV010019101.1:0-20000 GCA_024509875.1 Oreohelix idahoensis | reverse complement strand
ATTTACTGTTTACTGTGAGAGAGTACATATTTTCCTGACTGTGACTGAGCCTAGTTTTTTCCTCAATTGGATTTAATAAAACTATCATCACGCATCGAAGGAATTTTACCATAGCGGAGGATTAAAAGAGACCACTTCATTTTCACCCCTGTGCCGAACTGTGTTAGTGCCATCCCATAGACTCCTTTTTTATATAGTAAAAACACAAGAACTCTTAGTCTTCAAGTCTTGCGATAAGTGAGAATATTTGTTACCAGCAAAAACCTCGCAAACATCTGGGGCGGGACATCGAAGGACTAGACAGTTCATATGTCAAAAGAATACTTGCTGTTTTTATATACTTTTATGGATCGTCTGAGGCTGCATTCGGTAAGTGTGTGAGTATATGAGTGTGGATCCTCACGCGTGTGCATGAATGACAGGAAATTTAATCTTTTTCTTTTGTAACCCTGTTGTTAATTTTCTTGCCTAGTAATATAATTTTTCTGTATTCCCTGCATCGTTCCTTTAAGGGGGAGTTGATAATTGGTTAACTCTGTTTAAAACCCCCCTCCTTTCCATTTGCTTAGTAAAGGGAAGAACAGCTGGGAAGAACATGTTTTTTCTATCACCTATACCTAAATTTGTAACACCTCTTTCAGAACAATTAACTTCACTGTTAGGTTAACGTACCCGTGTTCCTGGTATTATCTATCTCTGGACTGGGTTTATCTCTGTCTAATAAGCGGGAAGGGCTTAGTCGATACCAATCTTCTTCACCCCTCCCGAACTTGTTATTTGCATTTGTGTACTTATGATAATTTATGTAATACCTGATATTTGTTAGTGATTGATGTTTAAAGTGAATAAAATCACATAAACTCATTTAGTTCTGTGTTGGATGTACCCAAAGCCCAACTTTTCCCCTATTCGTTTAATATAGTTTGTATCTACGTCGTCTGTGTGTTTGAAAACATCAAATCGGTGTGCGCGCAGATGCGGGTCTGGAAAACTGGCAAATAATTGTTTGACCAGGAGAGTGAAAGAGAAGATTGAGAGAAACGATTTGTCGTAAATAAGTCTGTCTTTACTCTCCTCCAGCACGCTGTGAAGCAACTATTAAATCTCTACATTTTCTATCACTGAGCTTTCCATCATCATTTTCCACTCTAAACCGGACCACTATTTCTAAGACTCTTTTCTCTCAAAATAAATTTACGACAATATTTGGCTGGCTCGGCGGGATAATTTTGAGATACATTTGATGCACACATATTTGTGGGCTGGTTCTGGGATCTTGAGCTACATTTGAGGCAATCGCATAGCCGGGTTAAAGATATTTTGAGTCTGATTTAGTCTGGGTCTAACTAGGTAGAGTGTGAATGATTTGTCTTTGTGAATTAGGGAAATAAATAAATAATTACACCCCTAGACAAACGTTCTTTAAGTATTTGGGTTGTCCACACAGCATAGTTACAGGTTGTTTTCTCTCCACAGCAGTAGAAAGTACAGATAAACAAAAATATTTGCTATTTTAATTATTCTCTGGCGGAGATAATTATATTTCTTTCTTTATAAGAGTTGCTGGGATTGCGTGATTGTTTTACAGTCACTAAGGTTTTTGAAGTTAAAAAGAGTTGAGCTTAGCTAAAGACGGATTGTTCTGATTTTTAAAAATTAAGTTAACAACGTCTCATCTCAATAATTGACTTTAGGGACGGAGTTTGTTGTCAGAGATTTAAAATTTAGGGGAAAATTTTTTTTCCTTTTAAATTGTTTTAATATAAATTTTTCTCTACTGTTAGTAAAAGTAGATTCTTTTCCAGTGTAACTTACCATTTAGTGGCATAGTCACTTGCGTTTAGAGCCTTAATTGCCAGATAATAGCAGCGATAAGTTTGCACAGTACAGGTAGGAGGTAACACAGGTAAATTTATACTTGTGTTTTTTTTTTCTCATAGCGGTTCAGAGTTCCTCCCTTTCGCGTTGCTTCTTACTAGTTCTCTAGGCATACTTCATTTTATTCTTTAACAATGGCAGAGACGATAAAGATGAGGTCCATCTTGAGGCTGGAAGCGAAAGAGGCAGGATTAGATGCAGAAGCTGCAAACGCGTTTATTAACCAGGAATTGGAAATATATGACGCGGAGCAACAGAGAGCCGAAGCTGAGAGGAAGGCGGAGCAACAGAGAGCAGAAGCTGAGAGGAAGGCGGAGCAACAGAGAGCAGAGGCTGAGAGGAAGGCGGAACAACAGAGAGCAGAAGCTGAGAGGAAGGAAGAGAAAGAAAGAACAGAGAGGAGAGAAGCCCAGGAGAGGGCAGATAAGAAAGAAGCGGAAGAACGTCTTTTGGAACAGAAGAAAATTCAAGCAGAGATGGAAACTCGCAGAGAGAGAGAGAGAGGCAAGGAAAGACAACATGAACTGGCGCTTAAGGCTCTAAAGAGTCGGGGCGCCTCTACTTCGACTAACGGAGAGCCGTCGTCGCCCCAGTCTCAATCAATGGACCTCTCCAGTACTCAATCTGCCCAATTAACTGCTATGTCGTTTTCTTTAGAATCTTTTCCTAGCCCTAACGAAAAAATTGACAGCTACCTAGAAAAATTCGAGAGACTCGCGAATCTTTATGGGTTAGAGAGTACCCGCTGGGCGCTTAAACTCTCAATGTCACTGAAAGGCAATGCTTATGACGTGTACACAAAGCTGGGACCGAATCAACATGATTACGACATGTTGAAAAAGGCCTTACTACAGCAGTTTGAGATGACTGCCCGAAAGTTTCTTCAGTTGTTCAGAAACAGCCGAAAAGAGAGCACGGAAACATTTCCCCAGTTCTCTTCACGTCTCACGGGTTATCTGACAAAGTGCATTGACTTTAACTGACTTCCAATTTACCGTACCTCTTTCATGTACGTGGGGAGAGTTTCCTAACCCCCCAGACCTCTGGGAACTACCATGCCCCTCGGATCCCATAATTGTCGACCTGACCTGTTAAAATTTTTGTGGAGAATCAACCTGCACCACCAGTCTTGAACACCCTTAATTTCTAGCGATTCATACACGAGATGGCCAATCCAACACTCGACCGCCCCTAGAACCATCAATTTCAACATGTATGTTCAATGATATTCCAACACATTATACCCTATTGTACACCACCCCAATACACGGTCCCACCGACAAGTCGCAGTCAGACAGGAACAGTAAGTCTTGAATGACTGAAAATCAGATATTAAGGCCTCATACGGCTAACGGATAGCTTCCACTTCCTCCTCGCCCACAACACCAACAATTGGACCAACCAGATTGAACTAGTACCCAGGCACTTAAAGCGGTAAACCTCACCCATGAGCCATCTTTTCAAATCATAAAATCCATAACTACCAACCAACCATCCTGCACCTAACACCGCTCCTCTTGAGCAATTAAACCAACGGAGTGTAAAAACAAAACCCACATCCGCAGGAAATCAACCTCCCTTTTGAAAAAAGAAAATAAAAATTACAATCAATTACAAAAAGTATTTGAAAAACACATACCTAACTCCTCCACCCACAACCAAAAAGCATTCCACCCCCCCCCCACTCTCCCCCAATCACCCTCCCACGCCCCTCACCCCTCACAACCCTCCCCTGACACCCATCCACCCCCCCCAGCCCACCCCCCCTACCCCACCCCACACACCCCACCCCCACATCCCCCACCCCTAACCCCCGCCCCCCCACTCCACCCCTTTGTTGTTACCCCACCAACCCCCAGCATAACCGCAACCCCTACCCCCATCACATAACACCTGCCCCCCACCCTCCCCCCCGCCCACCCCCCCCCCCCAACCAATAAAAACCCCCCCCCCTACCCCCCACCCCCACCCCCCCCCTGCAACCGCCTACCCCTCCCCCCCCCCCAACCTACCCGCCACCCGCCCACACCGCACCCCCGCCACCCCCCCCCCCACCCACCCCCCCCAACTAACAAATTTCTTGAATCAAACTCCAACCAAGTCCATACGTGGCAGCCGCAATGCGCAGAGCGGCCACCAAGGTCAAAGGAAAAGGGAGATACCCCCCTAACACCGACCAACAGAACGACCTAGATTCAGGGCCAACAATACTCGGTGCATAACCGCTGCAAATTATGGTATGTTTGACAATACATCCTCCTTAGAAAGGGTAGAATCGAATACTCAGTGTATTCTCAACCTGAAGGGAGGGACCGAGAATCGAACTCAACCAAAAGCACAAAGAACGTGAGAAAAAAAAACGACGACCACCCCGAAACGAGAACTTAGACACCCTCAACTCGAGAAAACTGCTAAAATTTTGAAAACGTTAACCTTTAACTTACTACTTTACTGTCGTTTTTGCCACTTTTGACACGGATTAAGTTTTTGATTGTATTTGGTCGCTAGGCACCTTAGTCAATGGACCCCGGTCAGGAGTAACAGAGGAAAACCGTCAAAACTTAGTGAGTTTTTTCAGAAGCGTAGCAACCCAGGACTCTTTTGTTTGACCCTAACGCACAGTAGAATACCTCTGACCTTTGTCAGAGGAGTTCATTAAAGTGCGGGGCCAATAATCGGATGATCTCGATCTAACCCAAGTTATCCTGGATGTAATATGTGGTTCCATTGGTAAGACCTAGAGTTTGTTACCGCATCAAGAACATTTGTTGTCCAAACAAGGAGTCGAGGCGTTGAAGGTGGTGGGCTTAACCGAAACAATCATCTATTATAAAGAATCATTTTTTTTTTTTTTTTATTTTTTACGTAAAAAAAATCTTAGTATGATTAGTTATCTTATTCTTGACTGAAATTTTTACGAATATTATTTTATTTACCAGTCAAAGATGACATAAAAAAACTCGATATTTATGGAGACCAAGCCCTCCAATTTTTTAAGAGTTACCTGGCTCCTCTTGGATTGTAGACTCGTTCGGTCGTATAAATTTTTCTTAAACGAAGCGTTAACCATATCTCCTTATTTGGTAGTATCAGCAAGTGTTGAGAATGTCTGAAACCATTCCTTAAAGGATTTTCGAATCAATGACCATAAAAGGTAGCGATAGTGAAGGTCTCTTAAAAAATTCTCGAATGGTTCTTAGAAACGTCTTGTGTGAAAATTGATACACACGTAGAGGGTTTCTGCCATGTTCGTTCTTTGGTTTTCCAATGATATGCTTTGTCTAGACATTGGAGGAAGTTTTTTCGAATGTGTTTTCCGCCCATGTCGGAGAGTGACAAAATGGTTAAGCAGCGAGTGGACGCAAATCCTGCGTCTTAGGTGATTTCTTCTCCTGAGGGAAATAAAAACATTGTCTTTGTGAGTTAGTTTAGCTAACTAAGACTATTTCCCAGTGTTTATTCAAGCCTGCCGGAAGGCATATGTTTGTGGTTGATTCCGAAAAAAGGTAGATTCCTCTTTAAATTTGTAAAAAAAGACAAAAAAAAAAACATATCGATGTCATATACTAAAAGGTTTTCGACATTTTTTTTATTTTTTTTTTTTTTGCTGCTCTTTTTGCCGCCGTTGTTGTGATTCAAATGGAGAGAGACTTTTGATTAGGTTTTCGCCAAACCGGTATCTTTATACCTGAACTAGTTATATATATATATATATATATATATATAATATATATATATATATATATATAATATATATATATATATATATATAACTATATATATATATATAATATATAAATAATAAATATATATATATATATGGGTCGCTCCTAGACCAAACAAAGGCCTATTGTCTGGCTGTGTTCCAGGATTCATAAAGATCAGAGTCACAGTCCCAAGTCATATGGTTAGACTTAGGAACGTTATAAAGGTTTGGCTTGAAACCTGTATCGTCCCCCCAGTGATGCTAATTCACGTGCAGAGGATAAATGGGGACCATAAATGTATACATCTGATCTGCTAAGCATTCAGGTAAGGGAGTTATTTATTAATATAATATCTATGAACAGTGATGATCTCAGCTTAGCATATGACACTGTTGTCATAAAAAAAAAATTAATATGTATGAAACTTTTAGGCTTATCCCCAGATTTTGGACGTCTAATAATATTAAAGTATAAAACAAGTGCTTCACACGAACTCAGCAGCACTTTATGTTATTTTCGATTATGACTGGAAGAGCTATTTGACCTATTTAACACTATGAAAAAACTAATGAACATTATTGGATCTTCTAACATGACTATCAGCTGGCAACTAATATATACTTCATTGCAATTGCAGAAAATTCTTGGGACATAATGTTTTGGTCGATGCGCGACATATATACATCAAGAGAACTGTTTTGTGGCGTGGCAATAAATTGGTAGAAAAACGAAAAATGAAGATTTTACCTATTTTTATGACTCTAACACATCAGTTGGCCTTTTTGTGTTGTAGTCTGGGAACACTATTCTAACTAAAACAAACCTACACAGCAACATATCCCTAAACCACGATAATTACACCTAACACATCCGTTACACAATCATTAATACCTGGTGTCGATAGGGGTGGTTGAATTTGAGTCAGCCAAAATGACCACCTTTATATCACTACTTAATGATCCGATTGTGGCAGCGGGTTAACCACAAGAAGGGCAAGCCCAAGAAAAGAAGGAGCACTGCCGGCCAACATGGGGGGTTGGCCGAAAGAAACTGAAGGAGGCGCAACATAGACAAAAGATTAACAAGAAAAAAAACAAAATGACTTCACCCTACTCCGGGCGCCCTGGCTTTAAAAAAAAAAAAAAAAAAAAAAAACTTCCCCTGCAAAGGGAACCCCTAAGACACACAAACGGAAGACATCTTTTCTAAGGATGGTTATTGTAGGTCGTAAGCAAAAGACGGTCAATAACCCGGACACGGGAATAACCACAAGAGCTCCTAAGGATGACCAAGACGACAGTACATAAACCAAGATCTTAGAAATGGGGGGCACTTTTGACCTTCTCTTCCCCTTTAAAGCGTACAACTAAATGGGGTACAAAACACAGCGACACGCCACTATTCAGCGAATAATAAAAATTACCACTATAAGTTGTTGGGGGTGTGGGTTGGCCGAGGAATGAACTCTGAAATCTGAACATATGTGCAGGTATTTAGAAAATCCTGGCTTCGGCCGACCAGTGCCAACGTCCGTACTGACGGGCCGATCAGGGTGTGGACATAAGCAAACCCAACAACATTGACACAAACACCCAAGTACCTATTGTGGGCAAAATGCCAATAGTATATAGTTACCATCACATTTGAACTTGAGGGAGGTTTGCCAGTCCGACGAAAATCTATTCGGTCCCTCTGGAAATTGATCCATAATGAAAGGAAAAATAAAAAAAACAAAAAAAAGAAGGAAACAGGTTTTCAATCCTGACCCAGTATAGATCAGACACTATTGGCCATATATGTAAGGGTCACACGATAGCCGTGTACCGGCTACCATGCAACGACATTACCCGAAGGCATGGTCCCGCAGAATATAAAAGCCCTTGTGACCACAATTTTATACACGGTTTGGGATTCCCTCATACAACAATGTATTTGACGGGATCGGACATTGATCCCAATACCCGTTATAGCTCTAGTTAATGGAGGAGAATCTTTAAAAAATAAAATCTTGAGAGTCGGCCAAACAAATTATTCCACCACCCCGCCCAACCCCCCCAGACCCACGGCTCCCCCACACAAGTCCCTACCATCCGGCCGGACGAAAATGAGGCTCGTTGCGAATCGTATTTGTAAAAAAACGGCTTTACCCTCACACATGTGATGATTACAGTTAAGCTGGGTGTCAGGGGGAGAAAACTCGGAATGACCCTGGTACCAATATTATATCGGCTGCCTCTCATTATTCTGCTACACTAACGCGAAGAGAGGTACCCTCAAAACGAAACAACAGTCTTACGGTGTTTTGCAGACACAGCTACCCATCTTTTATCATTTCTGCAGACCATATTTAAGGGGCCAACTAAGAAGCGCTGTACTTCCGCGGACTCGGGGCGGTCGCGGGACGCGCGGGGTCCCCGGCTTTATGACAGAACCAGAAGGCTGACGAGACAGTTCGTCTCTGCAAGCAAGTATGTATCTGGAAGCTTAATGGAAATGGTGCTAAAAGCTAGGATTGGTATCTAGCTACTATCACCAACCTATAAGAAAGCCCCAGCGCGCTAAAATTACTAAAAGCTGATACAACAAAAGCTAGCAAAAGAGATGAGAACTACAAACCAGGGTGAGAAAGTCCTATTGCAAAACTTCCGCAACCGGGAAGCAATAAACTTCTGCAATCGGTATGGCAAGGACCATGAGTTAAATCCGTCCTATAAAAAAGATCTCCACGTACCAACTACAAAGAACCTATCTTCTCAACCTCCATCAAAGGAAAGGTGAGAAAAGGTCTCTTTCCAACATAAATCTGCTAAACAGAAATATTCATTTGGAAAGACACCAGGTGGCCATCCTCCGAGCAATCTTCCAGGCTCTGTCTGTCGTGCCATAGCAACGGAAGACGAGAAGTGAATTTTTGATTGGATGATTGGTTTGGCATGGAGTAATCCACTGCAGACCCACAGACAATCCTTTAAAGATGGTCCTAAGTTCGGCGACAAATAACTCTCAACAGAACAATACAAACAGAAAGATACCAGGGTCTCTACTAAAACATTACAGTGCATGTCTTTAAACGGAGATGTTTTACCTGTCGAGAACAAATCTCATTGAATTTGTTATGAAATTAACAAACTAGACCCCCTGTTATCCAAACCAGAGTTTATACCCCCGATCCCGTACGCTATAAGCTGAACTGCACTTCGCGCTGAAGGCAAAAGTATTTGTAGAAATAGACAAGCTGCGTCAGGCAGGGAATATCAGTGAGTCTACATCTCCTTAACAGCTCCGATATGTAGTGCTGTTTGTCGCCAGAAGCCCTCAATATAAGGATAAGTTTCGGCTGTGCATTGATTACAGTTTGTTAGAAAAATACAAAAAAAAAAACAAAAAAAAAACGCAGTAACGGAATTCCAGCCCGTTGAACCGTCTCCAAACTGAACTGTTTTCTGAGTTGATTCACCATATGCCTCAAGCAACAGCAAAGTATAATTTCTCCAAGATTGACCACAAGCAAATGTTAATTAATCAAATAACCAGTCCAAGGAGGTAAAATTATACAAAAACCTCATTGATTAGCATTACCAGGCACTATCGAAGCAAGACTACATTTATCTTTACATGTACACATTTACATGGATGCCGGTTTCGGTTTATATGTCAAATAACTTTCACCAGGAGTGTTTCAACCAGGAACCAGGATGACTGAGGCAATCCATCCTACAACCTTTGCAAAGTCCCCATAGTCCATAATATTCAATGTATGACATATTAATTTACATCGGGAAACCTATGAAGACCACATTATTGCTACGGGGTTTGCTATGGGCTCCATCAGGTGATACAACATGGAAGAACGGTTCTCAACAGGCCCGACCTCAGACAGCAAATGAGTTCTCATCTGTGCTCGGGTTTTGTGAACAGTAGTTAGACACATTCCTGAGGGCACACTATTTCCCTCCCTCCCCCCCTCCCCACTGATTCTAGTTGTCCTATTTTAAGAACGAACGATGGAGAGGAATCAGTAATTGGACAGCGAAAAGACCCATCCGAACTGCAGAAATACGTACATATCGTTCCTTCATATCCGCATGCAAATTTGAGCAAACTATCAAGATACGTACATCCCAGAACTTCAACGGACTGGACGGTCACCTCTGACCTGGGGTTGTGGTGGAAGGGGAACCCCCCCCCCAAAAAAAACCGCCTCACAAAGAAAGGTTGCGGGGTTCCTGATAAGGTCATAAGCATGGAATCAAAAAAGTGCAGAAAACAGGGCGGTATATTAGCATCTTTGAAAAAGGACAGTTGTCTTTGCCACCCATACCCAACTTCCATTAAATTTGTTGGAGGTTTTGCCTGGACTGGTCCTCCAAGAAAAACCTTCTTTTTTTGTAACTGAGAAGAAAATAGTCCGAAAGCGTTCAGACCGTCAGGTGCATTTCGGGCCCCATCGGGGTGGGTCAAAACCCTCGGTCATAACACTGGCTTCAAGCGGATGAGATGGGGTCAGTGACTCTGAACATGCTCATTTTTCAGTTGGTTTTTGCCTATGGCATTGTTTGGAAAGTCGGAAATGGGAAATTTAAGCTGAAATGCGGGAACGGATAAAAAACTACAAGCGTAAGTTGAAAAGGGAATGGGAAATGGTGGTCGGTCTGTGGTGCTTGCTCGATTGTCGGTTATTTTTTCAGACGACCATCATGAGGTTCTTTTCTTCTATCTTGTACAAGTTAAAACTTATCCACGGTGCAAAAACAGAGACACTCGCTTTCCCGTTTGGGCAATATGTCTTTCTTGGTTTTGGCACATTATTAAAGAATTTTATTTAAAAAAAAACGATAAGGATTCAGTTGCGGTTGGGCCCCCTCCTTTTAAGCGTTTATTTATTTTTTAAGCGTTTTTTAATTTGTATTTCTTTAATTCTATTCAAAAAGTGGGGATTTTTATTACGGGATTTTTTTTTGATTTTTTTTTTTATGATATTATTTTCGCGGATGGATTTTTTTATTTTTTTTTTTTATTTTTCCTGAGAGTCAAAGTGGAAGAAGGATAATTCCGGAAAAGGAAGACAGAATGCGGGGCTGATTTCCTGGAGTAGGGTCCCCACAACTGGACTTTTGCAGAGGAAAAAAAAGTGGAGGAGGAAGGTTTTGAAGGAATAGCCAAATACATCCCAGGGCACACGCAGTCACACCAGCTTTTCCAAACCCATCCCATCCAAGAAGTTTACCGATATTCAGGGCGGCTTTCTCACCATAGGTCATTATAAAATCTATAACATGGGGGGGGGGGAAAACACGTTTTCCACGTCTCAAAAGGGGGACGATGAATTGTGATGGGACGCGAAACTTCGGACTCTTGGACCCCTGAACTGTGAATGTAAATCTGGAACTTTTGTTGTAAAACGTGTAAACTTCTTGTAACGGAAACATTAGCAATGGCAACTACGGGAGGAGAGCATAAGGGCACTCACTTCTTTCTGAATGGTGGATTTAATTAGCTATAAGAGTAAAACCTATCGTTCATTCTGTGTCCATCACAGACAGTGGGGCAAGGACACGATTCGCGTTCGTTTTGCGAGGATTGACATCCTATTGAAACGGTCAGAGTTTTTACCTTTAGTAATAACTACTGGTTCGAAACATCAGCATGTTGATTCCCCGTTACCCCAGGACCCGTACGATTAAATATCACTGAGCCATACATCCACTCAATGGAACATCCTTCGCTCCTGACCCAGCATTACTTGGGCAGTTTATTTCTTTTAAAGGGGTGTGCAAGGTGAGAGAGTGGGGGGGAATTGTGGTGGGCGTCGTTTAAGAAATGCCTAACAGATACAGCGTAAGAATCAAACAACCAGTTAATGCGCTGTACTCACGACTCAGTGAGAGACAGTACTGAGCGGAAGATGATGATATGTCAGGGGAGAGTCTATCGGCCGTATCAAAGACATTAGTGGAAGGTTGGTGTCGCCTGATACGAGAACGGCATGTTTTTTCTTGCCGCTTATTTCGCAGCCCCGTTTCTCGGTAGGGGTGTCAAATCGCAGGAACACCGAGCCGAAGACGGGTGAAGAGCCGAAAGTGCGGGGCCCCAAAAGCAGCATCGAACAATTGAGAAAATGGACGAAAAAGAGACCCAGGGGGTGGGGGGGTGGCTTCTTTCATTGTTTAACTTACCTATATCATTGTTGTCTTCTCTTGATGATTGGGGGGAAGAGGGTCCCCCCCAGGATCCCCAGGGGGGGGAGAAGTTTTCAGGAGGGGAATTAGGATCAGATGAAGTCCTGTTCCCAAAGTCCCTTAATCTGTCCTATCCCCACTCAAAAGCCATAGCCCCCCCCGCCTCCCCCCTGTCCTTCTTTTCCTCCTTAGGGGCTCCGGGCCCTCCCCCTGAAAAGACCTTCAAAGACTTTCTCACCTTATTTTTTTTAGCATATCCACCCTTCCCTTCGCCTCCTCAGTGTTGCCCAAGAACCTCCCCTTGATTTAGACGGTCAGACAGCAAAAGTTCCACATAGAGAATTTTTTTTTAATTGAAAAGCGGGCGTCATGTTTATGGTTTATGAATTTTACATGTCCCACTACAACTTACATTTCCATTTTTAGATTAAATATACCATGAAAGAAGTATCTTTCAATTCTTCGAAAAAGAAAACAGAAAAAAGGCGGTTAATAAAATTTATTACTCGGCTGGCCAAGGGCGCTTGTCCTTTACAGAAGATGGTAATCAGAAGGTCACTAGCTTTATTTGAAAATCTTTTGTTATAGATTGTCCCCTGGGATTTGTATTTCATTATATTTGGCAGTGATTTTGTGAGGTGGTTTCTTTTCTGTGCCAAAGCTAGTAAATCCCATTAAAAATTGTAATTATATTGTGTTTTTAAAAGTGGATCAAGTGGTCTAGTTTTCTAGGTTCATTTCTATTTCAATGGATATTTTGTGTTTAAATTTTAAATCTGGATCCTATCTGAATTTAAAAAATTAAAACCATTCTCAAATAGTTCCAGTTGTTAAATATTATTCTAATGTAATCTTTCTGATTAATATTTTTTCCAAAAGATAAATTAATAGATGCTTGTTAAAGTATCACTTTTAAAGGTCCCCCCCCGCGAAAGGAATTTAAAGATTTAATAAAAATAATTCAGATGTTATAAGTCCTCCTAGTTTTATAGATGTGTTTTTTATTTTTTGTAATACCACTAGGAATTCGCGCAGTGTTGGTTTATTTAAATACATAATTTAAATAACACGAGTGTATTAAGGCTGCTTATTACGGGAGGCTAAAATTTTTTATCTCGCGCGCGCTTGATTAAGTTTTTTTTTTTTTCGGGTATGTTACATGTCTTTTTTTATTTTTTTCTTTTTCACACCCAAACAGAGTGATCCGTAAACCTGCGGGGGGTCCGCAGCCTATAAATGAAGAAAGGGAAATATTAATAGAAATCATCCTATTAGAACTTCCAGTACATATTGGATGAAGGATACCCGATGAAGAAAAGAAAAATAGATATCTTTGAAGTGAGAAACGGCGTGAGTGAAGAGAGCGGGGGCACGGGAGGCATTTTCTTTTTTTAGCGGATATTGTTGTGGCCGGAACGGACTGGTCAGGCTATGCTGGGTCCTTGCCGAACCTAAGCTTGGTCAGAATATTAATTAAAAAATAAAAAAGAAAAAGAATTAATAAAAAACAAAACCCCAAGAACTAAAAGAAAAGAATAAAAAAAAATAAAAGATCAAATCAAAAAAACTTATAATACCAAAAAATTACAAAACGAAAAAAACTGGTGAAGAAGTTAAAACTTGGAAACGGTAATTAAAAATCGCAAAAGTTTTGTTAGTGTAAGTAGCAGATAAAATATATTTTACTGATTTTCTGTGTAGACCCACCCCGCCCCGTACGCCCCCCGCTGGACCCCGTGATTGCCTGCCAGCCCCGCCCGCCCCTCCTCACCCATGGGGATTTTAATATAACCACCCCCCCCCACTTTCCGGGTCCCCCCCCACCGTTACCCCCCTATCCCACCCTCACGCCCCCTCTCCCCAAAGACCCTAATTTTACCCCATAGACCCCAAAGATCATAAAGAGGACCACTTCATTTTTCACCCCTGTCCGTAGCCGCCGAAACTGTCCCTACCTAGTGCAACACAAACCATAAACCCATAGATAGAGTACATCCTATTCCTTGACTGGAGTTGACTGTCTCCTATTTAAAATATACCACGACAAGGCAATAAAACAGTCTAATTATCAACGCAACGTTAACATCTGGGGGGCGGGACATCGAAGGACTAAGAAAAGTTCATATGTCAAAAGAATACTTGCTGTTTTTTATATACTTTTATGGATCGTCTGAGGCTGCATTCGGTAAGTGTGTGAGTATATGAGTGTGGATCCTCACGCGTGTGCATGAATGACAGGAAATTTAATCTTTTTCTTTTGTAACCCTGTTGTTAATTTTCTTGCCTAGTAATATAATTTTTCTGTATTCCCTGCATTGTTTCCTTTAAGGGGGAGTTGATAATTGGTTAACTCAACACCTCTTTCAGAACAATTAACTTCACTGTTAGGTTAACGTACCCGTGTTCCTGATATTATCTATCTCTGGACTGGGTTTATCTCTGTCTAATAAGCGGGAAGGGCTTAGTCGATACCAATCTTCTTCACCCCTCCCAAACTTGTTATTTGCATTTGTGTACTTATGATAATTTATGTAATACCTGATATTTGTTAGTGATTGATGTTTAAAGTGAATAAAATCACATAAACTCATTTAGTTCTGTGTTGGATGTACCCAAAGCCCAACTTTTCCCCTATTCGTTTAATATAGTTTGTATCTACGTCGTCTGTGTGTTTGAAAACACCAAATCGGTGTGCGCGCATATGCGGGTCTGGAAAACTGGCAAATAATTGTTTGACCAGGAGAGTGAAAGAGAAGATTGAGAGAAACGATTTGTCGTAAATAAGTCTATCTTTACTCTCCTCCAGCACGCTGTGAAGCAACTATTAAATCTCTACATTTTCTATCACTGAGCTTTCCATCATCACTTTCCACTCTAAACCGGACCACTATTTCTAAGACTCTTTTCTCTCAAAATAAATTTACGACACTTTTATAAAAGATATTCGCTGATGGGACATCAGTCAACCTATCGACTGTGTCCAACTGATCATTAACTTCTCGTGGTTACCTGAATTGTACTCACCTCATGATTCGTGAGGTCATGAAAGAGGTCAAGGTCAAGACAACATTTTTGACAATAACTCGTGACAGGTTCATGAGAATCCCGTGAAACTTACTGAACACAAAACTCTCTGACCATATTATTGAATGCTTATAAAAGATTGACGCTCCTCGAATAAATTCAGTTGAAAATTCAATGCGCAAGTATGGCTCATCTCACTACAGAACAACGACTCATCATCATTGGACGTTCACAGACTGGACAGTCACAAAGTGTAGTGGCCAGACAATTTAATGTAGTTACAAGCACCATTAGTCGCCTTTGGAGGCGATTTCAAGAAACTGGCTCAGTGGCTGACCGGCCGCGCAGTGGAAGACCCAGAGTCACAACTCCTGCCGAAGATCGCTTCATACGGCTGCGTCACCTCAGGAATCGACTTGCATCTGCGTCCTCCACAGTCCAGTCAATGTCAGCAGCTCGTCGAATGTCAGATCAAACGGTCAGGAACCGGCTGCACGACTCTGGTCTTTGGGCTAGAAGACCCTACAGAGGTCCAGTTCTTACGGACCGGCATCGCCAGAACCGACTGCAGTGGGCGAACCAGCATCGTCAATGGACTGTTGGGAATGACTGGAGACGGGTTTGGTTTAGTGATGAATCATTTTTTGTGCTCCTGCGACACGATAGACGGAGAAGAGTTTACCGCAAAGTCCATGAGCGCTACGTACAGAACAGCGTTGATGAGGCTCCTTCACATGGTGGTGGAGGTGTACTGATGTAAGAGGCGATCAACGTCATGGGAAGAAGTGACCTGGTGCAAATTGAAGGACGCCTGAATGCCAAACGATACGTCGATGAAATTCTTCGTCCTTACGTCCTTCCACTTCTGGCTGCACGAGGGTCAATTTTTCAGCAGGATAACGCTCGACCTCATGTGGCACAACTCACCACCCAGTTCCTCGCTGACAACAACGTCCAGACCATTCCGCGGCCAGCCATGTCATCAGACAACTGCGGGAAGAGTGGGCAGCCATCCCACAACAACAGATCCAACGGCTAATCGGATCCATGTCAAGGAGATGTCGTTCTCTGATAGAGGCCACATGACATATATATATATAAATCCCAACTTACCACACATATATATATCCTCAACAAATTGACAACAATATGACAGTCACAAACATCTAACACTCTAAAGATTATCTTATTAAGTCAAGGGTTAAATTTTAACAAATGTATTGAATTTTTTTCAATAAATAGATATCCTGATCCTACTACACAGTGAATCAGGAATCAAAATCAAATGTAAACACAATGTTTATGTACAAAGTTTTATACAAAGGATCTTTGTCCCGACATATAATATTATTATAATATGAGTGTATTGTTGTGAGGTAGTATTATGAGGCAATACTGGCTGTTTGAGCTAGGTTGTTGGTTGTCATCACGACTTCATGTGTTTGTTACTGGTGGAAATAATATTAAAGGATTCACAGATTCTTTTACTTTTTAAATCAAGTACTGTCCCTCTTGGACTATTTATGTAAGTCAATTGAGGTGGGTTATACAAGGGTGAGCTGCTCGTGCTGAAACATTCTTAGCTCAATATGGCGGCTGCAGGAAAACTGTATCCTCTGCTCGCTTGCTTCTCAGTTTGCTAGAAAAACCCACAATGGCTGATATCTTAGGCAAGGAGTCTGCTGCCAGAGTTCTGGATCAAGCAAGGCTCAGACCATGTGCTGCTATATTACATCAGTACCACGGTCCCTGAAATAAGAAGGGTGTGCCTCCTTCTTCATAACTAATATATAATATATTTCCACACTGACGTACAAGACAGTACAAACATAAAGTTCAGAGCTGTAGGCCAACTGCTAGCTTTTCATGTGACAATATACACCAGTATTCCTCTCCCTAATGGTTACAACGCCTCTGCAATTCCAGCGTTAATCCCTTCTATACAATAGGATAGGTGTCATGTTACATATGGCAATCCAATATATCTATCTGTATAGGCAGTTATACTCCTCTCTGACAATCTTTACAAGGTGGAGCAATATTTAGGCTTTGCCTCATGTTTGCTACTGAACCACACACATACAGACATAATTTATCATTTCACATTCAATTTTCATATAAAATATATTAAATTTGTCTAGCTTACTACAATTCAAGGAAATAATTAAACAAGTAACGTTGACTGGCGATGAATTCTGGCACAATTTTGATCTGCCTTTGTCCAGGCTTTTCCTTTAATAGAAAATTCTTAGCCTGCTCTCAACGTACTTGATTTTCACATAATTTATTTTCAAAAATGGCAGTGAACTGACGCTTCTATTTGACCATATCTAACGTTCTAAACAATCAGGCCATGTTTACATGAGCCTTTGAAAAAGACTATCCATCCTATACGTTGCCATTAACAACAATATTTGCATTTGCAGTTAGACTAATAAGGTTTCGCCTTACATTTTACCACAGCCAATCAAATCGTATCTAACTTGTCGGCCTCATTTCCCCAAAAGCAATGTTTTCCAAACGTGCCATAAAAAAATATGCAGATATGATCTTGTGCTGTCAGTCAACCCCACTATAGTATTTTGGCTATAATTTGTTAATTAATAGACTATGTGCGTAACACATAACATATTCTTTGTCCGCAAGTCCTAAGGTACAAGAATATATAAGTTTAATGGGGCTAAGTGGCTTCGTTCAAAATATGTATTTTTCTATGATAGTCGTGTATTTTATGTTACCACCTGTTCACTTCCATACTATGGGATGTCTTCTGTACTGTCAGACTAATGTCAGGAGCTCAGTCATAAAACAGTAGAATGTCAGGTTTCCCAATAAGATTTTAAACCTGTTTTCAAAACCTAACCTCGTATCGTTAGTGTTTTTTATCACTGTATATTTGAAAAAAATCAGGTCTTCATGCCTTTCGCGTGTGATTGGCGTTCACTTTTTAATCGCGAGACGACGTAGTATTATTGCGTCGCTCCGTCTATCCTTTCTCGTCTCTGCTTAGCCCGTCTGTCTTTTAGGTCAACTTTGTGTGTATAATTTCATTAATGTAGTATTTGTATCTAGGTCATTATGCAGGGTGCCTATCAAGGTCGTCTAAGAAATACAGTACCAGTTTTATTTTTTTGAAACGCGTGTAGGCTTGTGCTATCACACGTGGAAACGTTACCTTTTTGCAGACGAAGCAGAAAAAGGGGATCTCTTGTTCAGCCATTATGGCGTTCTAAAACGGAAGCGCTATTGGGAAAGCAATGGTCTTTCACCATTCTTCTTTATTCTATTGTATTATTTCGTTCGGCTTTACATTTATGTTATAATTTATATATGGGTATAAGAATGTTTCACCACAAATTCTCCCCACTTAAAACAGACATCATATGTCAGTCTCTAATTCTATATACACATAGATAAATTTATATCTATGCCTGGTGATTACTTTGATTCTCATCACACGGATGGCGGCTTAGAAAATCAGCACGTAGGTTAGTTTTTCCAGAAATATTTTCTATGCAGAACTGAAATGGCTGTAAAAGCAATGACCAGCGGAGTAGCCTAGAATTTTCATGCCTAGCTTGTGCTAGAAAAGCCAGGGGTTTGTGATCCGTTTGTAACTTGAATGCCTTCCCATACAGATAAATATTGAATTTCTTGTTCGCCATCATATTACAAGCAAGACATTCTTTTTTTCATTAGTTGAATAATTTTTTTCAGCTTTATTTCAACTTACGACTAGCATAGGCCACTGGAGTTAATTTCCCCATTCCAGTGAATCTGACTTCTGTAACAGGGTGGCACCCAAACCGATATTACTGGGCATCCGTTCTCACAATGAATTCTTGACTTAAGTCAGGTAATTTCAAAATAGGTTTGGCTGGTGAGCTTTTTCCTTCAATTCTTGGTATGCTAATTCACACTGTGCTGTCCAGGTAATTCGATCTGGATTTCCTTTGCGTGTCAAATCAGTTAACGGTGCACATATGGAATTAAAGTTTTTGATATACTTTTGGTAGAACCACATAATGAGACAAAGGATCTCACGTCTTTCTTGGTTTGTGGTCTCGGGGCTTTCTTTAGTTTCTCTAAATTCTTTGGGTCAGGGGTCATGTTTCCCTGATAAACTGTGTGTCCCAAAAATTCCAATTCTTTACATCCAACGACACATTTGGTTGGTCGGGCTGTTAAATTTGACTAACTAAGTCGATCAAACAGCATGTTCAGAGAGTCAATGTGTTCCTCAAATGTTTCTGTTGCTATAAGGATATCATCCATAAAATTTGTTATACAGGGATTATTCAGAGGATCCAATAATTTTCTCATCATTCTAGAGAAGACACTGGGCGCATTCTTCAATCCAAATGGCAATCTATTAAACTCATAGTGTCCTTCTGAGGTACTAAAAGCTAGGTATGGTCTAACCTCAGGCTTTACTGGAATCTGATAGTATCCTTTACTCAGATCCACTTTTGAGAAATATTTAGCTTTATTTAGCCTGGCAAACAGCTGATTTGTATCCGGCAATGGATCCACCTGTCCTTCTGTAATAGCATTCAGTCTCCTGTAATCTATACAGAGTCTATGTTCTCCAGAGGGTTTTCTCAAGAGCACCACACTGGAACTATACGAAGATTCATTGTGTGAAATAATTCCTTCCTTTAACAAATAGTCTATCTCTTCCTTCAAAGCTTTCTCCTTAGCAAAAGGAATCGAATATGCTTTCATACATACAGGTGTTGGGTCTATAAGTTTCATATCATATTCCAATAAGTTTGTATGCCCTGGTCGGTCTGTTAACACCTCTGCATGATTATTTAGAACCTGTTGCACTCTCTCTTTCTGAGTTTTCGTTAAATGTGTACTGATTTTCACCTGTGCTGCTGTCTCACAGGGGTGTAATGTATATTCAAATGATGAAAGTGGTTCCTTTTTCATCTCCATTGCGATGGACAAGGTCAACAAGTGTGTCTCTTCCTGATGTTCTCTTTCCAAATATTTCTTCAGGAGATTCACATGATAGATTTTTTCTTTCCCCTTCTTATCTATCTTATAATTTGTTCTAGACACCTTCTCTATAACTGTATATGGACCTTGACATCCAATTTGTAACTTATTCTGACTACCGGGTATAACAAGCAGTACCTTCTCATCCCACAGCCAAATCTCTGTCTTTAGCTTTCCTTGTTGTAATAGGCAGCATGTTTTTTCCATG
>JAMPIV010019100.1:0-114753 GCA_024509875.1 Oreohelix idahoensis | reverse complement strand
GAGGTCAGCTTCCCTCAAGAGCTTCTCTTGTAACCTTTTGTTAACAGTAAAGACAATTTTGTCTCTTATCATACGATCCTTGTCGTTAAAGTTGCATAAATCTGCTTTAGTTCTCAGCTTAGTCAAGAAGTAATTAAAAGGTTCTTGAAGAGGTGTGTTCCAGAATCTGAACGTATGTAATACTTCATTGCTTCGTGAGCTGCAGTGGTTCTGGAGCAAATCGAGAATTTTATTAGGATTAGAGTGGTCTCCTTCCTCTGCAAGTTGATCAAAAACTTCAACAGCTTGAGGTCCAGCACAGTGAAGGATAATGGCCGCCCGAACAGGATCAGGTTTAGAGGCCACCTCCCCTGCATCCATATATAATTCTAACTGTCGTCTCCATTTACGAAATGTGTCTGGTTCGACATTATTTATGTCTAGACAGGGTGGTAACCGAAACATGGGCCTTTCTGCCATGACGAAATGTCTAATAATGGTATGCAAGCAAAAACCTACCAACAGAAGAGTTAAACTTGGTTTTACCAGTTTATCGTCCCCTCACCTCAAGTCTATGATGTCAGCACATGTGTTACAAGATATTCAGCAGAACAGATCGAATTCTGTAGAAATAAACACTGCTGCCACCATGTTGATATTTACTGTTTTATATAGTAAATGTTGATAGATGTAATGAGACGTGGCTGGCTGTCATACATTCTCACGTTACGAAGCACAATCACGAAGCTTGAACACAGGATACAAATTCGACATGTTTAATCCGCCATCTTAGAAGTAGGAGGTAGTAAGAAGAGTTCCCATAAGGGCAAGTAACTCTAGTGGGAACAAACTAAACATCGAAACGTATATATACATAGAGAGCATATCAACAATTACCATGAGGTTTTAAAACAATTATCAAATTTTTACAAAGTAACCAGTGGTTTTTAAGGTAAGGTGAATGAAAATTGGTTATTTTAATCTGACAAGGTTAAAAACATGATCTACATTTTAACCACATTATCCTGGGTCAGAAACAAATGTATTGTAATTGTTATTGTTGTTCAGAATTGACATAACTACATCTGGGCAAACCCATAGGTGCTCTTTTCCCCTCAGCAAATGTATGATTGCTAATTGTTGCGTGCTGGTTGTATATTTGCCTGATGCATCCTCTCAAACATTTATCACTGCCAGTTTTGTGGCTAATGCCATACTCCAGCAATCTTAGCATTGATGATTCATCAATTACAGTGTCAGTCTCTAATAAGCAATCATTAATTGTCCTCAGTAACTATCCCTTGTCCATATCTAGTGCAACTACTATAGGGGCTTCTAAAATTATACCAACCATAAACCTAAGACACCCCTGATGCTAATATTGAGGTACGAAATTGTATATTCAGTTGTTCAGACAAACTATACCAACCATAATCCTGATGCTAATATTGAGGTAGGATGTATATCTAGTTATTCAGACAGACTTTACCAGTGGTGCACACAGGTGGCTACCTCGGGAATGATTGCTAAGCAGAGTTTTTGAAATGCGTGAAGAGATCATTCAGTTTCTTACTAAACAGCAAAGTAATGTAGTTGAAGAATTTGAAAAATGAAACAGTCCTTTGGTTGGCATATTTAGCCAATATATTCTCTCATCTGAATGAATTAAACACAGTACAAAGGATTCAGGGTGAGCACAATAACACCTGAGAAAAACTGTCTGCTTTGGTAAATTTTTAGTTTGGATAAAACATGTAGAAAAAGTTTTTTTGCCAATTTTCCTTTGCTTGATGAAACTACGAGTATTTTGGAGAATGAAGACATTACAATAATTGCACAGGAAATTGCAATTTATTTGCAACAACTGAGTGACTCTTTCCAAGGGAGATACTGAAGCAGTTGGCAGATAGATACTGGATCCATTTTTTGTTTAATAGTAATTGAATGGACAATTGAACTTTAATGAAAGATTATCTCATTGAATTACAAACAAATAGCCGCATTCAAATAAAGTTCAAAACAAATGAAATTAGACAATTTCTGGTGTGCTCAATTAGAACCATTTCCACATCTAGCAAAGAGAGCATTGCATAGTCTTGTGCCATTTCGCACTTGTATGAGATGGAATTTTCTTCACTTGTAAATATAAAAACTAAGGCCAAAAATCAATTAGATATGAGCAGTGATATGTGTTTCCGCTATTTCTAACAAATAGGCCCGTTTTAAAAATAAAAATAAAAGCAACAGAAAAAGTCGTGAAGAATTTATAATTTAATAAATAGAGGTGTATTTGGTATGACACATATTTTAAATTCAAACCATTACTAAATAAATTGCATTCCTAAATTTGACAGTAGTGAAAGCACAATTTTTGTTCTACACAGTAATCTAAACATTAGATATTTTATCATGGGGGCGCGAGATCACATTTTGAGAATTCAAAGGATGCCAGCAGCCGAAAAGGTTAAGAACCACTGAACTATACCAACCATAACCTTGAACCTGTCACCCATAATACTAATATTGGGGTAGAATGTTGTATATTCAGTTGTCTAGACAAACTATGTCAAGCCTTTTTAAGAGTCTTATTCCTTGTTATTTCTGTTTTTTTGTATATTTATTTATTTTTTTCATTTGGTGTGCTTATTTGCACTAACAGATTCAAAGACTGTAAATTTAAGTGATTTAATGTGTGTACCATTTCAAAATATTCAACATACTTGTGTGATATAAACATATTACATTATTATCTGGACATAATACTCATATTTATTTTATAGCATTTTTCTTACATACAGGACATGCATTTCATCATTTATCAGTGCTAATTATTTTCATTTTTTCAGACATATATTCCTGTCCCCTGTGCAACATTGGTTTCCTCCAACTTGATGTCCTGGATGAGCATATAAAAACAGTACACAGAAATGGGCGGTGTGCGTTTGATAATAATCCTGATGATCTTCAGGGCGTGTTGCCACAGGGCAATGGAAATAAAATGGATAAAACAGTAAATAAAATAGAGGATACCTCTGCTGATGCAATAAGAGAAGATAATGATACCTCTGCTGATGCAATAAAACAAGATAGCATCAAACTGAGACTCACAGATAAAGAACAATTACTCTATAGTCAGGAAAGGACAGTTACAATTTATGACAAACTATATAGTAATACATCAGCTTTAAAGACTGAAGTTTGTAACATAAATTGTAGTAAAATACTTTCTGTCCATGAGAAAAATGTTCATCCTGGTGTGAGTGACAGAGCTGTTGCTACCTGCAGTGATTTAAACATTAAGTCTTATGAGAAACTAGAGGAAGCTAAGTCCTGCAAGTGTGATATTTGTGGTGAATTATTAACTGGGAAAGATGACCTTCAGCAGCATAACAGAATACATACAGGAGAGAAGCCTTTCAGTTGTGATGTTTGTGGTGTGGTATTTGCTCAGAGATGTCATCTACAAGTACATAAAAAAGTACTGCCAAGAGGAAAGTCTTACAAGTGTGATGTTAATGATATGTCATGTACTTGGAATGATAACGAAGAAGTACATAAAAGAATCCATACAGTGGAGAATCCTTTCAAGTATTATGTTTGTGGTGCAGCATTTAAGCAAAGAGGTGACCTAAAAGTACATAACAGAATACATACAGGTGATGAGAAGCCTTACAAGTGTAATGTTTGTGCTGCTGCATTTAATCAAAGAACTTATTTAATTGAGCATAAAAGAATACATACAGGAGAGAAGCCTTATAAATGTGATGCTTGTGGTGCAACATTTACTCTGAAAAGTAACTTACGAGTACATAAGAGAATACATACAGGAGAGAAACCTTACAAGTGTGATGATTGTGGTGCTGCATTTTCTCAAAAAATTAGCTTACAAAACCACACAAGAATACATACAGGTGAGAAACCTTACAAGTGTGATGTTTGTGGTGCTGCATTTTCTCAAAAAATTAGCTTACAAAATCACACAAGAATACATACAGGTGAGAAACCTTACAAGTGTGATGTTTGTGGTGCTGCATTTTCTCAAAAAATTAGCTTACAAAACCACACAAGAATACATACAGGTGAGAAACCTTACAAGTGTGATGTTTGTGGCGTAGCAATTACTCAAAGAAATTTAATAGTACATAAAAGAATACATGCAGGAGAGAGGCCTTATAAATGTGATGCTTGTGGTGCAACATTTACTCAGAACATTAACTTACAAGTACATAAAAGAATACATACAGGAGAGAAGCCTTATAAATGTGATGCATGTGGTGCAACATTTACTGTGAACAGTCACTTACAAGTACATAAAAAAATACATACAGGAGAGAAGCCTTATAAATGTGATGCATGTGGTGCAACATTTACTCAGAACAGAAACTTACAAGTACATAAAAGAATACATACAGGCGAGAAGCCTTACAAGTGTGATGTTTGTGGTGTAGCATTTACTCATAGAAATTTAAAAGTACACAAAAGAATACATGCAGGAGAGAAACCTTATAAATGTGATGCTTGTGGTGCAACATTTACTCAGAACAATAACTTACAAGTACATAAAAGAATACATACAGGAGAGAAACCTTACAAGTGTGATGTTTGTGGTGCTGCATTTTCTCAAAAAAATAGCTTACAAGACCACACAAGAATACATACAGGTGAGAAGCGTTATTTGTGTGATGTTTGTGGTGCTGCATTTTCTCAAAACAGTATCTTACAAAAGCACACAAGAATACATACAGGTGAGAAAACTAAGTGTGATGTTTGTGGCGTAGCATTTACTCAAAGAAACTTACAAGTACATAAAAGAATACATACAGGAGAGAAGCCTTATAAATGTGATGCTTGTGTTGCAACATTTACTCGGAACAGTAGCTTACAAGTACATAAAAGAATACATACAGGAGAGAAGCCTTATAAATGTGATGCATGTGGTGCAACATTTACTCAGAAAAAAAACTTACAAGTACATAAAAAGAATACATGCAGGAGAGAAGCCTTACAAGTGTGATGTTTGCGGTGCAACACTTACTCAGAAAACAGAAACTTACAAGTACATAAAAGAATACATACAGGAGAGAAGCCTTCCAAGTGTGATGTTTGTGGTGTAGCATTTGTATGCAGGGGTCATCTAAACAATCATTAAAGAATACACACATGAGAGAAGTCTCATAAGTGTGGTGTGTGTGATGCTGCATTTAATCACAGCAATGATCTAAATAACTATAAAAGACCACATACACTAGAGAAGCCTTACAATTGTGGCATTAATTGGAGAAGTAAGCCATAAGTACTCACAGGAGAGTAGCCTTTTAAGTGTGATGTTTGCAATGTTGCATTTGTGCATAGAACTAATGTAAAAGGACACCAAAAAATACATACAGGAGAGAAACTTTTTATAATGTGATGTTTGTGGTTTAGCATTTACTGGGATGGGTATCCTAAAAGTACATAAAAGAATATATGCAAAAGAGATACTCGTTATAATGTGATGATTGTGATGTTATACATCAAGAAGCAGTAAATAATCTGTGTCATCTCTCAGTTAAAATAGGTCTCCAAATAAATGCCTCTAAAACTAAAGTTATGAACTTTATTAACGAGACCTTTGATATCATCCTGAACGGGGAAAAACTACAGAAAATTGAAAGTTTCAATTATTTAGGCAGTAAAATGACTCAGGATGGTGACACAACAAGAGAAATTCATACTAGAATTGCTTTGGCAGCTAGCGCCTTCAATAGATTATCTAACATTTGGAAATTACGATCACTGAATATACATACCAAGCTTCGTCTGTTTAATTCGAATGTTATCTCAGTGTTAACATACGGCTGTGAAAGTTGGAAAATAACAAAATCATTGGAGAACAAGCTGAATACATTCGAGAAAAAATGTCTTAGAAAAATCATGAACATCAGTTGGAAAGAACTCAAGACTAATCGACAAATAAGAGAAGACTCTAAGCAGAAATATGTCTCCGACTATATAAGGAAAAGACGACGGTCATATATCGGTCATGTCCTACGAATGCAAAACAACAGAATACCACTACAGGTGCTCACTTGGGTTCCTGAGGGTAAGAGGAAAAAAGGAAGACCAAAAGAAACACTTAGAAGAACAATAATAATAGAAGGAAGAACGTTGGGCCTAAAAAATGTGCAAGAGTTAAGAGGAGTGGTGTCACAACGAACAACCTGGAGAGCACTGGTTTCTGCCTTATGCGCCGTGTTTGGCGCTTAAAGAACGTGTTTGGCGCTTAAAGAATTTATTATTATTATTATTAATTACAAAATACAAATAGCCTACATAAACATACAAGAATACATATGAGAGGTAATCCATACAATGTGATTTTTAAAAATTTTATCTCTCTTTAAGTCTCTCTAATAGGATTGATTTGACACTTGAGAATTTGTATTTTCACGTTGGACTTGATTTCTCTTGATCTCCATATGATTCTCAATGCAATGACAGCAGCTCTTGCTTTTTGTATTCTTATTTTGATATCATTGTCTGTCCCTCTAACTTTGTCTATATTGCCACCAAGATATGTGTACAATTCTACATCTTTTAGTGGTGTTTCACTTGTTGTGACCTCTCAAGTAGTTTCATTTTGTCTTGCATCTGATTATGGTTATGGGACAGAAGAGCCAAGCCATCTGCAAAATCTAGATCATCCAGCTGGTTAGTCACTTACTTACTTACTTAGTCGTTCCCCTTCTACTGTGAGGTGTAGAGGTTTGCAAGAGAGAGCGCCAGACTATTCTATCAGCTGTCTTCTTCCTGGCCTGGTTCCATTCCAGTCCTTGGTCCTTCAAAGATTGTCTAATGTTGTCCTCCCAGCGGACTCTCGGTCGTCCTGGGGGTCTGGATCCCTGGCTCTTTGTTTCCCATGCTTGTCATGATAGCCGATCTTCTCCCATTCTGCAGACATGGCCAAACCATCTTAGTTGGCACTGTTCTACTTGGGTCTGCAGCGGGTGGCATTTTAGGCCTTGACGTATCGTCTGGTTGCGGACCATGTCTCTTCTTGTTACTTCAACCACCTTCCTCAGATACCTCATTTCTGAGGTTTGGATCTGGCTTTTGTGCGTTGTAGTCATTGCCCATGACTCGCATCCATATGTCAAGACTGGGACATAAGTGGAGCAGTATACAGCCATCTTCGTTTTCTTACCAACCTCTTTCTTGCTGAGGAATCCTCGATTTATCACCTCAAAAAGTCTCCCAGCCGCTGCTTTTTGAGTGGCCAACTCTTCTTTGATGCCTCCCTTTCGGTCTATAATAGCTGGTTAGTCACACTCCACTGGATTCCATTTCTGTTGTGTGATGTCAATATTTTCATAATCCAAGCTGTTGGTTGTAAGAAAAGAAATGGAGACAAGAGGTATCTCTGTCGCACTCCCGTTCTAATCCCAAATGGTTCTGTAAGTGTTCCTTCATGAAGTACTCTGCATGTCATGTCTTCATAAGTCTTCTTAGTAAGTTAATAAACTTCATGGGAACTCCATAATGCCTGTTCAATTTCCAAAGTGATTCTCTGTCAACTGCCTTTTCATGTGCTTAGACCACTGCGATTGATGCCATAATAGAAGGTGTTTCCTTCTCATCACATATCGCTGGATCCGGAATGAAAACAGGTGAATTATACTTCATCTTTTAAGTATATAAGACTTGGAATTAAACATTGAGTCACTGCTCTTATGTAGTGTCTAGTAACACCCAACATGGCATTAATCTTCACACTGTACTATACCCATTGGACCCAAAGTGTAAGAATGTGGATCCCAGCACATCCATACCAATGTATTGGCGAGGTCCATGTAATGAGGTTGGATAATATACAGGTGTATCCAGATGATATTGCCAGATGAGAATTCTGGACTATAAGAAATACTCCAGCATACCTGTCAACCTGTATGAATTTTTTGTACAATGTACATATTTTTTATACTTTTAGCAGTGTACGGCTGTACAGACTCGTTGTACGGATTTTTCCTCCCTCCTAAAAAAAAATGAAAAATCGAATTTTTTTTTTTTAAATATTTTAAATTCTAAAAATATTTTCCAACCCAAGTTTTTAAAAATTTTAAATCAGAAAATATTTTCTAGACCAGGTTTTTTTTTAAACAATTTTTTTATTCCGGGAATCTCGGCGTATGTTTTTTAAACTGAAGTCTCTCGCAGCAACTAATCAAATCCTTTTATACCCAACAATTCGGCAAAAACTTTGAATTCGGCCTCAAACTCTTTCGGCTTTTAGCGTGACATGATGTATTTTTAAAGTTACCTGTTATCAGCCACGCTTGCCAAGACACTTCGACGCCAATTTGTTTTAAAAAAGCTAAGTACCTATAACTTGGTTAAATAGTGCTGTTGTTTTGCTTTGTTGCAATTTAATTGCTGTCTTAATCTTTCCAGTTATATCTTGCCCTTCAATATATTTCCGATAAATTAATGTCATAATATTCTGTGTAGGCCCTGCATAACTAAAAAAAAAAAAAAGTTTATTTGCGTTGAGTAGGCCTACTTTATTCTGGCGATCGAGATTCACTGCTTTATTTTTCATAAAGCAGCAATCTATTATCAATGGTCTAGGCTATCAATTTTTAAATAATAATGTGGTAAATTTTTGGTAGTACATTTTTTCTTCCTAGATTAATATTCTATTCTGTTCACAATTTAGTTTATTTTTTTATTTTTTGCTGTTGCTTTGCTTTGCTTCGTTGCATTTTATTTTTGTCGTTCTCTTAATCTTTCCAGTTATATTTTGACCATTTCAATATTTCCAGTAAATTAATATCATAAAATTTTATGTAGGCCCTACAAAAGTAGAAAAATAAAGTTTATTTGCATTGAGTAGGCCTACCTACTATATTTCAGCGGTCGAGATTCACTGCTTTATTTTTAAATAAAGTGGCAATCTATTATCACTGGTCTAGGCTACCAACTCTTAAATAATTTTATAAATTTTTGGTGCTATGTTTTTCTTCCTAGATTTGATATTCTGTTTATAGTTTGTAAAATTTGTTTGCTGTTAGCTGTTTGCTTTGCTTTGTTGTAGGTTTTTTTGTTTTTTTTGTCGTTCTCTTAATCTTTCCAGTTATATTTTGATCATTTAAATATTTCCAATAAATTAATATCATAATATTCTGTGTCGCCCCTACATAACTAGAAAAAAAGTTTGTTTGCATAAACTTCGCTGCTTTATTTTTCAATAAAAAAGTCCACACAGACTGCAGGAGGTCCATGAATGCTGACACACTCTCTTCTTTTTTACAGTGTAAGATTAACATTGATACATGCTGTGCAGACTTTAAGCCCTCAAATGCAATTCTGCAAAGTGCTAAAAGTGCATGTGTTGATTATAATACAAAACACTGTGCATTGAAAGAATAGTACCTCACGATCACTAAGTTTGTTATATGTAAAGAACAGCATGAGACTATTAGCATATTTTATACCACACTAATTCAAATGCTAATAGATTTGTATATGTCATTTCTTGTTTTAAAACTGTATTGTGTATAATTTAATATATTTTTTGCGTAAGGATTTTTGGGTGTTTGTAAGGATTTTTTTGGTCCAGCGTACAGATTTTTGTCTCAGGAGGTTGACAGGTATGCTCCAGCCTCAGAAATGACACTGATGTATGGATGGCACAGGTTATAGTCAGATTGTGAAGTTCTCTTGACCAGGCTGTAAGAAGTAGTACAAGAGTCTAACATGTCTACTCACTTAAGACTATCCTATGCCTTAGTCTAGGGAAAATCAAAATAAACATGTAACTTTAACAATGATAAAGTTAACAAAGTCCCCGGTTACAATTATTAATCAATTTATTTATGTATAACGATTTGTTTTCTTCTTTCTTTAAAATGGAAAAAGTTTGAACTATTATATTGTAGATATTCATAGAATTATGTCAAGGTATTAACAAAATGTTACAATATGCACTTGGCATCACTTTGATAACAATAAAGTCACTGTCTATATCTCCGCTATGATTTCTGACTTATATTTGAATCAATTGTCATCATATGACGGTGTGATAAGAGGTTTTGATGTTACTAAAAGTTAATGTTAACAAGGTGAGGTCAAGCTATAAGTACCTGAGTAAGAAGTGATGATGATGTATTTCTCAGCGTCCCTATCCGCCACCTCTTCTGATCTCACCCAGTGTAAAGTAATTTCTGTAGTGTTATGTATATGGCAAGTGTCTAGGGTATGTATGTATTTAATGTGAGGAATGAATAAATTCAAACAGAACTGTAATTCAACAAAATGTAAGTAAGTAAGACTGGTGGGAACATTTTGGTATATATATATATGGGAACAAATATACAATTTATTGTCCCGAACCTCAATCTTTTGGAACAGGACTTGTCAAAATCATAAAAATGTTTATTTACAGTTTTTAAATAAATAAGGTGGAAACTCTGTCCATGACTTGTAACAATCAAAAAGGTCACTGTAATGAGTACCCCACAGTCTGATTCAATGCTTGACATTAACACTAGTCTATTATTGGAGAGTCTAATCTTTACATCATTCCCCCAGGAAATTCTCTTTATAGTTGTGGATGGAATTGCAATGAACTATCATATGCCCGTACTAAGGGACTTATCTGTTTAGCCTGTCTGATGCTTTTGGCTCCAGAATCTACAAGATCAATCAAATAGTGTTGCCTCCTGGATGAAGATACAGCATGTAGCTTCCAGGTATATTGTAAGCATTCCCTGCTCACAGGTTCTGTCTTCTCCAGGTTTACTGCAACAACTTTGTAACTGGAAATAAAACCATGGAATAAGAAGGAAAATTTCCCTCACTTTAGAGCCTGTCTATAACAATTCCACACCTAATCAATAGTAGTCTTACCTGGGGTGAGCCATGTGTGCTGACCATTTGCACCAGACTCTATGTTTCCTTGACTACACTCAGTCCTGTGTTTTCATTCTTTTTCCCATATGGCATCAAAGCCACTGTTCCTTAAGCATTGATTGTCTTCCATAGAATCAGCAGGGGTGTACAAATATATCTTGTGACCTGTTAATTTTTTCTTTCAAACATTCTATGCATGGTTTCACATGTGGTTTGAACACTGTGTCACTCCAGAAGCCACTATCAATTTATTTTCTCCTGGACTTAGTCGCAAAATTTTATGGCAAATTTACAAAAACATTTATATTTTCACTTCCCCATAAGTCTGCTTTTAGACACATTCCTACTTAGGTCGTCGTAACCTCTCCCAATTGGCAGTATTGAAATAAAATAGTGTGGCACACACAGCCTGTGGCCTACATGTCAATATATTACAAATAAACTTATCTGTCTTACCTCAAGTAAAGAATAATAACACATGCACAAGCTTGACTAGCAGTAAATAGGTTTTCAGACTGCTTTATCGTCCAGAAGGCAAAAGCTTGGTCACAAGGCTTTCCCACTGATCTCAACTTGGCAGTGCTTGGTAGTTTTTCAAATTGCGGACTATGCAAGGAGGTGTTAATTTTTATCTTACTTACTTACTTAGTCGTTCCCCTTCTACTGTGAGGTGTAGAGGTTTGGAAGAGAGAGCGCCAGACCATTCTATCAGCTGTCTTCTTCCTGGCCTGGTTCCATTCTAGTCCTCGGTCCTTCAAAGATTGTCTAATGTTGTCCTCCCAGCGGACTCTGGGTCGTCCTGGAGGTCTGGATCCCTGGCTCTTTGTTTCCCATGCTTGTCGTGGTAGCCGATCTTCTCCCATTCTGCAGACATGGCCAAACCATCTTAGTTGGGACTGTTCTATTTGGGTCTGCAGCGGATGGGATTTTAGGCCTTGACGGATCGTCTGGTTGCGGACCATGTCTGTTCTTGTTACTTCAACCACTTTCCTCAGATACCTCATTTCTGAGGTTTGGATCTGGCTTTTGTGGGTTGTAGTCATTGCCCATGACTCCGCATCCATATGTCAAGACTGGGACATAGGTGGAGCGGTATACAGCCATCTTCGTTTTCTTACCAACCTCTTTCTTGCTGAGGAATCCACGATTTATGGCCTGAAAAAGTCTCCCAGCCGCTGCTTTTCGAGTGGCCAACTCTTCTTTGATGCCTCCCTTTCGGTCTATAATAGCTCCGAGATATTTAAAGTGGTCGACCTGCTCCAGGACCTGTTCTCCCAACTTAATCTGATGTTTTCTTTCCTCTCGTGATATCACCATGGATTTTGTTTTAGAGCTGCTTATGACCATCCCTCTCTTCTCCAGCTCTTCCTTCCAGGCTTGCAGGTTGGATTGGAGATGTGCCTCTGATTTAGCAATCAGGGCAACATCATCAGCAAATGCCAGCTCCGAAATATAGACCTGTCTCATCTTCCAGTTCCCCACTGAATACTTTCTTGTTCTCTCCTTACATGCCTTGATGACATCGTCCATAAGGAGTATGAAGAGGTAAGGTGATAGGATATCACCTTGTCTTACACCAGTGGTGGTCCTGAACTCTTCTGACTTATGGTTTGCTGTCCTCACATAATTTCTGCAAGACTTGTAGAAGCTCTGTATAGCATGAATCAGAGGTGCTGGAATATTCTTCCTTGCCAAACAATCCCAAAGTTTGCTCCAGGGGACCCTGTCAAACGCCTTTTCCAGATCTATGAAACAAAGATGGATCTCACTCTTATACTCAAGGGCCTTTTCACTCAGCTGTCTGAGTGTGAAGATTAGGTCTTGAGTACTTCGATTTGCTCGGAATCCGCACTGGACCTCATCCAATTGTGTCTCAGCTAGGCGTCGGAGTCTCTGCTCTAGGATTCTAGAGTAGATTTTACCAGGGACACTGAGAAGGGATATGCCTCTATGGTTTCCACATTGTCGATTGTCACCCTTTTTGAAAATTGGTGTTATGATGGCAATCTCCCAATCCTTTGGTATGGTCTTGTTGCACCATGCTGCCTGTAGGACCTTTAGGAGTAATAGGTCGCCTGATGCTCCCATGTACTTAACCATTTCTGGTGTTATACCATCATGCCCTGCTGCTTTGCCCATCTTGATTTTCTCTAGTGCTGCCCTCAGTTCTTCCATCTTTATGTCATCTTCACCATCATTGGTTTTCTCTTCTGTGCTAGTGGTTATCATTTCTGATGCTTCACCATGCTCACCATCCAGGAGTTCTGAGAAATATTCTTTCCATCTTTCCATTACTTCCTTCGGGGCAGTAAGCAATTTGCCTTGCTTGTCCTTTATAAATTTGAGAGGGCATTGTTTTTCCTTCCTCATGTTCTTTAGGGTCTTATAGAACAATTTCTGGTTTTCTTGTGCATCTTTTTCTAGCTTTTCTCCAAATTCTTCCCAGGACTTCTGTTTTGCTGCTAGCACTTTGTTCTTTGCTTCTGTTCTGAGTGTCACATATTCTCTATATTTTTCCATTTGTCCTGTTGTGTTTTTAGCTCCTAAGTATTGTTTCCATGCCATTTTCTTCTCTTATTTTCTCTTTGACTTTCTCTGTCCACCAAGGTGTCCTCTTTCTCTGGTTCCCAAGTCGGACTTCACCGCATGCTTCTGCAGCAGCTGTTAATTTTTATCAACTACCCCTTAACCAATCAGAAGGCGAGTCAAAATTTTAACTATTTTTGGACTATAAACTTTGAGCAATCGTAAGTGTAATTGTTCGTCTGATTATCTTTGTGTATTTTATATCTCAGCTATTTATGGACCGATAACCAATATTAAAAGTGATAATTACACGGTCAACTGACCTCTATCGTTATATTTACTTTTCCTTTCTTTATTCCTTAACAGTTTCATCTGGGTAATTTTTGTGTAATTAATGGTAGTTCTAACCTGATCTAAAATATCAGTAAATTAAATTTTTCTAAGTCAAGATAATTTTATTAAGTGGGAATCTTTAGGTTAATATATTAATCAATATCAGCGCTATAATTCAAGATATCCCTTTCATTCTAATTCCCTTTAGTTATTGAGAAATAAATTATTTAATTTTGGTCAAAAACACAGAATCGGCATTTTTGCCACTACAACCAAGATTTCTTGTCTCAATCAATGTGCACACCGTTTTTCACTCTTGTCCTCGTCGCTAGATCTATCAGTCAATTGTTGAAACAGTGTTACCGACTAATTTTTTTCATTAATTAATGTAATGTTACCGGCTTATCTTCCAATTATCTTACTTGCTCACTTAGTCGTTCCCCTTCTACCGTGAGGTGTAGAGGTTTGGAAGAGAGAGCGCCAGACTATCCTATCGGCTGTCTTCCTCCTGGCCTGGTTCCATTCTAGTCCTCGGTCCTTCAAAGATTGTCTAATGTTGTCCTCCCAGCGGACTCTGGGTCGTCCTGGAGGTCTGGATCCCTGGCTCTTTGTTTCCCATGCTTGTCGTGGTAGCCATCTTCTCCCATTCTGCAGACATGGCCAAACCATCTTAGTTGGGACTGTTCTATTTGGGTCTGCAGCGGATGGGATTTTAGGCCTTGACGGATCGTCTGGTTGCGGACCATGTCTCTTCTTGTTACTTCAACCACTTTCCTCAGATACCTCATTTCTGAGGTTTGGGATCTGGCTTTTGTGGGTTGTAGTCATTGCCCACGACTCGCATCCATATGTCAAGACTGGGACATAGGTGGAGCGGTATACAGCCATCTTCGTTTTCTTACCAACCTCTTTCTTGCTGAGGAATCCACGATTTATGGCCTGAAAAAGTCTCCCAGCCGCTGCTTTTCGAGTGGCCAACTCTTCTTTGATGCCTCCCTTTCGGTCTATAATAGCTCCGAGATATTTAAAGTAGTCGACCTGCTCCAGGACCTGTTCTCCCAACTTAATCTGATGTTTTCTTTCTTCTCGTGATATCACCATGGATTTTGTTTTAGAGCTGCTTATGACCATCCCTCTCTTCTCCAGCTCTTCCTTCCAGACTTGCAGGTTGGATTGGAGATGTGCCTCTGATTTAGCAATCAGGGCAACATCATCAGCAAATGCCAGCTCCGAAATATAGACCTGTCTCATCTTCCAGTACCCCCACTGAATACTTTCTTGTTCTCTCCTTACATGCCTTGATGACATCGTCCATAAGGAGTATGAAGAGGTAAGGTGATAGGATATCACCTTGTCTTACACCAGTGGTGGTCCTGAACTCTTCTGACTTATGGTTTGCTGTCCTCACATAATTTCTGCAAGACTTGTAGAAGCTCTGTATAGCATGAATCAGAGGTGCTGGAATATTCTTCCTTGCCAAACAGTCCCAAAGTTTGCTCCAGGGGACCTGTCAAACGCCTTTTCCAGATCTATGAAACAAAGATGGATCTCACTCTTATACTCAAGGGCCTTTTCACTCAGCTGTCTGAGTGTGAAGATTAGGTCTTGAGTACTTCGATTTGCTCGGAATCCGCACTGGACCTCATCCAATTGTGGCTCAGCTAGGCGTCGGAGTCTCTGCTCTAGGATTCTAGAGTAGATTTTACCAGGGACACTGAGAAGGGATATGCCTCTATGGTTTCCACATTGTCGATTGTAACCCTTTTTGAAAATTGGTGTTATGATGGCAATCTCCCAATCCTTTGGTATGGTCTTGTTGCACCATGCTGCCTGTAGGACCTTTAGGAGTAATAGGTCGCCTGATGCTCCCATGTACTTAACCATTTCTGGTGTTATATACCATCATGCCCTGCTGCTTTGCCCATCTTGATTTTCTCTAGTGCTGCCCCTCAGTTCTTCCATCTTTATGTCATCTTCACCATCATTGGTTTTCTCTTCTGTGCTAGTGGTTATCATTTCTGATGCTTCACCATGCTCACCATCCAGGAGTTCTGAGAAATATTCTTTCCATCTTTCCATTACTTCCTTCGGGGCAGTAAGCAATTTGCCTTGCTTGTCCTTTATAAATTTGAGAGGGCATTGTTTTTCCTTCCTCATGTTCTTTAGGGTCTTATAGAACAATTTCTGGTTTTCTTGTGCATCTTTTTCTAGCTTTTCTCCAAATTCTTCCCAGGACTTCTGTTTTGCTGCTAGCACTTTGTTCTTTGCTTCTGTTCTGAGTGTCAAATATTCTCTGTATTTTTCCATTTGTCCTGTTGTGTTTTTAGCTCCTAAGTATTGTTTCCATGCCATTTTCTTCTCTTATTTTCTCTTTGACTTCCTCTGTCCACCAAGGTGTCCTCTTTCTCTGTATTCCCAAAGTCGGACTTCACGCATGCTTCTGCAGCAGCTGTTAATTTTTATCAACTACCCCTAACCAATCAGAAGGCGAGTCAAAATTTTAACTATTTTTGGACTATAAACTTTGAGCAATCGTAAGTGTGTTTGTTCGTCTGATTATCTTTGTGTATTTTATATCTCAGCTATTTATGGACCGATAACCAATATTAAAAGTGATAATTACACGGTCAACTGACCTCTATCGTTATATTTACTTTTCCTTTCTTTATTCCTTAACAGTTTCATCTGGGTAATTTTTGTGTAATTAATGGTAGTTCTAACCTGATCTAAAAATCAGTAAATTAAATTTTTCTAAGTCAAGATAATTTTATTATAAATTATTTAATTTTGGTCAAAAACACAGAATCGGCATTTTTGCCACTACAACCAAGATTTCTTGTCTCTACCAAAAACGAGGTAATAATTTGATTGGTTGTTAATTCTGACTACGTCCTTCGATAAATATTGGGGTGGGTGTGTGTGTGTATGGGGGTAGTAACTTTTATCCTGTGGTAGTAGAAAAATTCAAATTCTGTAGTTAAATTTTTAGCGGTAAATGGACTTTGCCCCTCAGACAAATTTCAAATATTGTAGTTATTTATAGATTTTAACACATTAACTACAAAATTGAAAAACACACTGTGGCTGAATTAAATTTTTTTCCCATTTTCATCCTGTAGGTGTTTCCACAAAGTAAGCTGTAGTTTTTGTAATTGTTTACAGATTTTTATGAATTACACGTCATTTTAAAGATAAATGAATGTTCTATTACAGTAAACACCGGTTGTAACTCTAATAGAGGTTGTTGCTATTTAACGGCCCTCCGATGGCCGAGGACTTGCAATATTTTCACAATTATAACTGCTTGCGCCCCATCTCTATCAAAATCACAATATCAATCAATGTGCACACCGTTTTCACTCTTGTCCTCGTCGCTAGATCTATCAGTCAATTGTTGAAACAGTGTTACCGACTAATTTTTCTCAATTAATTAATGTTACCGGCTTATCTTCCAATTATTTTACTTGCTTACTTAGTCGTTCCCCTTCTACCGTGAGGTGTAGAGGTTTGGAAGAGAGAGCGCCAGACTATCCTATCGGCTGTCTTCCTCCTGGCCTGGTTCCATTCTAGTCCTCGATCCTTCAAAGACTGTCTAATGTTGTCCTCCCAGCGGACTCTGGGTTGTCCTTGGGGTCTGGATCCTTCGCTCTTTGTTTCCCATGCTTGTCGTGGTAGCCGGTCTTCTCCCATTCTGCAGACATGGCCAAACCATCTTAATTGGGACTGTTCTACTTGGGTCTGCAGGGGGTAGGATTTAAGGCCTTGACGTATCGTCTGGTTGCGTATCATGTCTCTTCTTGTTACTTCAACCACCTTCCTCAGATACCTCATTTCTTAGGTTTGGATCTGGCTTTTATGGGTTGTAGTCATTGCCCATGACTCGCATCCGTATGTCAAGACTGGGACATAGGTGGAGCGGTATACAGCCATCTTCGTTTTCTTACCAACCTCTCTCTTGCTGAGGAATCCTCGATTTATGGCCTGAAAAAGTCTCCCAGCTGCTGCTTTTCGAGTTCTTCCAATTATCAATAAATTATAAATGCCATTGGTCTTACTCAATATTAAATGTGCATGCGCCCACACAGAGCAGATCACAAGATTTATATCACGCGAATTCCGTGGGTTTCATTCCGTTAAATATATAAAACCACCACTGATACCGCCATATATAGTCACTCTACACTACTGTTACTAATGATGTGTTATGTTTACTAATGAGGGGTCAGTGTTACTACTGCAGGATATAGTACTGCTACATACCATTGCTACACACGAGATACTGTTACTGATACAATCTATATCTTTAACGTTAAGGCTTTTCTTATTCAAAACTGTGTCAAGCACTAATAAAGTTATATGTACTGATCACTGATACCCTCTCTTTGTTGATACATATTCGCCACACAGGCTATTTATGGTCATGCGTTACTACCGTCACGCCTACTGTTCTCCTACCGTGTTAAATGTTGCAGTGAGTGTGCGTGGGTACAATCACACACCACAGGTATGCACATACGAGTCTTAGAACTACAGGCGACATTTAATAATGGTTTATTATGTCACAACACGGTAATATCAAACACACATAGTCACATTACAGTTCACAATAATAAAGTACTCCTCACTTCAGTGCAGTAATATAAATAATGGATCCTTTCAGCAAACGGTCGGCATCACCGTGCTAATATAATAAATATGCCTCATCAAACTCCCAACATTGGCGCTCTAATATAAATATGGATCCTTTCAGCAAACGGTCGGCATCACCGTGCTAATATAATAAATATGCCTCATCAAACTCCCAACATTGGCGCTCTAATATAAATATGGATCCTATCAGCAAACGGTCGGCATCACCGTGCTAATATAATAAATATGCCTCATCTCACTCCCAACATTGGCGCTCTAATATAAATATGGATCCTTTCAGCAAACGGTCGGCATCACCGTGCTAATATAATAAATATGCCTCATCTCAGCGCTGCAATACAATAATGGATCCCCGTAGCGAACGGACCTCACCACCGTGCTACAATAATATGATGAATACTACCAGCAATTTCTTGCAAGACTGCACTCCCTGGCAGTTTGCAGTAATCTCGCCTTCACTCATCTCAGCACGATCATATAACAATATAAGTCATGGATCTTTACTTCTCAAAATACTCACAAAACACAATTCTTCAATAATCTCAGGAATTACTGGCCTACACAAATAATGGCCTCTTATCTTTTGCACTGCGCAGGCTTACCATCTAAAACACACACTGTGTGGGGCCGACCTCTCCAGTTGATGCCCAAAAACCGACTCCCCTTAGTTCACACACTAGTCCCGCCAAAAAACAGACACGGGACTCGGCTGTTTAAAAAACACAGCTCAGTCTCAATACTTGCATGGGCTAGCCACACGAGCTAACTCATAGCTCAAGACAGTTCAGAGAAAACACATCTCCGCAATTTGAACTGACCAGTGTTCGCCACGCTTACCGACTTGGAAACTTCTCGATCATACGAGGGAATTCCCCTATCACAATTTTAACTTAACATCAGCTTAATGAAGCAACGTAACCCGCAATCGAATCTGTTCGCTTAACATTTTCAAGATCACTTCCCCTTTATAAGATTTACTCTTATCAGTTGCCACACTGCCCGGGAAAAAAAATGATTTATCATTTTTTTTTTTGGTTGAAAATTTAAGTCCCAAAAATTTAGAAGTAAATGAAATTATATTGTATGGCTACAAAAAATGTACCTATAACAAATGAAAATAGTACATCTACCAGAAATATCAGCAATAAATGTAAAATTACCGGTACAACTAAAGCATCAAACATAATCATCCAAGCATACCAAAATTAATCTTAATACAACACCAAACTAAGTACGTTTAGTACAAGCAACAACCAATAGAAAGTGAAAGAACAAGATCAAGCAACAGAAGAATGATCTGTAGTAAAGGAAAGTAAGAAATCGGAAAATGAGAAACAATCAACAATACCACATAATAACCAATAAGTAAAACGATTTCATGAAAAATAAATACAAATTTACCAAACTACTAGTTACATTATATTAAGTTATATAATTAACTCAAGAATACAACGAATGAAAGTATAAGTATCGAAAGAAGAAGAAGTATACAAGTAGAATGAAGAGAAACGAAGATGTGATACGGAAATATAAACAAGATATGAACACATATCGGAAAGACAACAAAAGATAGAATGAAATGAAGAATAGTCACCAAAGACGAATAGAAAACAAAGGTATGAACGCAGAGAAAATCAATAACAATGCATACTAATAAATGTTTAGATTAGACAACATATTTCAAAAATGAATACAAACATGATTACAAGGCACAAAACAAAATGTCAAAGTATCCATACAAAATATTTCAGAACGATAAGTTATCAAAAAATAAAATTATTATTTAAGTAATTCGAAGTTATAACTAATAAACTAACAATGAAATTAGCTTTTAACAAAATGAGAGAAGCATAAAATATCTTATCTCTAGACAAACACTTAAATCAAAACATGTAAGTTTTTCTTTTTTTTGTCAAAAAATACATCACCAAAAAAAAAAAAAAACACCTAAGAAAATACAATGTCATCTGTATATCAACTTGCCAACATACAAACATAACATAATGTATATAGAGCATGTATTATAACAATCCGTCTATATTCTTCAAACGAACAATAGAATAGATGTGTCTATCAATTTTACAAAAAAGTTCAATTTAATTTATAAGTTAATTCTGACTAACAATAGCGTTGAGCTTCAGTGTTATTTAACTGTAAATTTATATTTTACTCAGCCTAGTATGATATATACTATAAATAAATCTAAAATTTAATAGTACAATAAGATATGAAAAAGAAGTCCTATAAAAATACCTGCAAAGGTTTTGTTTATCAAAATAATTTGTTGCAAAAATGTTGAAAACAATCTTATTATTTAAATTCTAGGTACTATGCTCTGACAAGGTCAGTGTTTCACCATATGTTAACAATTCAAATACAAGATCATTTCTGATACATGCAAGATAATTTTACAAAATCACATTACACAACATAACAATAAATTCATATAATATCTGTATGTTAATATGTAAAACAATTATGGTATCAAAATATGGGAAAAAAATCAAATTAGAAAATACAATTACATTCAGAACTATCTATGAAAATGACTATCTTCCAGTAAACGAGGTTGTGCTTAGGGCTGGCAATCTCATCATGTACAAAAATTATCCTAACAATTAAGCTGTAACAAAAAATATAAAGATAAATGATTATGATCTAAATGAGCACAGGTTTGACACCGCTCACTGCATTTATCAAAAATTACATACAAATTATTACCAACACATATGTTACATAATCAAAACAGAATAGTATACAAATGGCATAAGAAATTGGACTGGTACATTATCGAAACAGTCATATATGTTCCACAAAAAATATATATATATAGCAATCAAATGATGCATAAAGATGAACATCATAATGTTTCAAAGAAATTACAAATATTTTAATAGAACATCAAATAATATACTATACACAGAATACAATAACATGTACTATTCTATAAAAAAAATCAGCTGTAAAAAAAAAAATTCCCGATGATGTCAATAATTCCTGATCCTCCAAAAAGTGTATAGCCAGACGCTGATAGGTTCCGCTTGATAGATAATCCACATTCTTCACGAATAATGTCAACAAGGGCGCCGACTCATCACAACGTCGCACGCTGCGAGACAATACAAATGAAAATTTCTATTATAATCAACCGTCCGATCCAACGAGGAAAAACGGAAAATCACACTAACAATTACCTAACCCTTGTGGTAGTGTAGAGTCTTGGCCCCATTTTACACCCCAGCAAGCCCTCCTTAAACGTGTAGACATCACAGAAGGCTTGGAGACCACTTGACCGTAACGAAAGTTCATCTCTGCTGTATGCTGAAAAAATTTACTACATTCACAAGAACGAGATGCCCTTTCGACACCACCAGTGTGACAATCAATAGTCTTATTACTTTGCTTGTTAATAACTTTGCTCTTATGTGGAGCACATCTAACCTGGTTACGATTTCTATAATTGCTGTTGAGAACATTGTTATTTGTTCTATTGACACAGTTGTACTGATTTAAATCCCAGTTAGTATAATTACGATTAGCATTTCCTCTTGGATAAAAATATCTACTAGATAGAACTGGCTTTTTATCAAAAAATTTATTACCAGATTGACAGACTTTCATATAATTATTTCCACTATAATTTCCAACACTCTCAGGATCACGATGTTGAGATCTGTCAAATTGTTTCTTGTTTTTAGGAGAAGAAACGTTACTATATGAAGAACTCCCTTGGTACATTCTAACCTCAGGTTTATATCTACTATCAAAACTGTTTTTATCTTTGCTTATGGCAGTGTGTTTAAGAAATGAGTCATACTGACTGGACTGGGTATGACTAGACGGTTTGACAATCTCTTTATTGTTTTTCACAAAATTTGTTTCATTCCTGGAACAAGGAGGGCTATCTTTATTCCTTGTTATCAGTTTATCAGGGTTTTCAATCAATACCTGGTTGGTTTTTAACACCCTGACTTGAAATTTATTATTATTTCTTTTGTTATCCACAGGATTGTCTAATACTGTAGATTTTCCTTTGCTAGCTTGCCGCCAGGAACCAATATCGTTAGAAGGATCGGTATTGCGTGGAAAGTTGTATTTCCCACAAAAAGATTTACGTCCACTATTCTTGACTTTAGAATCCGCAAAAAGTGTATAGGACTGACTTTTTGCTTTATGTCTATCACTGTCAACATTGACAGAAGACCATATTTTTTTCTTCAAGAAAATGTCCAGTAGACCGTCTATTCTCATTCTGGCTTCTGAAATTTGAATATCTTTAAGTGCAATATCTGCACTTAATTTCTTGTTTAACCTCTCAGCTCTTAAAACTTTGCAGCTTTCCTATGTTAGTAAATTTTTAATCTTAGTGACCTTCTCTTTCTCAGCCATCAACTCTACTATTGTCCCTTTCTCATACTGCTCTTTATTTACCTTTATCAACTGTGTTCCAATCTCCCCATTATCATTATTCATTATCTCATCAACTTCCTTTGTAAATATCGTATTCTCCTCTTCAAGTCCAACAAAGCATACATCATGTAGCATTTCTATGTATAACCTCTCTCGTTCATTGGTTTTCGCTTTTAATTTTCCATACATCTCTTTATTCTGTTGGGCCTCCTGTGTAAGATTTTTCACCTTAATATTTTATCTTTCATCTGAACTTCCAACTCTTTGGTCTTACACAATGCTACACTCAATGCTGTTTGAGTACTAGCAAGTTCTGAGTTTGATTTACATAAATCACTTGTTAGTTTAGGTAATTTTTCCTGAAGTTTACTCTCTTCAGCAGTACTCTTTAAGCGATTTTTTCTTTCCTGTAGTTTACTTTGTTTGTTCTTTCTCATTTGCTCCTCATCTTCTAATTTCTTCTCCTGATTGCTAGAGATACCGTAGTGAATTAGATTGTGCATACTCTTCAATATATCATCATGTTTAACTTCCGTATACTTGTACACAAACACCCAAAGTTTAGGACTATGTAACTCTGCTAAATCTTTAGCCATATTTAAATTAGGAATAGACTGAAAATTCTCTTCAGCAAAACATCTTATTGCTCTTGACACACAAACCAAAAATCCGTCCATTACATGTGCCTCAAGCTCTGGGCCTTTCAATCCCTCAAAATCTTTACCCTCTTGAAACAAATATTCAAACAAAGGCCTGATATCCTCAGGATCAATCGCATCCATTGTGACTTACTTTCTCAGTCAATTATATCAAATCAATTATCTTTTTAAGAAATTGCAATTATTTCTTAAGATACTGCATAATCAATTCCTGTACATAGGACCTTTATATAGCCATACATTATCTATGCATCAACATATTGTACAATCAATCGATATAATTATCGACAACAAAACGACAATTATCAACAGGAAATTGCGATGGATAGTATAGGCAGACTTGCTGACATGCAGAAAAGTGGCACAATCTACACAGAACAAAAACCACTTATCTTAAAATAATGCCGTCCTTTCCGCCAACACACTAGATATCACAAAGTTCTGCAGATAAAATTGTTCCACCGCAGAAAGGTACACGAACTAGACTTTCTTCTCTTCAGGTTCTTGTCACAGTATAGAATGTGTTCAGCAATGCATCAGATGACAGGAACTGGAGTACTGCAACCTCTGCAACTCTTGACTTGAGATATATCTGCAAACGGACTCTTGAACAATACTGCATTTATAGTTAAATTTGACTGTAAACAAGCTGATAAATTCTTACTGTCATATGAACACAGTTAAATTATCGACTAGGTCAAGGATTATGAAGCAACGCCAGGAGATTCACACAAGCCACGCCCACACAGGGCTCTCTTATCACCTTTACCTTACGCGAATTCGTGGTCATTACGTCTGAAAAACTGGTCCACCATGAATGTTACCGACTAATTTTTCTCAATTAATTAATGTTACCGGCTTATCTTCCAATTATCAATAAATTATAAATGCCATTGGTCTTACTGAATATTAAATGTGCATGCGCCCACACAGAGCAGATCACAAGATTTATATCACGCGAATTCCATGGGTTTCATTCCGTTAAATCTATAAAAACAGTCCCAACTGAGATGGTTTGGCCATGTCTGCAGAATGGGAGAAGATCGGCTGCCACGTCAGGCATGGGAAACAGGGAGCCAGGGATCCAGACCCCCAGGACGACCGAGAGTCCGCTGGGAGGACAACATAGGACAATCTTTGAACGACCGAGGACTGGAATGGAACCAGGCCAGGAAGAAGACAGCTGATAGAATAGTCTGGCGCTCTCTCTTCCAAACCTCTACACCTCACGGTAGAAGGGGAATGACTAAGTAAGTAAATCTATAAAACCACCACTGATACCGCCATATATAGTCACTCTACACTACTGTTACTAGTGATGGGTTATGTTTACTAATGAGGGGTCAGTGTTACTACTGCAGGATATAGTACTGCTACATACCACTGCTACACACGAGATACTGTTACTGATACAATCTATATCTTTAACGTTAAGGCTTTTCTTATTCAAAACTGTGTCAAGCACTAATATAGTTATATGTACTGATCACTGATACCCTCTCTTTGTTGATACATATTCACTACACAGGCTATTTATGGTCATGCGTTACTACCGTCACGCCTACTGTTCTCCTACCATGTTAAATGTTGCAGTGAGTGTGCGTGGGTACAATCACACACCACAGGTACGCACGTACGATTCGTAGAACAACAGGCGACATTTAATAATGGTTTATTATGTCACAACACGGTAATATCAAATACACATAGTCACATTACAGTTCACAATAATAAAGTACTCCTCACTTCAGTGCAATAATATAAATAATGGATCCTTTCAGCAAACGGTCGGCATCACCGTGCTAATATAATAAATATGCCTCATCAAACTCCCAACATTGGCGCTCTAATATAAATATGGATCCTTTCAGCAAACGGTCGGCATCACCGTGCTAATATAATAAATATGCCTCATCTCACTCCCAACATTGGCGCTCTAATATAAATATGGATCCTTTCAGCAAACGGTCGGCATCACCGTGCTAATATAATAAATATGCCTCATCTCAGCGCTGCAATACAATAATGGATCCCCGTAGTGAACTACCTCACCGCCGTGCTACAATAATATGATGAATACTACCAGCAATTTCTCGCAAGACTGCACTCCCTGTCAGTTTGCAGTAATCTTGCCTTCACTCATCACATCGCGATCATATAACAATATAAGTCATGGATCCTTACTTCTCAAAATACTCACAAAACACAATTCTTCAATAATCTCAGGAATTACTGGCCTACACAAATAATGGCCTCTTATCTTTTGCACTGCGCTGGCTTACCATCCAAAACACACACTGTGTGGGGCCGACCTCTCCAGTCGATGCCCAAAAACCGACTCCCCTTAGTTCACACACTAGTCCCGCCAAAAAACAGACACGAGACTCGGCGGTTTACAAAACACAGCTCAGTCTCAATACTTGCATGGGCTAGCCACACGAGCTAACTCATAGCTCACGACAGTTCAGAGAAAACACATCTCCGCAATTTGAACTGACCAGTGTTCGCCACGCTTACCGACTTGGAAACTTCTCGATCATACGAGGGAATTCCCCTATCCCAATTTTAACTTAACATCAGCTTAATCAAGCAACGTAACCCGCAATCGAATCTGTTCGCTTAACATTTTCAAGATCACTTCCCCTTTATAAGATTTACTCTTATCAAACACGTTTCTATCCTATTCAGCCATTAGACGAGATCTACACGCATCTTTTGTAGTCCTATCACTAGTTGCCACGGTAAACAGTTTTACACGATTTGGTAACTAACCCAAAACGCTGAAAAATATGAACATAATATCAATTTTCCAGTGTTCTACAACAACCATGCTTTGGGAATTTGTTTTCCGATGGCAACTTAAAATCTCGAACCAGATCAGAGAGTGTTTCAGTACATTTTTCATTCGTTTTATTACTAAAATTATATTGGCGCTCTGAGCGGCTTGCGGTCCAAATGTGATTATTTTGTGAGCCGCTGACAGCAGCTTGCAGTAGTTAATGTGTTAACTAGTTTAGCTAGTACGTTTTAAGTCGGGAATTTGAGCGCGTTGTGATACAGATTCACTTCATCACAGACGGTGCACTCTCTATAATTAGGTACCACAAAGTGCCCGCTTCATGCTGTTGAAAATGGACGAAAAGGGAGAACACTAATAAAAACAAACAGCAACGTTATGCGTAGTTCGCCCCTGTGCGCTGCCAACTCTGAACGTTTCTGCCTCACCCCGCTTCATTCAAACGGGTTTCGCTTGACCAGCAGACCTCTGATTTGCATACGGTTTTCACCATTAGGTGGGGCAGATGCATAGCTTTAATTTCATATAATGCTTAGAAAACAAAGTGGAAGACGTCGATTTCTTGAAGTGAAGTTGAAATTTTACAAGATTTGACATTCTAAGTGGTGTTATAATTCCTTGCATGGTATGAGAAGATTTGGGAGCCATTTTTATTTATTCCTGTAAAATATCAAAGACTTCTGATATTTGCTGGTGGAGTGAATTGACTTTAAGTAGCGCTCTCTCAGTCAAGAATTTTAGCGAAAAATGGAGAGCAAGGCTGTTACATTGACCGGGGTCACCCCCGATGTCGATCAAGATCGGCATCCCGATGTCGATCAAGATCGGCATGCCACTTATAATGGTTCGTGTTCAAACTTCATCACATCTTCTGATTTGAAGATGACTATACGTAAGTAGATCACTTATTAACAATGATTTGAACTTTAAATGTAAACTTTACAATAGTTTTAATATTATTTAGCAATTTAACATGATCGCATAGTTGTTGTAACAGCATGGAATGAATGTGTTATCACCACTTCAGACATTCACGCATCAATCTAATTATTTCATGAGCTTGAAAAGCTAAGAAAGTTACCAATCTGAATAAAAAATGCATGTTTTGCTTAATGTGTAATTGAATGAAGGTTTATTGTGCAACATAATAGGGTGAATTATGACTCAAAAGCGAAGGATATCGCAAAGCCAGTTGCCGACATATTGTAATTGAGTCAAGGCTAGGAGACCAGAAAATGCCATAATTAAAGTAGCTGATGCTGTACTGAAATGTCCGGACTCGCAGCCAATAGTTGATAGTCTTTAAATTCCCCAAAAAGAAGATATATATATATATATATATATATATATATATATATTAATATATATATATATATATACGAGGGGGACGGTCAAAAAGTAATGCCTCGTAATTTCGTATATATATATATATTATATATATATATATATATATATATATATATATATATATATATATATAATATATATATATATATATATATATATATATATATATAATTAAGAAAGAAAAATATCCCGTTCAACCTCTGATGGGTTATAATTAGGATACATATTGTTTTCAAATCCAAATAATATGAAAAACTGCTTATATGAGAAAGTGGCATCACACCATTGTAAATAGGGACAATCACTATTGTGCTTATAACTTGTATGTTTAAAAAAAAAAAAAAAAAAAAGAAGAAACTCTGAACAAGAACAAGCCAGTAATAGTAATAGTACATGTAATTCTCTATACATGTTAAAAAAAAAATGACTTCTGCAATTTTATTGTTCCAGATGACTCCGACTACGATGCTATGAAAAACCATTTTTTTGCCAGCTATCACACTGACAAACAAGGTCCTTGCACAACTCTATTATTTGAAGGAGGATGGGAATGCAACATGGATTGAGGTAGACTGCTTGTAATGTTTAGTTTTTCTTTAATGAAGTGACAGATGCTCAGACAGACCACAAACTAACACAGTACAAACAGATAAAAACTGCAAACAAAATGGAGAAGAGGAAGGAGCAAATAGAATAAAAGTTGAAAAGTAGATAATTTAAGAATGAGGAAGAAAAACCCAATAGGTGAATAATTTTATAAACCTTTGAACCCAGATAGACTAATGTTCATACTTATCTTTCCATCCATCAGGTGACTGCATGGTTCCTAAAGCTTTTTTCTGCGCAGCCTGATCCTAGAGGAAGGCTGGAGCATCGAATGCTGAAAGTCCTGAAAACTGTGCAGCATTTTCAGACTGGCAGCAGTGATCATGAGCTGCAACAGTACTTAGCAAATAATGTAGAGTTCGGCGAGCTTCCTGAGCCACTCTCATCACTCAACTTGAGAAGGAAAAAAACTTTTGTCCAGTCCTGCTGACTACGAACCACCCCTTGACTTTGTGATGACCTATTCCATATTGGCAGCACTTGTCATTTTCAAAAATAGGGAGAGCCTTCCAAATAAATTTCTATGTTCCTGGGTGCAAAGACTCTTGAACAGACCATTTAGCAATGCACTGAAGCATTTAGGTTTTGTGGCTTCATTGCCCTCTCGCAGGGAAAGATTGCACCATGATCATTCTCCTCCAGTTTAAAAATGTCTTTTTAAATGCTAATAACCAGTTGTGTTAATAAAATATAGCGTTTAGATGTTGTTAATTATTGTTTAGATGTTGTTAATTATTGCCTACAAATTTTCTTAAATGAAATATGGACAGTATCTTAAAACATTTTTTTCTTCATTTTCACATTTTTTTCTTCCCCTGTGACCAATTGGCCTCTGGACATATTTAAAAAAAATTATACAAGAACAAATAGATGTTTAAATCCTCTGAAAAAAAATATAGATATATTTGTGTAGTATGCAGATTAATATGTACAAATTTAAAGCTTGTACCTTTTATACTTTTTGAAATATGATGTTGTGAATATTGACTTTCATACAAAAAACTATTTTATTCGGTAATGTGTTTTGCAGATTTGCATTTTTTGGTCTCAAATATATTAATAATTATTAATGATGTAACCCTATAGTTTTCTTTGTGTGATCAGTATATTCCAGACTATATGATTTTTGTCAGAGAAAGTTGTAAGATTATATTTAAGAAGACGGCAGTGTTCTGAAGTTGGTGTGATGTAACTTTGTCAATGTTGCGAAGTCCCCACACCTTTTAAAATGCTATAACTTTGTTATTTGTTGTCCTATTTAAAAAAATAAAGTACCAAATTTCATGGTTTCCCAATGGCTTCCAAACTACATTGTTTTCTCTGGTGTTTCTGTGCAAACAAAAATCACTTTGTGGTACCTACTATAATGTTTGTGAAATCAGTCTTTTAAGATAAAACTTATCTTTGATGTCTGGACTGCTGGCTTTATGTCTCAGTCAACTAGTTGTTGATGGTGATGCATGACACATATCTGTCAATCTTTGCAATCAGCACTGGCCTTCCCATACATTAGGGATACTAGTAACTCTGTGTAGATCAGTTTTGTGCATCTAGTTAATTTTGCAGGATTACTTGTATGAATCTAACATAAGGCTTCTGACTGTCAGATTACAGATTTGAACCCTCTAGCCACAGAAAAAACATTAGACAATACTTGGTTGAGGTAAGCCTCTCACAGTTACAGACTGGAACTGAGCCATGTCTAGCTCTACTCTCTGGCTGATCAGGGTTAAAGTTGTCTTCCTGGAGACTTTGGTGGAGGATAATAAAAAAACAAATTGTCCTGTTGTTGTTCCCTGTAACAAACAACCTAGCTTGTCTAAGTGAGTCCTGCAGTTGTGTTTTCGTCAATTCTTCTGTGATAGGGGCACTTCTTCCACAACTTGTCTGATTTAGGCAGGTAGGGTTGATGCTCTTATTTCAACTCACAGCTTCGTTCCAAGAACTCTTTAGACAAAATAGAAAGAACGAATGTGGTACATTTGTGGCCTGCCAATTAACAGGTGCATTGTCTCGCTGTCCACCCTTACTTAGTCGTTCCCCTTCTACCGTGAGGTGTAGAGGTTTGGAAGAGAGAGAGAGAGAGAGAGAGCGCCAGACTATCCTGTCGGCTTTCTTCCTCCTGGCCTGGTTCCATCCTAGTCCTCGGTCCTTCAAAGATTGTCTAATGTTGTCCTCCCAGCGGACTCTGGGTCATCCTGGGGGTCTGGATCCCCAGCTCTTTGTTTCCCATGCTTGTCGTGGTAGTCGAAATTCTCCCATTTTGCAGACATGGCCAAACCATCTTAGTTGGGACTGTTCTACTTGGGCCTGCAGGGGGTGGCATTTTAGGCCTTGACGTATCGTCTGGTTGCAGACCATGTCTCTTCTTGTTACAGACTGGATTACAGGGAGATGCCGCGAACCTGTTTGTCAACAGGGAAATTGACAGGTATGATGAGGAGAAGAAGGAAGAGAAAGAAGCACAAGAGAGAGACAAAGGCTGAAAAGAAAGAAGCACTAGAGATGGCAGAAGCTAGGAAGAAAGAAGCGGACGATCGTCAATTGGAGCAGAAGAAGATTGAAGCAGAGATGGAAGTCCGCAGGGCAAATGAGAGAGGGAGAGACAACACGAATTGGTGCTTAAGGCTTTAGAGAGTCAGGGTGCTTCTACTTCCAATAATGGAGAGCCGTCTTCACCCCAGTCTCAATCAACTTATCTCTCCAGTAGCCAATCTTCCCAACTAACAGCGATGTCTTTTGTCTTAGAGTCTTTCCCTAGCCCTAATGAAAAAAATGACACCTTCCTAGAGAAATTCGAGAGGATGGCAAATCTGTATGGGTTAGAGAATACGTGGTGGTGCCTTAAACTCTCAACGGCACTAAAAGGGCATGCGTATGACGTGTATACAAAGCTCGGAAGCAACCAACATGATTACAACATGCTAAAGAAGGCCTTGCTAGAGCGTTTTAAGATGACCGCCCGAAAACTTCTGCTAATGTTCAAAAACAGCCAAAAGGAAAGCATGGAGTAATTTCCCCAGTTCTCTTCACGTTTAATGGGCTATTTGATAAAGTGCCTTGCATTATCAGAATTACCTCTTTCGTATGAGGGAATTCTTGAACTTGTTCTTGTGGAACAGATAAAATCAACTTTATCAAACGAAACCCATAGATTTTTGGCTGAGCACGGCGCAGTCAAGCTTGAGGACATCCTCAATAAGGCTGAACGTTATACAAATGCAATGGCCGACCTTCCCAGCACAAAATGCAAACCAACAGATGAGCCATTTCGAAAACAAAATCAAGAACAGTCATCCTATTCTTCTAATTCCTCCCAACACTATAACCAACAAAAAACTAATACCCAGAGAACTCCCCAGGAGAAATCGAAATTCTACAAAACCCGATATCCCTACGAGGGGCATTCAGAAAGTAATGCACCACATCGTTTTTCTCAGCTAATAATAATGATAGAAGCATGACATTTTGCGCACTTCAAATATGGCATGTGCCAATTGTGTACACCAAATTGCATCGCAACCAGCCAAATGATGCGGCTGCCCTGAACCGTTGAAATGGAGCGTGTTAACAACATGCGTTATAAGCAGCGAATTGTGATAGAATTTCTCGGTGCACAGAAGGAAACTGTTGTGAACATTCACAAGCGTCTATGTGATGTGTATGGAAATTTTGCAGTCGACAGGAGTACAGTCAGTCGCTGGGTTCAGAGAAGCAAAGAATCAGGAAGTAGAAATACGAAGCTTCTTGATCGGCCTCGCTGTGGACGTCCTGCCACAGCCACCAACGCAGAAATGTTGAAATGCGCTGAGGGTATTATTCTTACTGATAGGCGAATCACTACTCAACAATTGGCCTTACAGCTGTCAGTCAGCATTGGTAGTGCAAATGCAGTTATAAAAATTCTCGGATTTTCTAAGGTTTGCGCAAGATGGGTTCCTCAAAGTCTCACAAATGACCACCGATTGCAAAGGAAAGCAATTTCTTCTGGTCATCCATTAGACTCGCGGAGAGTTTTTTAAAATGTATATATAGTTGAATACGAGAGTGTATAAAATAATCTTAACTGTAAATTTATCGTGCGTCAAAATATGATACATATTGGGCTTATTGATTTCATGTTTTCTAATGTTTCACATAGAATGATCATACACCTTTGCGTCCCAGCAATTATAGAGTCCTCCAGACTCAGTTCTTCTACCTTCAGAGTTTTTTATAAACATTTTTAAATATAATCTTGTGGCGACCCTGTGCGGTCTCGCTCTCTAAATTTACATGAGATTAAGCAACCCAAGAACATTTTAAAAAAACCTCATCAAGCAATAAATTATGTAAAATGACTGGAGAAGAACAATTGCCAGAAGCGATATATAATTTTTACTGCTCTACCTGTGGAAAAGAATATTTTCGTGTACACTGACAGTCCTGTTGTTTTCCACTGGATTACCCCCCCCCCCCCCCCCCCAAGAAAACATAACTCGCTGTTCAGTCTTTGTCATCACGCTATAGAAGTTGCCCACCATCAGCGGTGAAAATCCAGGAGACCACTACCTTCTCATAACTTTACCTGTGCCAGTGCCATCCCATAGAAACTTTAGATAATAATCAAAAATGAACACTAATGCTTCATCTTCCAGCGATTACGGGAAAATTTGCTAAACGCCAAACCCGCTAGTCTGGGGCTGGGAAAAGAAAATGAATTTACTTGCCTGAAAAGACTCATACATTTTGAATTGAGGTTTTTGGACTGTGTTTTTTTTTTGTCTATACAAGCGGGAAGGGCATATTGGGATACTACTCCTCACCCCCCCACCAACCTTGTTATTTGTATTTTTCTGTAACTATGATTTTTTACTGTACCATGCTAAATGTTGTGATTTTGGTTTAAATGATAAATAAACGCCATTAACCTTATATTACTGTGTTGGCCGACCCATTACCCCATATATGTTATATGTAGTTTGTATTCACGTCTGTATGTTTGTAGCACCAAATTGGTGTGTGTACTGGCAACAATTGTCTAGCCAGGAGAGGTTTAGGAGTCTACAGATAAATAAAATTGTCGTAAGATAGGCAAATCGGAGAAATTACCCGATTGCAGAGACTGTCCTTACTCTTTTCAGTACCCTTGTGAATCAACTATCCATTTCTTAACCCATACTATCACAGAGCCTTCACCATCATTCTTTACTCGAACGGGACCACTATTTCTAAGAGCTATCTCAAATAAAATTTACGACAGTACTTCCGCCAAATTTTCCAATGAGATTCATTGCTTATTCCAGCTTCTCAAATCAAACCAATGGTAAGCTCTTTAGCACTGGGTTGGGGTGTTTTAATTCAAAATATTCCCTATGTGTTTAAAATATATATTTATTACCTCAGTATCACCTGTGTTTTTCTTGCCTTCTCCAGACATTCAAACAAAAGGATTGCCGGCAGCTTAAACAAACAATATGGTTTTCTATAGCTAGCCAGTGTGGCTTTTCCTTTTATTGATCGTGATAGACCAGCCTGCGCAAACAATGACAGTTTGTCAAATTTTGCTGGACTAACTCAAAGAGATAAATGTATTATCATTGACAGGTGTAATTACCCTTGATAATACCACAGTTCACCTGGTGGAACGTAAATATGCCTGATAGTGGTCACAGCAAAAGAATGTAGGGCAAAAGTTAAACCAAATAATAGGACGATGAAAGCGAGAAATGAAGTGATTTTGCCAGAGCGAATGAGAGTTATGAAAAGTGCACAACTGATTTATCACATATACCCATGAATTAGATGTTTTATTCAATATCTAAGTAAGTAAGTGCACTTTTACATGGTGTGTGCACTAGTCTCTCTTTCTGTCGTAGAGTTTTACTCTCTCCCCTCTACTGGGTGTCTGCTCAAATAGTCAGCTTCCATTGTTTCCTTTCCCGGGATTACTCAACCTGAAAAGCGTACATTTGGAGCAGAAGACTCCAACGCATGAGATGGCCATTTAAAGATTTTGACACCGCCAGAAACATGAGTGGTTGCTGGTCATATTGTAACACAAATTACCACCAGCATACAAGTAGGCTTGGAACTTCGTGATACCCTAAATGACCGACACTCCTCCGTAGTGGAGTAATTACACTCAGCTTCGTTTAGCTTCTGACTGGCTAAGTGACCGTGAAAAGGGTCATTGTGTCTCTGATCCCTTGTTGTAGCAAAGTAGCTTTTTTTTAACAGGAATTTGATAGTAACCTTTGCTCAAATCTATCTTAAAGAAGAAATGATCTTTGCTCAGTTTAGCAAATAATAGGTTCTGATCTAGCAAAGGCTGTGCCTGGTATTCCGTTACTGCGTATAGCCTCTGGTAATCAAAACAGAGCATGTGCTATCTGGATGGCTTCCTGCGGAGTACCACACTAGATCTGTAGGGAGAGTCCGATTTAGTGATGGTGCCCGCTTCGAGTAAATGCTCGATTTCTTCCCTCAAAGCTGTGGCTTTGGCGTAGGGGAGACGATATGGTTTTACTCTGACCGCCGTTGGGTCTAACACCTTCGTGATAAATTCGACTAAATGGGTGAGCACTCCTCTAAAATCTGTTAAAAGTTGCATCACCTGGTTATTTTCTATCTCTGATAGCTGTGGTCACGTTTTCACGTCCTCATACGTTTCTTGGGGTCAGAGTGGGTACTCCACTTCGGTGTGAGTTTCAAAGTCCACTTCTGACGCGAGAGCCAGAGTCATCAAGTGTTTAGGTTCCGCCACAGGTCGTTCGATATAGTGTTTAAGGAGGTTTATGTGATAAATTTTCTCCATTGCTCGGACGGCTATTTTATAGTTGGTCCGGGAAATTATATATAGACGGTGAACGGTCCTTGCCATTCTATGTGGAGTTTGTTGGTGCTGCTGGGCAGAAGCAGCAGCGCTTTATCTCCCACACTTAATACTCGGTCTTTCGCTTTATTATTGAAGATGCACGCATGCTTCTGGCATGCTTCACGCACGTTTTCGGCGGCTGTCGCCCAGCCAATTTCAAACTTTTCTTGAGTTCTTTGACATACTGAGAGGCCGTGGTGACAGTTTCATCTGCCTTGGCATCAGTCCACGTTTTCATCAGAGCCTCAAGTTGTCCTTTGATGGGCCGCCCAAACAGTAGCATGGCAGAAGGCACACCAGTAGATTGGTTGGGCACCTCTCTGTAGGCAAACAGGGCTGCCGACAAGAACAAATCCTGGCCCCCTGGTTTCTCTTGTGCCAGTTTGCATACAATAGTGATAGCAGTGCCGTTGAACCGCTCTACCTAACCGTTCCCTTGGGGCCTATAAGAACTGGTGTGGATATGCTTCGTGTGGCAGACCCTAAAGACCTCCAACAATTTCTAAATTTTCTAAATTCGTACCTATGGTCCTATTATTAGTCAGAATTTCCTGAGGGAAACCCAGTCTCGTAAAGATCGAGAGTAAGACCTCTGCGATATGCACGTAATCTATGGAAGACACAGCGACCGCTTCTCTCCACATTGTGCATGTATCTACTAGAGTCAAGATATACTTGTTTCTCCTAGTTCTTTTAAACGGTCCCACCAAATCTACAGTAACTCTTTCAAAGGAAGTGCCTCTAATAGCCGTCTCTCCTAGCATGGCGGGAACTGTCCAATACCTGGGCGCCACCCTTTGGCATTGGAGACATGATTTAACATAACGCTTGATGTCATCGTTCACTCCTGGCCAGTAATAATGGGCCCTATTCGTTGCATAGTAGTCCCCTGCCCCATATGGCCGCCAAATAAGGCGGAATGCCCCATGCCTAGAACCTGAGTTCTATATGGGGACGGCACTACCAACTGAGAGTCTCTTGTCCCCCTTTACTCGTTTTCTGGTACAAAAATCCTTCTTTAGTGTAGAAGTCTCCGGTGCAGTTTCTTGAAGCATGCAGTCTAGGTATGGTCTTCTGCCTGAGCTTTCTTAAGCATCTCCGGGACAGGATTAGACACCTTATCTGACTTTTCAGCTTGCTTCCCTTGCGCCATAGTCTGCACAGCGGCCAGAACTAGGGGTTGGGAAGGATTTCCCAAATAGACATATTTGCATCCAAGGATTATGTCATAGATGGGTCTGCAAGGATGGCCGCTTTTATTCTGCCTTCTACATATCGTGATTGAATATCAATCATCGCAACTCTCAGATTAAAGGTGCAGCGCCTCGGTCTGCACATCTTAGGCTACAGTCCTCAGAGTTATTGTTATTCGGCTGGCAAATTTGCAATATTTCTTGCTGGGCCCCTGGGGCTGACTATCTTGAGAACTCGTGGGTTTCTGTTTGCAATGTGCTTGGGTGTCTGGCTGTGTTGGCTTGTTAGCATACGTGCTATTGGAATCAGTGAAGGGGCGCTCCTTTTGCGTGGGATGATTTTCGTGTAGGCACCTTTTAGACGGGTTCGCTTCTGACTGGGCGCTCTGGTACCGATCAGCAAACAGTACCACTGATCCAGAGTTTCGTCCCCGTGCCCCGCCAGGAACCGTCTCATGTCTGGGGTGAGCGGGTCACATTTACTTACTCATTGCTCTTTTGCACTATATTTCCTCTGTAAGTGTTCTCACTACAGCACATTTTCTTGATCTTTGCTCTTACTACCCACATTTTGTTCATATCAGTGTTATCACTACAGTACACTTTCTGTATACATTTTCTACTTACATCATTGTTCTTTACCTATCAATGTTCTCATTACACCACCGTTTCTCTATCAGTGTTCTCATTACACCACCGTTTCTCTATCAGTGTTCTCATTACACCACCGTTTCTCTATCAGTAATCTCAACGCACCACCGTTTCTCTATCAGTAATCTCAACGCACCACCCGTGTGTTACCGGATCCCGAAAGGGGAGCAAAGAATAGTAACACTGCACCCTACCATGCATGTCGTAAAAAGCGACTAAGGAGGGTATGGGCATGGGGCTGTTTACCCCACCCCGTAAAAACTTCGCACAGTGAGCTGATCACCTGCTTGCCAACCAATCTGATTACGGAAACAATGATAGATTGTTTGGTCTGTTTTTGTTCCACAAAGACGCCACTAGGCGTGGTGGAAACAGCGATAGATTGATCAATTTGTTGTTGCCCTAAGACGCCACTCGGCGTACTGGCCACATACTGCTTTGCCGGTTGATGGCTAAGGATGGAAGAAGAAGAAGAATCTCACCGCAGTACACTGTCTGTGTCATTTGTCTAATTACATCATTGTTCTCCACTTGTCAGTGTTCTCACTACACCACCGTTTCTCTATCAGTGTTCTCATTACACCACCGTTTCTCTATCAGTATTCTCACCGCAGTACACTGTCTGTGTCATTTGTCTAACTACATCATTGTTCTCCACTTGTCAGTGTTCTCACTACACCATCGTTTCTCTATCAGTTTTTTCTTCTTCTTTGATCATTAGCCACCGACCGTCAAAACAGTCAGTGGCCATTACGTCTGGTGGCGTCTTGTAGGGCAACAACAAATTGATTCCAGTTTGCTCGGTCGGCGGCCATCCTTCGTACAGTGCCCCAACTCTGGTTCATTCTTTGCATCTCAGCCTCCACAGTCCTCCGCCAAGTTGTTTTTGGTCGGCCTCTCTTTCGTTTTCCTTCAGGGGTCCATAGCATAGCTGTTCTTGTGATGGCATCGGGGTCTCTTCTGAGGACATGGCCAACTGATAAGGGTGGATTTGAGCTGAAGTGGTAACTTGCCACCCTTATCGACACCTGGTATTAAAGTGCAAGATGTAGGTGTCTTCTCTGATTTAGGATGTTGCTGTGTATGTGGTAGTGGAACAGTTCACAGGGTTATCACACAGGCAACATGACGTGTAGAGTCATAGAAAGGGTAACTTCGTTGTATAAGTTTCTTCCATTTATTGCACGCCACAAAACAGTCATGATACTTATGACATCAACATAGTTAACGAGTTCAGCAAAATGATATGGCACATTGAAAACAATTTCTGTAGTCAGCAATGACAGCTGTTGTATATATGCGTCATAAGACATCACAGTTCAATAGATTCAGAAATTCATAAATCATAGAGTTCTAGTTCGTGAAGCTGTATAAATAATAATAATTTCTGCAACAGTGTCAACTGCAGGTTATCACTGTTCATAGACAATAATAATAATATTCCCTTCCTGATGCTAGCAGATCAGATGTATACAATCAGTCCGTTTACTATTTCTCAACTGCCGAACTGGGCGGAACACACAGAACGAACTCCCAGCTTTTGACATGCGCAGAACGACAATCTCTGAGTTGCCGTTCACAATAAGACGATTCTAAGAACATTCGAGATAAAAAGTCTTACACAGTCGCGCCTTTTATGGTCATGAAAAGAAGCGTTAAGAAAGGTTTCAGACATCTACCATAGTTGACTGGTACTACCAAATAAGGAGATGTGGTCACGCTTCGTTCAAGAAATTATAGACCGAACGTGTCTCTATACAAGAGAAGGCAAACTCCTAAAAAATTGTAGTCTCGATAACTCGGATTATGTCCCTTTGACCATAGAAAACATAATACACACTTCAGTCAAAAAATGATCATACATATCAAAAAATGTTTATACAAACGAAAAATAATAATGATCCGTGCGTAACATTACCGCACCCTCCCGGGAAAAAAAAATGAAACATTTTTTTTTTTAAATCCTGGAGCCGGAAAAAATCTAGGCTCCTAACGCACGTATGATGCGTGGATATATACCTAACAAATTAGCTCAACGCATGGAGCGACACTGAGATCATATCTCAGATCCTTAGAGAAAAAATTTATCTAAGTATACGCTGATATATTCCAGGAAGGTGCCACCAACACACGCCACAATGATGGCAACAACATAATGACAATCAAATTATTCTCATACCAATATATGAAATTAAATATATTATGTGTTATCATACAATGTGTTGCAAATAGCGGTGTAATTTACTAATATACCACACTATATTATTACATTATATAAAGTAACAGTAATTAATAAGTAATACATGTGTTGATCTTCGGTGACATAAAACATTCAATAGAAGAAGATGTGGACATCATCCGCTCCCAATGTAGGACAGGACTTGATATCCTCAAAGTTCCACAATGGACATAAACTCGCAGACTTCAATGATGTGCTGCGAAAATATCAATAACACAAATCTTAAAGACAACTGGTAAATTTCTTAATACAATCCTGAAAATAATTTATTTAAATGTGGCCGAGTGATCTTTTGGCCCGTATATCACTAACTAAGCCTTCTTAGATAATTACATGGTACAATGTTATAAATTTCCCTCAAAAAAAAAAAAAAGTGAGACAAAATCTACTAACATGTCATTATAACATTGGACTGTATATCAGGAAATATATATATATGACAGAAGAATCATGTGGAATCGTGTGGACATCTGGACAGAATGTCTGCCATTACATTATCCGAACCACGGATAGCTCGAACCGAGAAATGAAATGGTTGAAGAGCTATGGCATAACGAGTGGACCTCGAGCTCTTCAAGTTTTTGCTCTGAATAGCAGTAAGCGCTTTCTGGTCGGTTTCCACAATGAAATGTGCGCCTAGAAGAAATCTTTGTAACTTCAGAATAGACCATACCATAGCCAATAACTCACGGTCTAAAACCGAGTAATTCTTTTCTGCAGCGTTTAATTTCCTAGAGATATACATCACCGGATGCAAAGTATCAGAATACTCCTGCATTAGTGCTGCCCCAATCCCTGTTGACGAGGCGTCACTTCGAAGAACAAAAGTCTTCTCAATAGTAGGTAACTTAAGAATAGGTGGAGATGAAAATAGGGCTTTAACCTGGTCCAATGAGGATTGACATTCTTTAGACCAGCGGATCAGATTAGGCGACCCTTTCTTCAATAAAGTAGAAAGCGGTGCCATAATGGAGGACAGATTCGGAATGAATCGTCCGTAGAATTGAATCAAACCTAATAGACTCCTTACTTGTTTCTTCGTCTTAGGGACCGAAATGTTAAGTATTTTTGAAACATTGTGGTCCTCTGTCTTTAAAAGACCATGACCAACCCGATGACCTAGGAAAGAAATCTCGCTAAATCCTATAAAGGCTTTAGAGGGTTTTGCAGTCAAGTTATACTCGCGAAGAGTAGACAGTAATTCGTATAAACCCAAATAGTGATCTTCCCAAGAATCACTGAATAGACAGATATCATCTAGGTATGCTATGACATCTGTACGATATGCGAGAATTCGCCGCATCATGCGTACGAATGTAGCAGGGGCGTTCATAAGACCAAAAGGCATGAAATTCCATTGGAATAAACCCCTAGGTGTAGAAAAAGCTGTAAAAGGTTTGGCACGTTCAGTTAGCGGGACTTGCCAATAACCTTTAGACAAATCTAGTTTGGTAAAGAATCTAGAATTAGAAAGTTTATTGAGTAGCTCTTCTAATGAAGGCATAGGTTCAGCATCGAACTTCGTAACTTGGTTCAATTTGCGATAATCTACGCAAATGCGAATGTTATTATCCTTCTTTCGAACAATAACCATAGACGAAGAGTATGCTGAAGTGGATGGTTCAATGATTTCCAAACGTATCATTTCATCCAATTCTTTTTCGACTTGAGACTGGAAATGGATAGGTATTGGATATGGTCTGACTCTGATAGGATTGTGATCAGTTAGCACAATGTCATGTTCTATGACATGTGTGTGTCCCGGGATGTCTGTAAGAACATCCTGAAATGTTTGCAACATCGAAGAAACTTGTCGATGTTCCTCAGCGGAAAGATTTGGAGAAACGGTCACGTTTTTCCAAGATTCCGTAGAATAAAGTGGGACCATAGAAAGAGGAAGATTGACATCAGAAAAAGTAGTTTCCTCATCCTGTATAACTGACAGAGATGAGTACTGACCATGAGTTGCTTGTGAATTGTCCGTAGCCTGGAAAATAGGCTGCAAATAGTCAGGTCTTTCATAAAATTCCGTGAGCATATTTATGTGGAAAGTTTTATGCTTTCCATCAATATCGACAACATAGTCAACATCAGAAATTTTGGAGACTATTGCATATGGACCTTTCCATGCAATTAGAAGTCTGTTCTCCCTTGAAGGAAGTAGAACGAGAGCTTTGTCACCTGGACAAAGTTGTCGTAGACATCTATTCTTATTTGCAAACTGCCTTGCCTTTTCTTTAGCAAATTCTGAAGACGAAGTTGCTAGTTTGCATGCCTCGATGATCTTTTGCCTAAGAGCAATGACGTACTCATAAGAAGATTGAGTCTCATCGCTAATATTATCGGCAGTGATTAGATCGTGAAGTAAAGACATAGGGCCGCGCGGTTGCGCGCCAAAGACAAGTTCAAAAGGGGAAACCCCCGTATGTTCATTGGGGACCTCTCTATACGCAAAGAGAGCCGCGGGTAAGACCCTGTCCCAATCCTGAGGATGATCCTCAGTTATTTTACCAAGTAAAGTTTTCAGAGTCCTATTTAAACGTTCGACCAACCCATTAGACATTGGGTGATAGATACTGCTGAGAGACCTTTTAATGTGTAGCATAGACATTACCTGTGACATAGTGTCTGATATAAGTAGAGTGCCATGGTCTGACAATATTTCTCCGGGAAAACCCAAGCGAGAAAATATCAGCCAAAGAGCGTCTGCGATATCAGCAGTTGAGATGCTCTTGAGAGGTATTGCCTCTGGCCAACGTGTGCACATATCGACACATGTAAGGATAAATTGATGTCCTCTAGCCGACTTAATTCTAAAAGGACCGATAATATCTATTGCCATTTTTTTTGAAAAGGGCGAATAGGAATGTCAGCAGCCTGGATAGGCGCAGCATGTCGTGGTCCTTTAGATTTGACCTCCTGACATACTTTGCAAGAGCGACAGTACATTCGTATGTCCTTGCTCACAAATGGCCAAAAGAAAGCCGCAAGAACCCTCGACTTTGTACGGGAAAAACCCATATGTCCAGCACATTGCGAGTCATGAGCATGTTGCAATATTTGCAATCTCATGCTCTTAGGCACAAGAATTTGTGAATGAGTGGACGTAGTCGAGTCTTGTACCATACGTACAAGTACGCCGTTCTTCATAGAAATCCAAGATTTCCTATTAGTGTTCTGATTAGGATCACCTTTTTTTGCTAGAATGAAGAATTTTTGTAAAGAAGGATCTTCTTCTTGCAATTTGATAAATGAGTCACGTGTAATAGTCAAGTGACTATCTTGGTCATTTACTTCATCATTATTAGTTAATGAAGTTTGAGGTGGATCCAGAGCATGTGCTCTTGTGACCACCGCATTGGTAGCTTCAATGTTTTGCTCTTCCCAAACAGCAATCTGCTGTGGGGTACATTCCCTAACTCCGTGAATACGACCAATAATAAGGTCCGCAATAGGGTTTGGAAGTAGACACGCGTGGACCTCTCCCGTGAAGAAAGGAGTAGCAATGTGTATTATAGCAGTAGGATACTTTTCTAACGTGCCACCAAATGTGACACATTTGATGACTTTTCCTGTAGCACAGGATGGATCTACAAGAGATTGCCTAACGCCGACAGTAGTACATCCAGAATCAAACAACACTGAGACTGGATTACTATTTACTAGCCCCTTATGTAATATAAGAGAACCTCTCCCATCATGAGCAACATTAGCAGGAAGAGCGGGCAAAGGATGACCACAGCTTAAAGTACTAACGGTTTTCGGATCAAATAAAGTACTGCATTGGATACATTTATTTGCCCTACCAAAATCAAAAGATGAGCATCCGATAGCATTATGGTCTTTATCATTATTAACCTGTATATCTGCTCCCTGAGATTCTTGTTGAACAGAGTTTGTCTGTTGATATCTTTTTCTCTTATGTTGCGATCTACCGCGACCATTATTGCCTCTGCAATTATCATTAAAGTCCCTACTGTAATTTTTATCCTGGTTTGAGTTCCAGTTTCCATAACTGTCATTACTATCTCTATGCTGTTGAGAACCTCTATTATCTTGGTATTGAGGTCTCTGCATAAAATATTTCCCTCTATACCGATTACCTTTGTGAAAATTTCTAAAGTTAACCGGAGTAGAATAACGTGTAGTATTAGGTTGTCTCCAGTTCTGGGAAGAAGAATCACCCTGGAATTGATCACTATGGTTCTGGGCATAATTACGATTACTCTTTTTATTGAAATTTTTTTGGCTACCCTGAAATTTACGCATAAAATTTGGGCCATAAGGTGCTGCCGAAGCAACTGGCAGACCTTCTTTCACCTTAGAGTTACTAATGGTTATGTGCGGATGCGCAGTAACATACTGGCTACAGTATTCTTCCATTTCTTTTATGTTTTTTAGGCTTACGCTCATGAAGAAAAGATAGAAAAGCTTCATTAACAGAAGACATAACCTTATCTCTAAGTAGTAAATCCATAAGAGCTTCAAATGTATTTTCTGTCTTAGACAACTCAACCCATCGTAAAAAAAGTAAGACGGATGCCTGAGATGAATTCAGAGAATTCAACTCCAGTTTCTGGTAACATGGTTTTAAATTTAAGACGATATCCGTCCTCGTTAAGTTGGTACTTCTTTAACAATGCCGCCCTGACAACCTCATAGTTGTTTTTGTCAGGCACATCTACCATACTCAACAAAGTCAAAGCATCACCTCTAAGTATCTTGGACAGATGATACACATATAATGTTTTTATCTATATTATGCACATTACATGCACTTTCAAATCTATCTAGATAAAATGTTATATCATCGATTGAGGGATTAAATGCTGGTAGATTAAGCTTGAAATCCTTAGCATTAGTCTTATTTGACACCTTATTTGCATCATTAGCATTACCAGTGTTCAATAACTTTAACTTCTCTAACTCCAAAGCTAAGACTTTTTCATCATGTTCCATTTTTTCTTTTCTCTCATCAGCCTCTCTTTGTAACCTTCTTTCTTCAGCCTCAGCCTGTAACTTTCTTTCTTCAGCCTGTGCCTGTAACTTTTTTTCTTCAGCCTCTATTTCAAGTCTCTTATTTTTCCTGCTTCTTTTTCAAGTCTCTTTATTTTCAGCTTCTTTTTCAAGTCTCTTATTTTCAGCTTCAGCCTGAAGTCCCACTTCTCCTGAGATTTCTGCTTCTCTTTTTTTTTTTTTTTCATTTTTCCATTTGAAATCTTTTTTTTCCTCCACCTGCATCTGCAGTTTCTTTTGTTCTATTTCAGCCTCTATTCTCTTTTGTTCAGTTTGTTCTTTCATTTTCTTTTCTTCCGACTTCAATGCCTTGGCATATTGAACAGTCGCAAATTCTTCTACTTTATCACCTGTCTTCCCAAGGGCTTTACCCTGCTCAATAAAGTACTCAAATGTAGACATGATGTCTAAAATGTGAGTACAGAACCTGAAATAATTAATTCTCTTATTTCAATGTTAAATAGCAACAAGACTTAATAAAGTGCTTGTATAATCTCTATGTTGAACCCAATCTCTGTGGGAAACAGGAGTTGACACCAACTTGTATTATCAAATGTCTAATAATATCACAAGTCACCTCTTAATTTAACGGTGCAACTATCCAAATCAGTGCATAATACATCAGTTTTTTATTCAGAGCTAACTGCACTACAATGGGGGCGATAAGCAAAAAATCAAATACAGTTATTATGATAAGTGCACTATAGACCAAATTTGTGCAGTGCATGAGATATATTTAAGTTCAATAGTGAAAGCATTGCAGCGCTGTATGCAAGAACTATGTTAAACAAGAAACAAGACAATGTATTGCAATTAAACAACTAGCAATATAAAACATTGGTTGCACCATACATTGGACATTTATACATATCAAATGTTTGTTCTTTATTAATTACATCACGATGAATAGTATCAATGAAAATTAATACACGGGAAACAAAACAAAAAAAAAGTCAATGTACCTATACAAGAAGACAAGGTGTAACTTCACAAATAACTACAACAATGGTATCTCCAATCAATGTACGTAAAACATTCGCATTCTCTATGAAGGCTAAGACAACACCCCGAGCTTTTTATAATTGTAAACATGCGTAAGTTTTTTTGAGACGTGGTTTACTTATGGTCGATGCATCCTTCTGTGACGTCTCACATTATTAGTTGACGTTCGGCACCACACTTTGCTTTGGGTGGTCACGTTTTGTTTGATATTCCCCCCGCCAACCGGTGGTAATTAATTTTGTTCTCTACGCTTGTTTGTGTCAGTTGTTTTTTGTTTCATCAGTTTGTTATTCATAAGATTGACATTTTTTTTCTTATTGTCATGAATTAGCAAACACAAGTTTTTTGTTGTATTAAACTGTTAAGTTCACTCTAGACCCTATAGCTATGAGCACCGCGACCAATCATGTGTCCAAATTGCGCTACTAATCTGCATCAATCCTCCCCCAATCGAAATTACGTAGACCGTTCCATTTTTGAAACTAAAAAAAACAGCATAGGAACTTTCTTCTTCAATAGACAAGATGGTTGTAAAGCTGTAACCCACCATTGTGTGTCTTAAGCCCACTGTTGTCAATCCTGTTTTCATCTGTCTGTGTTGCAACCCCCTCTGTAACCCCTCCAAATAATGCACCCCCTCCCCGCCCACCCCCCCCCCCCGTTAATTATCAGCTTCTTATGTACACCCCCCCTATTTTATTTGCAATTGTGTTCAAAGTTAGTTTCCCCCAACAGAGCTGGTCAGCGTGATACCCACGCCCCCCCTCTCCCCACCCCCCCTCCACCCTTTTATTGTTTTTCCATTATGGCAGCCATTTTTGAAACTTTTCTGAGTTTGCCGTCCACCTGTTGATTGCAGTTGTCCCATGTTTTTTCTATTTCAAACAAATCCATCGTTATATTTCACACCATCGTTGTTTTTGATTCATTGGTGTCCATCCTTCCGGAGCTTATAAACAGACTGCTTGTGTGCATATTGTTCACGCAAACCGTTACTCCCCTACCATCCCCAGTCTCCCCCTTTCCCCTCCCCCCCCACCCACCTACCCTCGCCTCAACATGAGTTTTGCTGTTGAGCATGAAATTACGGCCCGACCTTTTGCGTTTAACTGCCCCCCCGCCACAACCCTACCCCCTCCCTAACCCACGGGAAATTTAAATATGCTCACCCATCTCATATAACGAACATGTTTCTTTATACGTCCACCCAATACCCTCCCTTCCCTGCTTGACACATATTTGAAAGATTTTGTAATTCGTATCAGTTGTACCCCTACCTCTTGATCCCGCCAACCCACCTCCACCACGTGGGTATCCTTACACACCAAAATTTCACCAGTGGCCCCCCCCACTATCCTCCCCGCTCAAAATTCAGTGGTGTAACCATAACAAATAAATGTTACCATAACCCCTGCACAATGACTCCCCCCCAGCATACCATTGTAAAGGATGTTCACCTAAAACACACTGTCCAACGCTTGTTTGCCACAACCCCCCGGCCCACCCCCCCCCATCCCCAACGGCTTTCAACCATTCACAGTTTCGCATCAATACCCCCTCACCCCCCATACGCAGCACAACTAAACTAAAAGTAGGACCAATTAAACCCAACTACAAATCCACCCCCCCCAACCCCCAAGCCACCTCCCCTACCGCCCCGCCTTACTCCCTGCCCCCCCCCCTTAGTGTCAATACTTGATAAACCCCTTGCAACCACCGAAAAAAACATCCCAACCCCATACCCCCCCCCATACAATGTCTAGTGCTCAATTATTTATACCCATACCCCACTGCCCCCTCCCTAAATCCTAAAATACTCCAATACATGTTAAAAATCCCCAAAACACCCCAAACCATACCAAACCCTCACTAAATTGACTGCATGACCCCCCCACCCCCAATTGAAATCACCCAACAATAAAAAAATCCTCTATCCGCAATACCTAAACCAAATAAATTACCCCAATAGATACTGCCTACCCCACCCCACCCTCCCCCCCCACATCCCGACTGTGCAAACGAACAACAAAGGGGACAACTTAAAAAAAATCGACTAAATCTTACAAATTGTTTTAAGACACCCCCCCAATAGAAACAAGAACAATACCCAAAATCATTAACCATACGCCCCGAAAAACCCCCAAACTCCCACCCCCAAATCCCAATAAAACACTGAAATACAAACAAAAAAACACCAAAAGGCGCCCTCGTAAAACACATATCAACAACCTCCCAAATACACAATACTGCCGAATAGCTACCCCCCCAATCCCCGTCGACAAAATCAACCCAAACGTTACTCACGCTCCCCCCCCCAACAATATATTTGGTTAACGGATCAAGAAAGAAACTCGTCCTAAAGAGACGAAACGAAGCCAGGAAGGGGAAAGTACGCCCAGCTACGATAATACGCTAGTAGAACCTCTTGACCACGTTAGTGATCTTCTGTGATCACTGGGGGAAAGACACAAGGCACCATGACCGAGAAAACCCGCTGAAATATAAACATATAAATATACAAATAACAAATAACATATAACATATAAACATGTATCATGAAAACAATAGGAGAAAGTGTGAAAGTACAGAAGGCTCAGTTAGAACATAAGGGCACAGTTCACAAACAAAACAGGCCACTTAACTTCTATAAATCCAGCGTCAGCACGGTGCAGAACAGGATGTAATCAGCATTCTGAGGATAATGATCCAACGTTGATTAACTTCTGCTCCCATAAACAGCCATGACGAAGGAAAAGAGCTTCTAATACTGCAACAGTTGTTACGGCACTTGACCTTCTGAATCTTCTAAATTGATTTAACCGGCACTTGACCTTCTGAACCCGCAACAGTACCCCTGAGACCGGAACAGTTGTTACGGCACTTGTCCTTCTTTTCACCAGATCAGGAAATCCATCGCTCGGTACTTGTCCTTCTAATTTTACATAAACTTCAATATTGCCGAGCAGCGCCGGGTAGTTTCAAAATCAGCAACTGTCAGAAAATCCGGATACTTTCAATAAAATTTCTTGTAAGGTGGTAGTTGATGCTGTAGTTGTATCTAGTATGATGATGATGTCTGGGTTTGCTGACCACCTTGATAGCTGGAATCAGAGTGAACCAACCTATGGCCACCAAAAATGATATGGTGCGCCAAAATAACAGATGATAGAACCAGCTCTGGCCACCAAAAATGATAAGGGTGGATTTGAGCTGAAGTGGTAACTTGCCACCCTTATCGACACCTGGTATTAAAGTGCAAGATGTAGGTGTCTTCTCTGATTTAGGATGTTGCTGTGTATGTGGTAGTGGAACAGTTCACAGGGTTATCACACAGGCAACATGACGTGTAGAGTCATAGAAAGGGTAACTTCGTTGTATAAGTTTCTTCCATTTATTGCACGCCACAAAACAGTCATGATACTTATGACATCAACATAGTTAACGAGTTCAGCAAAATGATATGGCACATTGAAAACAATTTCTGTAGTCAGCAATGACAGCTGTTGTATATATGCGTCATAAGACATCACAGTTCAATAGATTCAGAAATTCATAAATCATAGAGTTCTAGTTCGTGAAGCTGTATAAATAATAATAATTTTCTGCAACAGTGTCAACTGCAGGTTATCACTGTTCATAGACAATAATAATAATATTCCCTTCCTGATGCTAGCAGATCAGATGTATACAATCAGTCCGTTTACTGTCTGCACGTGAATAGCATACATGGGCTACAGGTCAGCTCGACCTTTATAATGTTCCTAAGTCTAACCATCTGACTTGGACGTGATCTCTGATATAACGAATCCTGGAACACAGACAATAGTCTTGTTGGTCTAGAGCGACCCATATATATTTAACTAGTTCAGGTATAAAGATACCGGTGACTTAATCCTAGTCAAAGTACCTCTCCATTTTGAATCACACAGGCGAGCAAATAGGCGACAAAATGACGAACCTCTAGATGTTAGCATAAATTTCGATACAAGAGGAATTACCTTATTTCGGAAAATCAACCATGAACATATGCCTCCAGGCAGGCGTGAATAATACTGGGAAATAGTCTAGTTAGCTAACTAACTCACAAAGACAATGTATTTCCCTCAGAAAATCACAAGACGCAGTTGCGTCTGCTCGCTTCTTAAACCATTTCTCAACTCCCGAACTGGGCGGAACACACAGAACGAACTCCCAGCTTTTGACATGCGCAGAACGACAATCTCTGAGTTGCCGTTCACAATAAGACGATTCTAAGAACATTCGAGATAAAAGTCTTACACAGTCGCGCCTTTTATGGTCATGAAAAGAAGCGTTAAGAAAGGTTTCAGACATCTACCATAGTTGACTGGTACTACCAAATAAGGAGATGTGGTCACGCTTCGTTCAAGAAATTATAGACCGAACGTGTCTCTATACAAGAGAAGGCAAACTCCTAAAAAATTGTAGTCTCGATAACTCGGATTATGTCCCTTTGACCATAGAAAACATAATACACACTTCAGTCAAAAAAATGATCATACATATCAAAAAATGTTTATACAAACGAAAAATAATAATGATCCGTGCGTAACACCAACCCTGCTCCAGCGTCTGCCAGCTATGATGGTGTGCATGTCCTCTTTCTTGCTCCGAGTAAGCAGATCTTGGTTGGTAATGATATTCCGCCAAAAGATTCGGAGAATTTTTCCTAGGCATGTTGTGTGAAAAGAGGACAATTTCGACATTTCCTTCTCTGTAACTCTCCAGCTCTCCGCGCCATAGAGAAGCACAGAAAGCACACAGCTCTGATATAATCCTAATTTTGTGCTTGTGCTGTACTGAGAGGACTTCCAGATGTTGTTTAGACTAAAAAAGGCTGTTCTTGCTTTGTTCATTCTGTTGTTGATATCTTTGCTTGCTCCGCCGTCTGGTGTTACTACGCATCCTAGGTATGTGAAGGCATCTGTCTGTTCCAGTTGCTGATTCCTTACTGATATTGGCTCAGGGTTGCTCACATTGAGCGTCATGACCTCTGTCTTCTTTAGGTTGATGTTCAAGCCCACCTGCTGGCTATACTTATTAAGTCTATCCGTTTTTTCCTGGATGTGTTGATGTGAATGTGCTAGCAGTGCAATGTCATCTGCATATTCCAGATCTTCCAATGGAGAAAATGTAGTCCATCTTATTCCTCTTGGATTGCCCTCTGTTGTCTGGCGCATCACCCAATCTATGACAGTTAAAAATAGAGTGGTTGATAAGGGGCATCCCTGTCGTACTCCTGTCTTCACTTCAATGGTTAGGTTGCTCTGCCCAATGCTGCACGTAAAGTTGGCATAAAGGCTTTTTATGATTGACACTATGCAGCTTGGAATTCCATAACCCCTCAGTATTTTCCATAAACTGTCCCTATGTATACTGTCAAAAGCCTTTTCAAAATCAACGAAATTAATGTACAACTGTCTTTGCCATTCTGAGCACTGCTCTATAATGTTCCTGAGGGTAAACATATGATCTACACATCTTCTGTTCTTTCTGAATCCTGCTTGTTCTTTCCTCAGTTTGTGGTCTACTGCTTTTGAGATTCTCTGTATAATTATCCTGTCTAGTATTTTGCTGGGAACTGATATCAGTTTTCTAACTACACTTTATTTTCTCTATCGATGTTCTCACACGCCACAGCTTCGCTGACTACCACTGCTTTTATATATGCTATTTTCTCTGTCACCGTTCTCACTAAATTTTATCAACGATCCTACTACACCACATATTTTCTGTCACTGTTCTCACTACACTTTATCAATGTTCCCACTATAGTTTATAAATGTTCCCACTACACATTTTTTCCTGTCACTGTCCTCACTAAACTTTATCACTGTTCTCACATAACTTTATCGATGTTCTCGTACAGCTTTATCAATGCTCTCACTACACTTTTAAAATGTTCCTACTATACGTTTTTAATAATCTCACTACACCTTATCAATGTTTTTACTACACTATATTTTCTCTTTCACTGTTTTCACTGCAATTTATCGATGTTCTTACTGAACTTCATAAATGATATCACTAAACTTAATCAGTGCTCTCACTACTTTTTACCATTGTTCCCACTACACTTTATAAATGTTCTCACTCCACTTTATCAATGTCCCCACTACTGTTTATGAATGTTCTCACTACACCACATTTTCTCTATCAGTTCTCACAGTGCGTTATCAATGTTTCCACTAAACATTATCGATGTTCCCACGATTCTGCGATTCATCAGAAATGAAAATTGTCGTTCTTTTCATCTGTGGTTCGTCAGGCATAATAGGATTTAAATAGTATAACAAATCTATTTCATTTCTGATGGATTGTTGCAAAGTGATACCGTCAGTTCAAGAGCTAAAAAACGATTTTTCCGAACATTCGCACGATCTTCAGGAACTAAAAATTGCAATAGTAATATCAGTCTCCAAATACATAATCAGCTGCCTGGCACTGTTGTGTTCTACAAATCCAATTAATTCATTATAAATAGCCGGCAGGCTAGATTTCCTTGAAAGTTCCTCAACTCATTGAAACTACCGAAAATGCTATTTTACTAATTAGAACAATGGTAGCATTACTTTGAAATTTTGACCAGCCGAAATTGTGACACATATATCGTACACAATAAAAACGACATTATTAATAGTTCATGCCACAAGAGACGATATGCTCCTTCTACGCATTTCTCTAATACACACCTACACGCATTTTGATTTTAAGCGACAACAAAATACTGTATAACTTACATTTTTAACTTTCGTGCCGGATAATATTGTGCCCGGTTTAGGTGACTAGTTCTTTTGATAGAAGTTTCCATTGATCCTGTAAATTGTCTAGTTCACTCTCAGCTTTTTTAGACGTCTTAACTTGGCTTTTTTAAAGCACTTAGAAACTTACGAGAATGTAGTAGACCTGATATAGCAGTCCAGGGGAGATATTTCTTTGTTTTCTACATAAGCCCACCCCCCCCCCAACCCATATTTCCAATGAGGCTTCTGTTCACCAGCTCTCTTAATTTACTTGGATACCCACTTCATTGTTGGCATAGAAGAAAATGTTCCGATAAAGAAAGCCAAGAAAGGTTTGATCCCCTTTAAAAATCCTTAGTTTTCTAAATCTTGAGTAAATGTGGAGATTTAAGAGCTTAATCGTAATTTAAAGAAACAGGATGAATGGAAAGCAGAATTGTGCCTAAAAAATGGTGAAGGAAGACATGCATATAAGATGTTCAAGACTCCAACAATCCGCCGGGCATGTGGGACCAGATTTTATAGGGATTGAGTTGAGAAACCCCCCATTTGACTACCTAATAAGATTAACACTTCTCAGACTACAGCTGGGAAAAGGCTTTTGTTTTTAGCATAAAAAAAAAGACTGACGGTACTTTTCACTTCCTGATATATATTGTTTACACACGGTATCCCGTGGTTGCAGGAAGTGACGTCTTGACTCCTGCTCTGAATTGACAGCAGACGTGAGTTTTGATTTGGGACAAGCTAGCGTCTCTAACCGGCAGTCTGCTTGTGTCGTTTGACCAGTATGCAGGGAATGTGTCCAGTAGGACCTAATTCTAGATTGTGTTAATTGCCTTTGGGCATCTTTATATTGCACCTGCAAGATCGATTACCATCACTGCCTTATGCATTCATTAACTGTATAATGTCAGATTAGTCTTAGCAGTGTGTATGGAATTCTTGGGCACGTAAGTTGACTGTTCCATTAAAACTGAGAGTATCAGAATCAAGGACAGTAGAGACATGTGCTAGTAAAAGCTATGATGTCATACCATACTCAATGTGGAGTACTGTGTTATTAAATATATGTGAATCGTGCCAAGAAGTTAGGCCTTGTTACTGAGTACCTGTGGTGCGGGCCAGGGAGATTGTGTGTGACTGGCCATATCTTAAATATATAATATAATTCCTCAAATGGAATATGCAAGGAGAACCCTGGAGGGTATTCAGCAGGCCACTGTAATAGGGAGTGTCAAGCCTTTAGTCTAATGCACTCTTACCACAGGACGTCCTGAATTAATAAATATTCTTAAATTTATCCCCGCACCATCTCTGGGGGCCAAGCCATTGGATGCCTTACAAGCCGAAGAGCGCCTAACGAGTCGAGGACTATTTTTTCAAAATGGCGGCACGCATCGTCTGCCAAAATTTTTTATGAATAGAAGGGATTTCCATCAATATGAATGTGCCTCAAGTTGTCACTAAGTTATAAAAGTGACCCATTATTACACAGAAGTCATAGGAACTGACTATCTTCATCAAAGAATCAAGTATTCTGTCAAAAATCATGGACCATATCGATGTCCTTCATTGTCAGCATGAAGCTATTCGAAGCCTAACCAGAAACTAGGCTACTATCATCACTACATCCCTTGCTTGTCGAAGTCTCAAGAGGGATTGTTTTCTTGGCAACAGATAAGTCTGTTTATTGTTACATACAGCTTGGCTGTGAATACAATCTGTTTGCCTGATATCTGACTTCACCATATGTGTTTTCATTACGTGTTTTTGGTTTTGTAACTATCGGGCTGGATGGAGGGACTTGATTTGTGTTATTCAATACCGCGAAAGCTAGGTCGAATGAGCAAATCAAGCGTTCTGTAGGGCAGTATCTGTGTGATTCAGATAGAGGACCCAGCATATTCTGCTGGTTGTATAAAAGTTTGCCTCTATTGAATTTAACAGATCCATTTTTGTTAGCTGTGTAGTCATGTTTACCTATTGTTTGTTCTCATAAGTACTGTCATTGTTATATTTTATTTAGTTTGTTGCATTATTGTTTGTAACATTGTCTATTCTCCTCTGACTATCTTTCATTTCATAGATGTCATAATTGTTGTGATATGCGTCTCGTCTTGTCTAGTTGTACTAGAGCATTAGTTTAAATTAATTCATATATAGATTATAGTTATTTCCTTTGTTTTCCATTTGTATTTCCTTTAGTTGCTCGAACCCTGTCTTGCTGTTCTTACTGTTGTAGTTTCTATTTTTTTCATTACTCCATATTGGTTATCTGAATACATCTACTATTGCAATTATAAATTGATCTGAGATTGGTGGAGTGAATATTGAATATAGCTGACATATTCATATACATAAAAGTTAAAATATTGTGTATTATTGATAAACACAAGAATAAGCAACCATGACTTCATTAAAGGATTTATTGAAGATTGGGAAGGAACTTAATTTGGAAGGTCCAGCCTTGCAAGCTTATATTGATAAAGAAGTAAACAGACAAGAAGAACTTCGCAAAGAAGAATTGGCTGAAAAAAGGAGACAAGAGGAACTTCACAAACAAGAAAAAGAAAGTGAATTGGCGGAAAAAAGGAGATCAGAAGAGTTGGCTCTTGAAAGCTTAAAATTGCAACAAGCTCAAGAAGAGAGTAAATCTCAATATAAGATTAGCTGAGATTGAACTGGAAAAACTAAAATTACAACAACCACTGTTGCATCCTGGGGTAGTTGAAGATAAAAATAAAGATCATACTATCGCCATTAGGATTAATTTGCCTAAATTTAATCAATCCATAGACGACATCTCATGCTTCCTAAATAGATATGAGACTTATTGTGAAGGGTTTAAGATTGACAAATCTACCTGGTCTGTTAGACTTATGAATTTATTGGTGGGTGAACCATTAACAGTAGTCTCTACTTTAGATGAGCAAACTAGAAAGGATTATGATGCTGTCAAACTTGTTTTGCTTCAGCGGTACCAATTGGATGATGAGGGTTATCGGCAGAGATTCCGGTCCTTGTACCCTGATTCTGGAAAAGATTTCACTGAATTTATTTCAGCTGTTAAATTAAATTTTTCTAGATGGATTGAATTATCCAAAACTGAAAAAACTTTTGAGGGATTGTCAGATTTAATTTTAAGGGACAAGGTTTTGTCATCTATTAATACTGATTTTCTTGCATTCCTGCAGGAAAGAAAACCAGAGAATCTAACTAAACTACAAACCCTAGGACGTCAATATCAAGTTGCACATCCTAATAGAGTATTGAGCAAAAACAATGTTAGGGACTCATTACCAGCTGCATCGGCCAGGTCATTCCAAGACAATGCACCTAGGTATAGATCAAACAGTATGGATAGGAATCAAAGATTTAAACCATCACATAATTACAGTCAAAATAGAGGTAGATACAATTTTAATAAATACCAACCTCAAAGACATTGGAATTCATATCAGGAGGATAACTTTTATCCACAAACCTCATTTAAGTCCAATAACTGGCAAAATAGAAGAGAATATAACTCAAAATCAAATAGAGGTCAGAAATCATTTTATAGAGGAAATGATCAAAATGCAAATAAAAGATCTTATCATAACAATACTTCCAGGCAATCAAGAAACCTACTGAACGTACCAATGCCATTGTTCATGATAATGATCAGAACCATAATGATATTGTAGCACATGCAAATTCATGCAGTGTAGACTTAGCAAATAGTGATAACTGCACTAATTGCAATTCTTTATTTCAGCCTCAAGGAGTGCCAAGACTATTATGCGGACATCCTCTTCCAGTCATGTCATCTTTTGAAAGTACTGGTTCATTGATCTTGAATAGAGGTTTTGTCAATAATCAGCTAGTATCTTTACTCAGAGATACTGGTGCAACCACCATTGGTGTGCGCAAGGCCTTGGTTGATAAGGTGGATTATACAGGAAAACAAGTGAAATGTATAACTTTTGGAGGTACTGTGGAATATTACCCCACAGCAGAGGTGTTTTTGGACACACCTTATTTTACAGGACGAACACTGGTATGCCTCTTGGACAATCCAATTGCTGGAATTATTATGGGAAACATACCTAAATTGCATGAATGTACACAGGAAGATATTGAAATATGGGAAAGACAACATTTATTATGTTCAAATGCTGTGACTACTAGAGCTCAGTCTCGCATGGACAATGATCATCACAAACCAGTCATTGATGTGTTACCTGAAGATATAACTGAAGATACCACTTCAGAAGATGAAGAAGAAAAGGAAAATAATAATAATGATATAATTCATTATCAACAGGAAAATAATGATGATATTAAGGTAATGAATGATGTGGATACTGATGATGACAATTTATTTCAGATGGAGCTCATTGATAAGGAAACCTTTATACAAAGACAGAAGGATGATACTTCCTTAAAAAAATATTTTCATATTGCTCATTTGAATGATGTAGTGGTAGATGACTGTGCAAAACACTGGTATACTATCAAAAATGGTATTTTAGTAAGAAACTATCAATTTGCTAATTCCTTAAAGAAACAGATTATGGTACCAGCTTGTTTTTGACCATTCATTTTACGACATGCACATGACATTGAATGTGCAGGACATTTAGGTGTTGCTAGAACAAAACAAAGAGTTTTGTCATATTTTTTTTGGCCCGGAATTACGAAAGACGTCAAATTATTTTGTCGTACATGTACCATCTGCCAAAGTGTAGCAACCAGAAAACCAAAACATGATGCGCCCATTCAAGCATCTGATATTTCTTTGCGTCCCTTTGCAAAGATGGCCATTGACATTATTGGCCCGTTAAAGGTAACATCAGCCAGAGGTCATCAATATGTGTTGACCTGCATAGATATGTGCACACGCTGGCCAGAAGCTATTCCTTTAAAAACCATCACCACGGTAGATATTGCTGATGCATTATTCTTGATTTTTAGTAGAATAGGTTTTCCTGAAAACCTCCTGTCTGATAGAGGAACTCAGTTTCAGATGCTATGAAACAGGTTATGGATATGTTTGGGATTCAAAGATCCCTTAGTTCAATATACCATCCTCAATCTAACGGGAAAATAGAAGTCCTCAACAGATCCTTAAAACAAATGCTACATAAAGTTACAATTAAATATCCTCAAAATTGGGACAGAGTCCTGCCAGCTATGTTATTTGCGTATCGAGAGATAAAAAATTAACATACAGGCTTTAGTCCATTCGAATTGGTTTTTGGCGCCAGACCACGAGGCCCAATGTCTATATTAAAACAACTTGGTGCTGAAATGAACAAGGAGGTTCAAACCTCATATCAGTATGTGGTCAATTTGAGGAAAAAAATAATAGACGCATGCCAAATAGCAGTAGGTTCATCTGAAAAGGCAAAGCTTAGGGCGAGGTTATTTATTAACCAAAACCGCAAATTACGCCAACTTTGGCCTGGTGATGAAGCTTACGTACTATTACCCAGGAGAGATAACAAATTATTAGTCTCATGGAGAGGACCTTATAGGATTGTGGAGAAACTGTCTGATGTTGATTATATTGTCTCAGTAGAGGGAAAAGAGAAAACTTTTCATATCAATATGTTACAGCAGTTTCATACACGTCCATCATATCTAAGACCAGTCCTATAAGCTCTTGATCAATCTGTCTGTCGTCATTCTTCTTTGGCTGTCATACAAGAGGAAAATTCTGATTTGTCTGATGGAAATGACTCACTATTAGTGTTACCTAGTCTTCACTACTTAGCTACTGAAAGTTGGAAAGATGTTGATATATCGCCAACTCTATCTTCTTTCCAGAAAGAACAGGTTACTTCAATCTTACGTTCTTTTGCTGATGTCCTTACTGATGTCCCAGGACACACTGATATCATCGAACATGATATCATTGTGACAGACTTTCAACCGATTAAGTTGAAACCTTATCCTATACCGATTCATTTACAATGTCAGGTTAAAGAGGAACTAGAACAGATGGTGAAATTAAATGTCATTTCTCCATCTCATTCCCCTTATAGTTTTCCGATGGTTTTGATCAGGAAAAAAAAAAAAAAGACAAATCTATACGTATATGCATAGATTTTAGACGTCTAAATTCGGTCACCATCCACGACGCGGAACCACTTCCCGTGTTGGAATCTTTATTAGATAGACTAGCTTCTGCTACGTTTTTTTCAAAATTTGATCTATCTAAAGGCTATTTCCAGGTGCTATTAACGGAACGATCCAAGCCTTATACTGCGTTCGCAACTCCATTAGGACTCTTTCAATTCAATTATATGTCTTTTGGTCTAGTAAACGCACCTGTGACCTTCGTTCGCATGATGAGACGACTCTTCTCTGACAGAGACCACCTAATTACTTACATTGACGACATTTGTCTGTTTCATCAATCATGGGATGAACATTTGGAGGGTATTCAATCCTTACTTACCACTCTACGTCGTCATAATTTATCTGCACGTCCATCTAAGACTAAAATTGGATTTCAGGAGATTTCATTTTTAGGTTATAAAGCAGGAGGAGGTTTTTTGAAAACAGAGGATACTACTATCTCTAGGATTCTAAACCTTGATATACCTAAGACCAAAAAAACAGGTTAGAAGTATTCTGGGGCTCCTAAACTTTTATCGCAAGTTTATCCCTAATTTTGCAGAGTATACGTCCGTGTTGTCATCACTGGTGAAGAAAGAGTCACCAAATAGGTTTGTTTGAAGTCGAGAGGTTCATGTAGCTTTAAATAGATTAAAATGTCTGTTTTCCAAGTTGCCTATATTAAGATTGCCTGATCCTTATAAACATTTTACTCTTAGAGTCGACGCTTCAAAAACGTCCATTGGAGGTTCGCTGTTGCAAGAATGGAAGGGCTGTTTGCATCCAACACTTTATGTTAGCAGGAAGCTAACGCCGACGGAGCAGCGTTACCCGGTCATTGAGAGAGAGCTACTGGCTCTTGTGTTCTGCTTCTCTAAACTGCAGCGCTACCTGCTTGGTGCAAGTTTCACACTCGAGACGGACCAAAGAGCACTTTCTTACCTGAAAACAGCGAAATTCAAGAATGCTAAAGCAGCGCGTGCCTCACTGGCCCTTCAACCTTATAATTACCAGATTAAACCCATCGCAGGAAAGGTGAACGTGATGGCCGATGTTCTATCCAGATGCGTGAAGCATCCGCTATCGTCAGTTGTCTCCGCAAATGCTGCTTCAATCCAACTTTGATGCTCAATAATAACACTACTTCCTTTGGGACAAGTCAGGAATTATTTCGCAAAAAGGTAGCATCATGAACTAAGGCACATGCCTTCTTTTAACTCATATGGTGCATACTTCAGATATTACAGCCATATTGCTTCGTCATGCACTTATACCGGTTGAAAAAAACTAAAGACCCTATGCCAGCAACATGATGACGATGAATTGCTGTTCATCCTAAATCAAGATGTATATTCAAGCGTTCGTCATATAATGTCTAATGCAATTGCTCAAGAACAATACTTCGCTACTTCATACACGTTGTACAATGACTTTTGGCAGTATGACAATCCAAGTCGGTACAATCCAGATACTTTGCTGCAATTTCCAAAAACGTTTTGCACTAATTAACTATCTCAAACGTTGAGTAAAAAGGGAAGTAACTAAAATTACTGACTACAAAGTTCAAAAAGGGACATAACCAAGAAATTATATTTCAACATATACTTATAAATATCTCAAGTACAGAATGAGCAATAGTATCGGTGCTGTATATGCTATTGCATGGAAGACAAACATCGACAACCGACATAGATGGAAAATGGTTTTTCTTCAATGAACTATTTCTTTCCGCCATATATACTTAACTAAGGATCAATAACAATGATGTGCGAACTAGTGACTCACTGAAACTTTAATTCTTTTAAATACTTCTACAGGAAGAACTGTGTATGGTCTAACACGACCAGTTTTAATAACCCTAATGGTATGACATTGATTCATTAGTGTATCATTATGCGAATTGAATTACATTGGTGCTTACACTTAGTATAACCTATATCCTTCATATGTGTAGATATTAATTAATATATCTTTATATGACATCTCATTAACATTGTCATTCACCACATGACATTGCATACATACAAATATTAATAACTATTTTGACATATTGTCACAGTCACCGTTTATATTTTAACTTGTCTGCCTCATATGTACAGAGTTCTGTCTTTGATTGCTTATTATGCATTTCATTTGATAGATAGGTAGACTTACATACCGACACGACTTAGTGCGTTTGTTGACATGGTATGCTGTGTGAGTGCCATGACTGACTGTTACGTGCAGTCTTTGATATCTTACAATATTATACATTGGTATACTTGTTATGTTCGCAAATATTTTGTAAACAAAATAGTGCTTAAGGAAAAGTCATTATTGAGTTACTTCCCTTGAAAGTTGTGTCGGCTCTTTTGATCGAACTCCGCGGATGGATCCAGTTTTCTGCGATTTATTCTTTGTTTGGGTAGTAATAGATTGTTCTTGCTTCAGAATATCTATGGCCTGAATTTATGTGTATTGTTTGTCTGAGTAGGACGAGTCTGTCTTATATCTGTATATCTTTACATATCTAAGTCGAACTATATGTTCTGTTGTCTCTAGAGAGGTCAAAGGCTATTCGGCGGATGTGTCGCTAGAGTGTGGTGTGATTTGGCTTCGTCCTGATGGGGACTGTGTTTTTTCTATGTCGGTTTGTCGCCGAAAAAAGTGATCTCAGTATTTGTGGGGAAAGTGATAGTCGTCTAGACCTATCGTGTATGCTTTACCCCAGTGTTTATTCGTATTGCCAAGGAATGGCAGAATCATATTTCTGATACCAAGGTAATAATAGATACTCTTATGAACTCTCGTACGAAGCCACCATTTTCGATAGGTACGATTTGAATGTCTAAGAGAATATATTTGACTCGATGAAAACGACTTCGATTCCTAGCAGCACTATATCCTGTAGAATGCAGTCAATTGTTCATGATCAAATCTACAGAGCAATGAAATGTTTTATGAATGACTAACTTTAGGACAGATTCATTATCTGTATCCAAACGTGAGTGACAGCTCACGAGTGAAGCCATCTTGGAACCAAACATGTAGTGACTTTCAAGAAGAGAAAAGGGATGCCCGTATTATCGCTTGATTAGTCCAGAGATCACTGCTACACATGAGAACCCTTTATTAGCGGTTCAATATTATTATATGGAAAAATATGTGCTGAACATGATGTTAAAGAATCGTCGCTAGACGAGATTAGGTCTAGAAGCCATCTGAAATATTATTTATAAGCTGACGTGCTCAGTCAGTGAAGTCAGATGATATATATGTATGGGCGATACTGAGTGCTTGGCTACTGACAGTCCATTATACAATTATTCTACATGAGTGCCCATGTAACATTGCAAGACCATTTATCCACTGTACCATGATGTATTATGCCAACCTGTGATTTGTCACTATCTGTGCTGTCGAGTGTATACGTCCAATTAAACTGTAGAAAGGTACACAGTCGTTGGTGTCGATGACTTCCAGCCATACATGAGTGTGAGAAAAGAACATTTGTCAACACCACGAACCCTTATTATCATTCGCACATTATACACTCAATCCATGTCTACACACCACTGCGTAGGTCAAGTTGACATTCCATACACTACAGTGGAGCAAACAACACCATAGAGATCTTATCAACTGATGATGATGATGTCTGCTTCCATCCACTTATATTTATCTTTTGGTGGATATCATTAACTGGAATAAATAGAGGACTTTATCAACTGGTGGACCAGCTTTCTGGGTTTGACCTCGCAGAAGTTCAGAAGTCAACAGATTACCGATACCAGACCGTTTCCTGTGGCTGATACGACACACTTGCAGTATTGGTTTGCTCTTTGTCAACACTTCGTCACGTGACCTGTCAAGTGAATGCAGTATGTAGGTCAGCGTTGTTGACATTTTTACATTAGACATTACAGAGTTTCACAGAACAGTTGGATCAATTCTTGTCAATATTAACAGGAAGACAGTATTAGTGAACTAAGAAGTCCTATTTTCATCGATGGATCTTCTTGTTTTCTATATATGAACTTTAATATTTAAGGCCAGAATGTTTAATTGAATAAAGTGGCAGTTTGTTTATTTTCATAAAAATAACTTTGCCATTACTGTAAAACTGAGCCTATTTTGCAACACATACTATCATACACATAATTTATATATATTTATGTTTACATGTTATTTGTTTGTATAGTATGTTAGTTTCTATGTCAGCGGGTTGTGTTTAAGGTTGGGCGGCGTCCTCACAACAGAATATCCCACGTCATAGAGGGTCCGTTGTGGGCGTTTTCTATAGGTGCAATTTTCTTGATTGAAAATTTGCTGCGAAAACTGTTGCTTTTGTGTTAGCTGTGAAGTCTGTAATTATTGTTATTTTTGTAATATTTCTTTGTTCTTTAGTTTTGTTTGGATTTGTTTGTAATTTGTTGGTCTAACCTTTTCTATCTTTCAGTTCTATTCACAATTTATATTCATATATTGTGACGTCATTTGTGTTGTTATTCTTTGCAGATTCAGTGATTATTTTCATTGATTTCCCTATTTGATTTATTTTGATTTCTGCAAACGTTCTTGTATTGTCAGTCCTATTTGTACTTTATGTATTCTGTTGGTTGACATATGTTTTATATAGGTATATTTCATAATACACAATTGCCTGTGCATTGCACTTGGATTATGGTATAAACCAGTACCTGATTATTATTACTGTTATACAAGACCTTATTAAGGCTTGTGACCCACAGATATTGGGATAGTATACTGATTAATCAAGTCATTAAGAACTTGTGGTATTATTATTGGTTCAGGTGATTAGTATTATTGTTAGACATCATGTCTACATTAGAATACTTCATTACACAAGGGAAATCCCTTGATAAGACTGGTCAACAATTAGAACAATGGGCTGTTGCTCAATATGACAAAGCATTAGCTGCAGAAGAGAAAAAAGCTGCTGCAGAAGAGAGAAAAGCCATGGCTGAAGAGAAAAGATTAGAAAGAGAAGCTGAGGCTGCTGCTGAACAAAAGAAATTACAGATGCAGGTGGAGGAAAGGAGATTTGAAGCTGAACAAAAAAAATTAGAAAGAGAAGCTGCTGCGGAACAAAAAAGATTAGACAGTGAAGCTGAACAAAAAAGATTAGACAGGGAAGCTGAACAAAAAAGATTAGACAGGGATGCTGAACAAAAAAGATTAGATGCTGAAGAGAAAAAAGCAATAAGAGAACATGAATTTGAGTTAGAGAAATTGAGATTGACAAGTATGAGTAATGTTAATCAGGCATCTAGTGGTAATGGTAAACCTTCTACTTACAAGGTTAAGGTTCCACCGTTCAATCAGTCCAGTGACGATATTACATTCTGGCTGGATAGATTTGAACGTTCTTGTCGTACACATAATGTGGATAAATCACAATACGCTAATCAATTAGCAGAAAACTTGAAAGGTGAATCTTTGACTAGATTATGCCTTGTAGGAGAAGCAGATAAGGATAATTATGATGTCATTAGGGCGGCTTTGATAAAAAAATACCAGCTAAGTGAAGAAGGCTATCGCCTTTTATTTAAGACGATGGTGCCTGAGACAGGTGTAGAATTCTCAGAATTCACTGCAAATGCACGTCTCACAGTTGATCGTTGGATTGAGCTTTCCAAAACAGAAAAAACGTATGAAGGACTTATGGATTTGTTGCTCAGAGATAAGATTATGTCATGTGTTAACAAACCCTTCCTTGAATTTATACATGAGCGTAAACCCAAATCTCTAAAAGAAATGGAAGAATATTGTTCCCAATATGTCACTGCACACCCCAACGTGACTTTTGGCAATACTAAGATTAAGGAGAGTATGCCAGTTGCTTCAGCAACACCATACAATCCCAATTATTCACACAGATTTCAGGGACCTCAAAACAGATTTGATAAAAAAGGTAACCATAATAGTTATCAAAACCAAGGTAACCAATCATTTCAGGGTTCTTCTTCAAAGAACTGGAGACGAGCTGATAGCTCTCGACACAGGGGTGGTCATAATTATAGGAATTTCCGTAGAGGAAGTAATTATAGAAACTATCAGGGTTATCCGTCTTGGAGTCAACAAGATCATAATTACAGAGATACTCATTATAATGAATATGATAATGGTAACCAAGGGAACTATGACTCAAACCCAAATAGGGGTTACAATAGAGGTAACAATAACTACAGAGGTGATAATAACCGAGGTAGATCTCAAAACAAAAGACATAAACCACATTTTCAGGCAAACTCTGCACAACAAGAGTCCCATGAAGCCTATAAACAGAGTAAAGATAATAATGATGCTAGTAATATGGCATGTGCCGCTTTTGATTTTGGGAGAGCATATCAGTGCCCCAATGCAAAACGTTATTTGAGCCAACCACAGTGTCTACTTTAAGCTGTGGCCATCCTCTTCCTGCTCTTCCGGCATCAGTCGCGCATGATGGAAGAGGTTCTCTTGTCTTACATAAGGGTTTAGTGAATAACAATCCAGTCTCTGTGCTATTTGATTCTGGATGCACCACAATTGGTGTTAGGCAGTCACTCGTAGATCCTTCCCGTGCCACTGGACAAGTAGTCAAATGTGTAACATTTGGCGGCACATTAGAGAAATACTCTACTGCTATCATTAGGATTGCTACTCCTTTCTTTACAGGAGATGTACACGCATGTCTTCTTCCAAATCCGATCGCTGACCTCATCATCGGTCGCATTCACGGAGTCAGAGAATGCACTCCGCAACAAATTTCCGCGTGGGAAAGGCAAAACATGCAGATTGCTAACGCTGTAGTCACTAGAGCTCAGGCTCTTAATATGCCTCAAACTTCATCTACTGAAGATAATGAAGTGCGTAACCAAGATAATCCCTTGGTAATTTCTCGTGACTCGTTTATAAAACAGCAAGAAGATGATCCCACTCTGAAGAAATTCTTCATTCTTGCAACTAAAGGTGATCCGAATAAAGACACAAGTCGTAAATCGTGGATTACAAAGAAGAATGGCGTACTTGTACGTATGGTTCAAGACTCCATTACGTCAAGTCATTCTCAAATCCTGGTTCCCAAGAATTTGAGAGTTAAAATTTTGCAGCACGCTCACGACTCTCAGTGTGCTGGACACATGGGTTTTTCCCGTACGAAGTCAAGAGTCCTTGCGGCTTTCTTTTGGCCATTGGTAAACAAGGACATACGGATTTATTGTCGATCTTGTAAAGTATGTCAGGAAGTTAAATCCAAAGGTCCACGGCATGCTGCACCCATTCAGGCGGCGGACATTCCTATTCGGCCGTTCCAAAAAATGGCCATAGACATAATTGGTCCATTTAAGATCAAGTCTGCCAGAGGACATCAGTTTATCTTGACGTGTGTTGATATGTGCACACGTTGGCCAGAGGCTATTCCTCTGAAGAGCATTACTACTGCTGATATTGCAGATGCTCTTTGGCTTATATTTTCTCGTCTGGGGTTCCCCGGAGAGATATTGTCAGACCATGGCACCCAACTAATATCAGATACCATGTCTCAAGTAATGTCTACTCTGCAGATAGATAGATCTTTAAGTAGTATCTACCATCCAATGTCTAATGGTATGGTCGAACGCCTTAATAGAACACTTAAAAACTTACTGGGGAAGATAACTGAGGATCATCCTCAAGACTGGGACAGAGTTTTACCTGCGGCCCTCTTCGCTTACAGAGAGGTACCCAATGAACATACGGGATTTTCTCCCTTTGAACTCGTCTTTGGCGCGCGTCCGCGTGGCCCTATGTCGTATCTTCACGATCTCATAACATCTGACAATATTGACGATGACACAAAGTCATCCTACGAATATGTCATCGCGTTGAGACAAAAAATTATCGAAGCATGCAAATTAGCAACTTCTTCTTCTGAATTTGCGAAACAGAAGGCAAGGCAATTTGCCAATAAGAAGAGATGCTTACGACAACTTTGTCCTGGTGACAAAGCATTTGTATTACTACCTTGTAGGGAAAACAGATTACTTATTTCTTGGAAAGGTCCGTACGATATAATATCGAAAATTTCCGATGTCGACTATATTGTCGATATTGATGGGAAGCATAAAACGTTCCACATCAATATGCTTACTGAATTCCATGAACGTCCGGATTATTTGCAACCCATTTTCCAAGCAACGGACAATTCTCCAGTACAACATGGTCATTACTCATCACTGTCCGTGATACAGGATGAGGAAACAAGTTTTTCAGATGTAAATCTCCCTCTTCCAATGATCCCACTTCATTCTAGTGAATCATGGAAGAACGTTACTGTCTCTCCTGATTTGTCTCTAGGAGAACAGCGACAAGTTTCAACTATGTTGCAAACATTTCAGGATGTACTCACTGACATCCCTGGACAAACGCATGTCATTGAACATGACATTGTTCTAACTGACCATACTCCTATTAGGGTTAGACCTTATCCTATACCTATACATTTTCAAGCACAGGTCGAGAAAGAGTTGGATGAGATGATAGATTTGAAAATAATCGAACCATCCACCTCTGCATATTCTTCGCCGATGGTTATTGTGCGTAAAAAAAGACAATAACATACGTCTTTGCGTTGACTATCGAAAATTGAATCAAGTAACGAAGTTCGATGCCGAACCTATGCCTTTACTGGAAGAGCTACTTACTCGACTCTCCAAATCTCATTTTTTCACTAAACTTGATTTGTCTAAAGGATATTGGCAAGTTCCTTTATCTGAACGCGCAAAACCTCTCACGGCTTTTTCAACACCTAGAGGTTTGTTCCAATGGAATTTTATGCCTTTCGGTCTTATGAACGCACCAGCTACATTCGTACGCATGATGCGCCGAATCCTATCTTATCGGTCAGATGTCATTGCATATCTAGACGACATCTGTCTTTTCAGCGATACTTGGGAAGATCACTATTCAGGGTTAGATGAATTGCTGTCTACTTTGCGCGAGCACAACCTGACAGCGAAACCCTCTAAAGCCTATATTGGTTTTAGCGAAATTTCTTTCCTAGGCCACCGAGTTGGTCATGGTTTCCTAAAGACAGAGGACCATAATACTAGTAAGATACTTAACATCTGATCCCTAAGACTAAAAAACAGGTGAGAAGTTTGTTAGGTCTTATTCAATTTTATGGCAGATTCATTCAGAATCTATCCTCTATCATGGCACCTCTTTCAACACTTCTAAAGAAAGGTTCGCCTAATGTGGTCCACTGGTCTCAGGAATGCCAATGCTCTCTGGATAAGATTAAAACATTGTTTTCAACACCACCTATTTTAGTGCTACCTACTAAAGATAAGACATTCGTTCTTCGTAGTGACGCTTCATCCACTGGGATTGGAGCGGCACTAATGCAAGAGTACTCTGGAACTCTGCATCCTGTAATGTATATTTCCAGAAAACTTAATGCGGCAGAAGGGAATTATTCGGTTTTAGACCGTGAGCTATTAGCTATGGTTTGGTCGATCCTCAAACTACAGAGATTCCTTCTAGGCGCACATTTCATAGTAGAAACCGACCAAAAAGCTCTTACTGCTATACAGAGTAAGAATTTGAAGAGCTCGAGGTCTACTCGATATGCAATTGCTCTTCAACCTTTTCATTTCTCTGTGCGAGCTATTCGTGGATCAGATAATGTGATGGCAGACATTCTGTCAAGATGCCCACATGATTCCACATAACTATTAGGGCTTAGACTTCTTGATATGTCTAGTTCTATAGTAGTTCCTTTTCTATATCATGATAGATACACATTCGTAATTTAATAATATAATGATTGTATCACTACATAGCGGTTCATTGATGTTTATTCACCGCTGTGCTTTGATGATTTTTTTTCTTCATAAATCATAAATTTAAGATATCTAATACGAAATGATGATATGAATTTTTTAGGCATTGTGTAATTGCCAGAATTGTATTATACTTTGATGACACCTTCCTGGAAAAATATACTTGTAGAGAAATAATTTCTCTCAGTTTATGAGACACATTCTCACCAGTCGCTCCATAAGTCGACTTAGCCTCATATTAGGCGTTATAGGTATTCCTGATATTTTCATCTGCGCATTATTCATGCGTTGTGAGCCTATTGTACGTTGCTCCTAGATGTATTTCAAAAAAAAAAAAAAAAAAAAGTTCCATTTTTTTTTTCCCGGGAGGGGTGGTAAGACTGTTACGTGCAGTCTTTGATATCTTACAATATTATACATTGGTATACTTGTTATGTTCGCAAATATTTTGTAAACAAAATAGTGCTTAAGGAAAAGTCATTATTGAGTTACTTCCCTTGAAAGTTGTGTCGGCTCTTTCGATCGAACTCCGCGGATGGATCCAGTTTTCTGCGATTTATTCTTTGTTTGGGTAGTAATAGATTGTTCTTGCTTCAGAATATCTATGGCCTGAATTTATGTGTATTGTTTGTCTGAGTAGGACGAGTCTGTCTTATATCTGTATATCTTTACATATCTAAGTCGAACTATATGTTCTGTTGTCTCTAGAGAGGTCAAAGGCTATTCGGCGGATGTGTCGCTAGAGTGTGGTGTGATTTGGCTTCGTCCTGATGGGGACTGTGTTTTTTCTATGTCGGTTTGTCGCCGAAAAAAGTGATCTCAGTATTTGTGGGGAAAGTGATAGTCGTCTAGACCTATCGTGTATGCTTTACCCCAGTGTTTATTCGTATTGCCAAGGAATGGCAGAATCATATTTCTGATACCAAGGTAATAATAGATACTCTTATGAACTCTCGTACGAAGCCACCATTTTCGATAGGTACGATTTGAATGTCTAAGAGAATATATTTGACTCGATGAAAAACGACTTCGATTCCTAGCAGCACTATATCCTGTAGAATGCAGTCAATTGTTCATGATCAAATCTACAGAGCAATGAAATGTTTTATGAATGACTAACTTTAGGACAGATTCATTATCTGTATCCAAACGTGAGTGACAGCTCACGAGTGAAGCCATCTTGGAACCAAACATGTAGTGACTTTCAAGAAGAGAAAAGGGATGCCCGTATTATCGCTTGATTAGTCCAGAGATCACTGCTACACATGAGAACCCTTTATTAGCGGTTCGATATTATTATATGGAAAAATATGTGCTGAACATGATGTTAAAGAATCGTCGCTAGACGAGATTAGGTCTAGAAGCCATCTGAAATATTATTTATAAGCTGACGTGCTCAGTCAGTGAAGTCAGATGATATATATGTATGGGCGATACTGAGTGCTTGGCTACTGACAGTCCATTATACAAGTAATCTACATGAGTGCCCATGTAACATTGCAAGACCATTTATCCACTGTACCATGATGTATTATGCCAACCTGTGATTTGTCACTATCTGTGCTGTCGAGTGTATACGTCCAATTAAACTGTAGAAAGGTACACAGTCGTTGGTGTCGATGACTTCCAGCCATACATGAGTGTGAGAAAAGAACATTTGTCAACACCACGAACCCTTATTATCATTCGCACATTATACACTCAATCCATGTCTACACACCACTGCGTAGGTCAAGTTGACATTCCATACACTACAGTGGAGCAAACAACACCATAGAGATCTTACCAACTGATGATGATGATGTCTGCTTCCATCCACTTATATTTATCTTTTTGGTGGATATCATTAACTGGAATAAATAGAGGACTTTATCACTGACATATTGACTTTTCTTCACTGCCTTCTAATTAATGTAGTTACCTCACATTTGTGTCAAAAGAGCGTCTGCTAACGATAATGGGTTTAGTTATGTTATTACTAAATACCACACCTTGTGTGTTAAATTGTCGATTATGAAGCACGCCTCTAGAAGCTATCATAATGATGACAGTTGAGTATTTGGATATTGTCATATGGTTTCTCCAGTGACCTTGTAAGATTGTACTATGAAAATAATGAAAAGTTCCTTTTCATTATTTTAATCCAGGGGGGGGGGGGGGGGGAAAATGATATGAGTAAATATAATATCATGTTTTGTATTCGATCACTTCCTGATATATATTGTTTACACACGGTATCCCGTGGTTGCAAGAAGTGACGTCTTGACTCCTGCTCTGAATTGACAGCAGACGTGAGTTTTGATTTGGGACAAGCTAGCGTCTCTAACCAGCAGTCTGCTTGTGTCGTTTGACCAGTATGCAGGGAATGTGTCCAGTAGGACCTAATTCTAGATTGTGTTAATTGCCTTTGGGCATCTTTATATTGCACCTGCAAGATCGATTACCATCACTGCCTTATGCATTCATTAACTGTATAATGTCAGATTAGTCTTAGCAGTGTGTATGGAATTCTTGGGCACGTAAGTTGACTGTTCCATTAAAACTGAGAGTATCAGAATCAAGGACAGTAGAGACATGTGCTAGTAAAAGCTACGATGTCATACCATACTCAATGTGGAGTACTGTGTTATTAAATATATGTGAATCGTGCCAAGAAGTTAGGCCTTGTTACTGAGTACCTGTGGTGCGGGCCAGGGAGATTGTGTATGACTGGCCATATCTTAAATATACATTATAATTCCTCAAATGGAATATGCAAGGAGAACCCTGGAGGGTATTCAGCAGGCCACTGTAATAAGGAGTGTCAAGCCTTTAGTCTAATGCACTCTTACCACAGGACGTCGGGAGGACGGTTCCTGAATTAATAAATATTCTTAAATTTATCCCCGCACCACTAGGGAACTGCATAATATAGTCAAACAATATTTAACACGAACACATGTTAATATATAATGGCTGGGAATGTAAAGGTCTGATGCTGTTCTTACAATGCATGTGACTTTAAACAGATGAAAGTCAATTAAATATCTGTTAAAGTCCATTATATAACTGAACCACGGGGCCTTTACACCCCTCCACTATAATATTATTCTTGTTCATAGTTTCTTGTTGATTTTATTTATTTTTTTGTTTGTTTATTTTTTTTTCTATTTATTTAACGTATAAGCAGCTTTGTGATTGTCCCTATTTACAATGATTTGACAAATGTGATGCCACTTTCTCATGTCGGCAGTTGTTCATAATATTTGGAATTGATAACAATATATATATATATATTTATATATATATATATAATATATATATATATATATATATATATATATATATATATATATATATATATATATATATATATATATATATATATATATATATATCCTAATTATAACCCATCAGAGGTTGAACGGGATATTTTTTTCTCCATTAATTAAAAAAAAAAACTTGGTTTTTTTTTCTCAAAACTTTGACTGGTAACACTGGCAGTTGCTATTAGTACGAAAGCCGCACGTATTGAATGTAGGGCTACTGTGCAGTAGGCATAATGTTGTTACAAATAATTAGTTAGTTTGGCATATATTTGACTTACTGACACACGCTCAAAATGTCAAAAAAAAAAAAAAAGCCAAGGTCCTCAGAAAAAAGCCAAGATCACAAGATTTGAACGACAAATTCAAGATCTACGGAAAAAGCCAAGGTGTGGTAACAGTGAAAGCTATGTGACTTTAGGCGTTACACTTCCGCTGCACTGGAACTTACCTATATAATCGGACGAAATTTTATGTTAAAACACGCAACACCGACACAAAGCCAAAGAGACGACCGACTGAAGAAGAGAAGCTGTCAACAGTGAGTTATTGCTTACCCGAATGCATTGACCTCGCAGCCTGCTTCGCTAGTCGTGTCAAACCTGGCCTGTTTAAATCTTAGAGGGTAAATGTAATTTACTATACTTGTAGGAAAATAGGCCTTCAGCAGGTATATAATGTTGGTATTTGTTGTGTGTCATTTATACTACCTACACCTGTATATATTTAATATATTTTGGTTCATTATGAACGTATCAGGTTACTGATTGTATCTTGGAGAAATTAGGTATAATGATTGTATTTCCTGATGTGATTGATGAAGACGAAGACTAATAGGACTCATACTTCACTCTATTGTCTCCTATAACTTCAGTCTATTGTCTCACAATATATCAGACCAACTGAAATATAACCAAAACAGTCCTTGTTAGGACTCAACCTATTGTCTCCTATAACTTCACTCTATTATCTCAGACCAACTGAAATATAACCAAAACAGTCTTTGTTAGGACTCAACCTATTGTCTCCTATAACTTCAATCTATATATCTCAGACCAACTGAAATATAACCAGAACAGTCCTTGTTAGGACTCAAACTTCAATCTATTGTCTCCTATAACTCCAAACTGAAATATACCCAAACAGTCCTCGTCTCATATACTCCTATCATAAGAACATAACAATATTGTTAGGATATATGGAACTATCACTTGTCAGAGAGGGCCTGGTATATTATAGAGGGAAGGAAATGGTTGTATCACACCTAAGTGTACATATTATTGGATGTATTCCTGTATTGAATTTATATTATTGGGTGTATTCATGTATTGACTTTATATTATTGGATGTATTCATGTATTGAATTCATATTATTGGATGTATCCATGTATTAATTTGTCAGAAAGAGTGTTTTGCAAGTAGACACCTGTCTTGTCTCGCTATTGCTAAATCATACTGAGCCATGTTGTCATTCATCCTACATGCAGACACCTGAGACACGCTCATCTCATATACAATAGAAATAGGTGGGCTTGATGACAGAAATTAGCCCCTCTTTTTACTTGTTACAGGTTTTATTCTTGTCATCAAAACTGAGATCGTGGGTCGCCAATCCAGCTGCCTGGAACTTCGCAGGAGCACAGAGATTGTACCTGAGCTACATCTTTAGTCCCCCTCAGTCTTGGGTGGGCTAAAGGAACGATCCTCAGCACGTGTGGTGTCAATCAAACTACGAAGGACAGAACTTTTGAGAGATGAGTACACTATAGTACCATTTCTGTCAGCATTGTGAGCAAAAAGTTAGTGTCAGTGACGAGAAAGTGAATTAGCGTAGCAAGAGACAAAATTAACAGCATAGCTGATAAATGTTATATACTTAATTAACAGCACAGCTGATACATGTACTATAATTTAATAACAGCACAGCTGATATAATTTTTGTTCCTATAATTGGAAAACTTGTGGTAATATATTTATATATCTATATAAAATATACATATTTGTAAATCATTTGTAAACTTACAAATCCATTACATTCCATTTTTTAACATTCACCCTTCAGCACAAGAGTAGATAGTGTTTATACTAAATAAATAATAAGGAAATTGTATTTGAAGACTTGTCAATTTTTATGATTGTTAAGTAAAATCTGTTTCCTTGTTTTAATATCACAGTTAGTTACACAATGGGGGTGGCAATTTATGTGTCTCCTCACTACTAATGTTTCGAGATCAGATCATTCACAGCCGTACTAATTTGTGATACCAGTAGTTCTCTCAGACACTGGGACTTCACCATTTTCTGCAGAAATTCTATTTCTATACTTGTCAGTACTATACTGATCCTAGAGCCAAATAAAACCTCACGCAAAATTACATTATAATACATTACTGAATACATTATAATACATGATTTATTACATTATAATACATGATTGATTACATTATAATACATTATTGATTACTTTATAATACATTACACTGACTAACAAAAAAAATTTTAATTTTTTTTTTTCTCTAACATTTCTATGTTTTTCTGGTCAATTTGAATGCGCTGTTTTTAAATCTGCAAACCGTTTTTCTCTATCAGGTCGGGATCTCTATAAATACGCAATTGAAGTTTTTTAACAACGCATACAGTATTACAACATCATTTATACAAGAAGTGTAACAGTTATGTAGGCTTGAATTTCTTTGCAGTCGACTTTCGTCGGTGAATGGCATGTGGTACATCGCGATGAAGCATCCAACAATAATGGGCAAGCATGGTCACACTCCACCGTCCTTGATAGCGTGACTCCATTACGGCGATATCTTGATGGAATCGTTCTCCATGTTCATCACTAACTTCGCCAAGGTTGTCAGGGAAAAAGTCAAGATGCGAATCAAGCAAATGGATTTTGAGGGACATGTTACAGCCCATAATTCTGTATGCATCTATGCACTGCTTAACAATATGCACATAGTCAACAGATTTGTGATTTCCCAGAAAGTTATCGACTATCGATTTGAATGCCATCCATGCGCGAAGTTCACTACCATGTAACAAGTTCTCGAATTGTTTGTCTGCAATAACTTTCCTAATCTGAGGTCCTACAAAGATACCTTCCTTTATCTTTGCATCGCTAACTTGCGGAAACTTTTCTCGAAGATAAGTGAAAGCTTTGCTCGTTTTATCTAACGCTTTTACGAAATTCTTCATGAGCCCCAACTTTATATGTAACGGTGGTAAAATGATGCTGTCTTTGTTAACTAATGGCTCATGTATTACATTTTTATACCCGAACTGCATACGATCCCTGATAGGCCACACCTTTCTTGCATAATGTTCCTGTATGTTGCGGCTGTCCCATTCACATAGGAAGCAACACAATTTAGTATACCCAGTCTGCATGCCCGTGAGAATTGCAATGACCTTTAGGTCTCCACAAATCCGCCATTGGTAGTCATTGTACTTTATGTTTGCCAAAAGTATAGCCATATTCTCATAAGTTTCTTTCATATGAACAGAGTAGGTGCCTGAAATTGACGAAAATAAATTTCCGTTATGCAATAACACGGCTTTTAGACTAGTCTTGGAAGAGTCGATGAAAAGGCGCCATTCGTTGACTATGTGCTCATGACCGAGGTGCACCATTAGACCGTTTACATCTGTGCAATAGCAAATGCCATCATCCATCTCAAAGTATTGAACAAGTTCTCTGTGTCTATGACGAAATTTAGATATCGGAGTATTGGGCGCTAAAAGATTCCATTCTTTGAGTCGCGAACCGAGTAATTCCTCTTGTCCTTTGGTAAGAGCGAGATCACGTATTAGATCTGAAGGTTCTGAATGGTTAATTAAGTGAACACCATCATTCACCGGTATATAATCCGAGTCAGAATTAGTTTCTAAAGCAGGTAAACTATCACTTTCTGATGGTTCATTCACGTCCAACGGATATTGTTCTGGTGGAACTGGAATCGGACACGTGATTGGATCATGAGGCACTGGTTTCGAAACCGATTCAATATTTGGATAAACCACAGACTTTCTAGTTTTAAAAGTGAAACCATGGATATTTGTCAAGCAGAAGTAACAATCAGTAGCGTGATTTGTCGGTTCACGCCATATTACTGGCACTCCAAAAGGCATCGACTTATGCTTCAGCGATTTTCGTAACCAACCTGCCAATGTATTTGCACAAGTCGAACAAACTGCATTTGGCTTCCAAGATTTATTTGCATCATCAACTTTCGAATCGAAATAACGTTCATATGCTTTCTTTAGTAATGGTGTAAAGTTTTTCTGGTGAACACGATCGGTAAAATATCCGCACACGTAACAGAACAGATCAGCCGAATTTCTACAACTTCTAGAAGCCATATTTCGCTCAGAATTATTTCAAAATACAGTAACTATTTGAAAAATAGCGTAACATATGTCATGCATCTTTTAGCAGTATAAAAAAGTAGAATTATTTTGCATTTTATTAATTTTTAATAAGTTATATAGTAAAAATGAAACGGAGCAAATAACGGTTTCCCAAAAATATATTTATTCACAAATATCTTAAGAACCCGATGTGATAGAGATAAACGGATTTCAGATTTGAAATCAGCGCAAGAAACTGACCTAAGAACACTTATTCTTATATAAGAAAGAACAATGTTGTTTGTCAGTGATTGATTACATTATAATACATTATTGATTATTGATAAACACATGTTGATAAAGCAGACTGTTTGTTTAACATTAAACTGTACTAACATCAGCATCATACTATATAATATTTGGTGTATGAATTGGACTGACACTTAAGACAGTACATACGCGAATGAATAACTTGACAGAAGTCTGGGTCACAGTTCCATAAATATTAATCTCAACCGCATAGTCCTGGACATCAGTTACAATAGTAATAAATACTTGCATCATTAGAATATGTATTACAGTCATCCTAACGTACTGGTAACAACTGCATTCAATGTAAGTGCGGCATTCACTCCTCGCACATATATCTCTAAGGTCTGTATTCAATGTAAGTGCGGCATTCACTTCTCGCACATATATCTCTAACTCTGGTCTAGCCACCAGGCATCCAAGTTCCTCCAGAACTTCACAGCGCGGGAAAACCACGACGCGCTTATCGTGCTGATAACGCGAATGTCGTGGGTTCGATCTCCACACTGGCCACCAGAAATGATAAGGTGTGACTTGTGTTATGTTTTCACCCTATCTTTGGACACCCAAAGATAACGTAGACGCCATCAGATGTTGAAGATGACGAGGTAGGGTGTCTCTGGTCTGGTTTGCGTGGGTGGTGTGTTGACAAAATGTATGCAGAACATAGATGGATGTCCACACCGGACCACAGTACACTAGTTACAGCAACGTCACACTGACTAACGATGAGAAGTCAATAAAGGAACAGCTGGTGATGTTTTCTAAACATTTATTCAGGACGCCACAACAGGTACGCTGACATCGACGATCAATCACAAGCAATGTAATGCATAGCAATCAGCATAAAGTAAAGTTCCTAAATAAATTGTGCATTCAAGTGAGCTGATCTCATATTTTCTAGTTTCAGCAGATTCAGCTCAACATTATCAATATGCGAGTTAATCAACTCTTTCCTGATACTAATCGATCAGATGTGTAGACAAGTCTAAATACAAGCCGCACGGGAATGGCGGGCTATGAATACAGTTCACGTTGACCTTCTGTGGACATATTTCTAAGTCTAACCTTAGTTAAGGTATCATTGCTAGCATAGCGAAGTTCGAGGAGCGTAACAACTGTTCTCTGGGCATAAAGTAGCCCGAAATATATAAATCTTAGGTATGAAGATACCTGGGGTACTTCTAGTAGTAAAGACTCCCCTCTGCCTGACGATAGCGAACGAGTCGAAACAACAATGTCTAACTTTACTGGCTACAGGACAAAGTAAGAAGAGCAATTACCTTTACGTTCAAAATACACCACAATTCCAACCGTCTCCAGACGTTAGAATTAAATACATGGGACTAATATCATTAGACTTGCCATCAAATACACAGAGGTTTCTTGCCCATGAGGAAAGAAAACTCGGGAGCACAAGAACATGTCTTGCCCCGATCACCAATTACATCTCGCCTCCCAGTACAAGTCTTTTTCGAACCACCTAAATTCGACACATGCGCAGAAGTGCCTGACCCCAGAGTTCAACTCAAACCGGGCCGATGTTGGACACAACCAAGCAAAGATACAAGACCAAATCGCCTTAAATGTTTTTTTTAAGACAAACAAGTGATTGGCCTGTTGTACCTTTGCATGATCGAGAGGCTGTCTCCTTACCGCCTCCATGCCGGCCGCCCTCCTCCCTTTTCAGCCGGGCTTGGGACCGGACTAGGCGGACTTTAAATTCACATCTTTGCCATGAGTTATCTTGAACGACACCTTTTAAGAGCCTGAGTAGATACTCTGAAGTTTGGCCACTATTGGACCATCACTGCAGAGCAAGGGGAGTAAATCATAGGTATGTCTGTTCTTAACATCTCTTCTATATTTATAGGTCAATTTGATGCATGCAAATAATCTAATATTGGGATTATCATTTGATCTTACCTCTTATATTGTATTAAGAAATGTTCTATATTATTGTCTTGAATACATCCTGCACAGCTCGTCTATTCAGAAATAGAATTTTCCGAGCTGTAGTCTGAGAAGTTTCTTGTTACTGGGAATTTTCAAGTCCTAGATATCTAACATTTTCTTGTTGATGCCTTGAACCCTTATCTGCATGTCTTCCTTTCAGATTTTTATCCCACTCTGCTTTCCAATCATCTGTTCTTATTTCGATAATTAAGCTTTTATTCTCCGATTTCTCATCCGTACATTTATTATATTTTTATCAGATCTACCTTTTTGGCTTCTTTGTCTGCCTGTTCATTTCCCTCTATGCCAACATGTGAAGGTATCCAAGCTATGAAAACTGAACATCCTCTGGAACATAAGTATGTAGTAGCCAGAAATATCTCTTCCGCTGTATCAGGTCTATTGCATTCTCGTAAGTTTCTTAGTGCTTAAATTGTTCACAGTGAGTTTGTTAAATGGGGTTAGTTTTTGGGAGAGTTTTTAATGAACATTTCTAAAGCTTTTAGTATTGTCATCATTTGTGCAGTGACAATGGATGTATATTCTGTGATTCTATATTCTTTTGTTATTTTCCACAATGGAATATATATTCCTATCCATAATTTGCCATCTTCTCCCTTGGATCAATCTATGTATATCTCTTGTCTTAGCCTGGTCGTTGACTTTTGTCCTGGAGACATTTAATTTAAGTGTAAATATGTTTGTGTATTTCAAGATAAGCACAAAACACAAGTTCTTGTTGAAACATTTTGCGCATTTACCGTATACATTGCTTAATCTATTGTTACGTCCGGTCAAGTGTACAGAAACATTCGCGACAGCTTTTCAGTAATGGCGCAATATTTGCTGGGCTTTAAGTTAAAGCTACATATAACACCCAATGAAAGAACACGCATGCCTTTCATTCTTTTCAGTATGTTAGAAACATTCAAACCAGTTTTTTTTTTTTTTTTGGTTTTTTTTTGTAGGTTACGGAAACTGCGCGTATTATAGTGGGCTTTGAGAGAAATCTGTATTGAATACACATTATAATCTCCCATATAAACGCACAACGCAAATAATCGATTTTATCAAGATTTCACAGATCTCTTCAAATAACTGGTCACGAAATGACAGAAAAAATGTAATAATTTTAGTTCCATAATAAAAGAGACACCCAGTACCTTTTTACTTCGTTTTAGCTTTAAAATTGTGTTAAAACTTATCAGCTTGGCAGTAACAGTCAATCTTTTAACCTCTGAACCGGCTGTCCTACAGTGACTTCGAACTTTCATAAATCAGATGACCCTACGTTTCCAAGCTATATCATTATGGCGCTACTACCTATGAGCAAAAACATTCTTGAGTCTTCTTTTACTTGCAGATACGAGGGGTGCCATTAAAGTATGTAGGGCTTACGCTGCGGTATCAAACTGTTCCATTCTGTTGATTAGGTAAGGTTTAAAGAATATATATTTTGCGCAGAGCTTGCACAAGTTTTCCTAACAGTAATTTTTAAGTAAACAGTGTACATTTTGGTACAGATCAGCCGTATATTGAATATAGCTGTTCAGTTCATTTTATTACCGCCTGATAATTTGTACCCGGGGCCTCCTCACATTGTAGTTACGCCACTATGTCTTATTCTATAAAGCTAAAGGCCTATCTTGAAAAATGTATTATAGATTTATTCATATAAATAACAATTAATGCTCATTATGAAAACATTATTGTGTTCATTCAATATTGTTATTGTTGAATTAATAGGTGCGCTTATCTTCCACTCCTTATAGTTGTTTATGTAATACAGGGAAATAGCAGATGTGTTCTGACAGCCAACGGGGGGCAGTTTTTCTCTAAAGCCTGTTACGCTTGCATAAAACAGATGTTGCACAAAAAGGGGGGAGGGGGGGGGCTGGGTGAGGGGAGGGCGATTTTGAGCTATGAGGTTAACTTGACATGATGTATTCCTGACGTAGGACACTGTACTGATAATGTATTGTTGATATCTTGGACACGAATTGTACCTATTACATGGCGCTTGGATGTGCATTTATTTAGTTGTCCCTCAACTAAGTCACAGGAGTTGACTCGTCATCAACTGAGCCTATCATGTCATCCATCCTTTATATAATAATAATAATAATAATAAATTCTTTAAGCACCAAACACGGCACATAAGGCAGAAACCAGTGCTCTCCAGGTTGTTCGTTGTGACGCCACTCCTCTTAGCTCTTGCACATTATTTAGGCCCAACGTTCTTCCTTCTCTTATTATTGTTCTTCTGAGTGTTTCTTTTGGTCTTCCTTTTTTCCTCTTACCCTCAGGAACCCAAGTGAGCGCCTGTAGTGGTATTCTGTTGTTTTGCATTCGTAGGACATGACCGATATATGACCATCGTCTTTTCCTTATATAGTCGGAGACATATTTCTGCCTAGAGTCTTCTCTTATTTGTCGATTAGTCTTGAATTCTTTCCAACTGATGTTCATGAGTTTTCTAAGACATTTGTTCTCGAATGTATTCAGCTTGTTCTCCAATGATTTTGTTATTTTCCAACTCTCACAGCCGTATGTTAACACTGAGATAACATTTGAATTAAACAGACGAAGCTTGGTATGTATATTCAATGATCGTAATTTCCAAATGTTAGATAATCTATTGAAGGCGCTAGCTGCCAAAGCAATTCTAGTATGGATTTCTCTTGTTGTGTCACCATCCTGAGTCATTTTACTGCCTAAATAATTGAAACTTTCAACTTTCTGTAGTTTTTCCCCGTTCAAGATGATATCAAAGGTCTCGTTAGAAAAGTTCATAGCTTTAGTTTTAGAGGCATTTATTTGGAGACCTATTTTAACCGAGAGATGACACAAATTATTTATTGCTTCTTGGGATTGTCTTGGTGTTGAACTTAAGAATGCTACATCATCTGCGAAATCCAGGTCCCCCAGGAATTTTCCATTTGTCCATTTTATACCCAATTGTTCATTGTGGGTATAGTTTCTCATAACCCAATCAATAGCTATTCCAAAAAGTAGTGGTGACATAATACAGCCTTGTTTAACCCCTGTTTCTACTGTAAACCATTCTGTATTCCCTTTATTTGTTCTAACACAACATCTTGCATTGTCATATAGCGCTTTGATTATATTCACATATTTTGTTGGAAAACCATAGATTGTAAGTATCTTCCACAATGATGGGCGGTGTAGACTATCAAAGGCTTTTTGAAAATCGACGAAGGTGATAATAAGTGGCGATTGCCTTTCTACTGATTCTTCTATAATTGTTCTTAGTGTGAATATTTGATCAATACATGATCGTTTCGGCCTGAAACCCGCTTGTTCTTCTCTGATCTTTTCGTCAGCATGCAATTTAAGTCTTTCTAACATCATGCAACATAATAATTTTCCAGGTACTGATAATAGAGATATACCACGCCAGTTATTACAGTCTGATAGATCACCTTTCTTCGGTAACTTTACAATAATACTGTCTTTCCATTGTTGTGGTGGTTGTTCTTCTCTCCATACTTCATTTATAATATCTAAAATTCTCAAGAGGTTGTTGTCATTAACTGCTTTAATCATTTCCCCTGAAATTTCGTCAACTCCAGCAGCTTTAAAATTTTTTAATCTTTTAACGGCTTGTTTGATCTCGTCCAGCGTGAATTCATCGCAAGTTATTGGCAAGGTGGTTGTGAGTGTTTCATTATTAAAATCAGGTGTTACTGTTGGTGGTGGTCTGTTTAGCACCTCCATGAAGTGCTCAGCCCATCTCTTCATTTGTTCTTTTTCTGTTGGTATTGAATTCCCTAATTTACCTTTAACAGGTGTTTCCATAGCAGTAGGCTGGTGACATAGTTGTTTTGTAATTTGATAAAGGCACCTACTATTACCAGTTCTTGCAGCATTTTCAGCTTCTACGGCCAGTTCATTGATGAAATGTCTTTTATCTCTTCGAGTTTTTGTCTTCACTTCTTTATTTAACAAGTTATAAGATAGTTTGCAAGATTCAACTGCATTATGTGTACTTGCCGCTAGTAGTTTAAGTTTTGCTGTTTTCCTTTCTTGTATTTTATCCCAAGTATCTTCTCTCATCCATTTTTTCTTTTTATGTACTAGGTATCCGGTGGTCGCTACTGCTGCTTCTGTCATTGCTGTTCTCAGTTGTTCCCATTTAGTATCGATTGTCTTGGTGGTGATATCGTTGTCAATTTTGCCTAAAGCATCGAAATAGTTGTTCATTTTGACATTATATTCCTCCTTTATATCATTTGATTGCAGTCTGTGTACATCTATTCTTCTATTTTTATTCTGTTGGTATAACTTCTTCAGTTTAATTCTCAGTTTAGCTATGCAGAGGTTATGATCCTTTATATAGCGTTCAAAAAAAGAAACGCAAATGTTCTTGGTGTTACTTTTATAAAAGATATTTGCTGATTGCACATCAGTCAACCTATCGACTGTGTCCACCTGGTTATTAACTTCTCGTGGTTACCTGAATTGTACTCACGTCATGATTCGTGAGGTCATGAAAGAGGTCAAGGTCAAAACAACATGTTTGACAATAACTCGTGACAGGTTCATGAGAATCCCGTGAAACTTACTGAACACAAAACTCTCTGACCATATTATTGAATGCCTATAAAAGATTGACGCTCCTCGAATAAATTCAGTTCAAAATGCAATAAATGCAATGCGCAAGTATGGCTCATCTCACTACCGAACAACGACTCATCATCATTGGACGTTTACAGACTGGACAGTCACAAAGTGTAGTGGCCAGACAATGTAATGTGGTTAGAAGCACCATTAGTCGCCTTTAGAGGCGATTTCAAGAAATTGGCTCAGTGGCAGACCGGCCGCGCAGCGGAAGACCCAGAGTCACAACTCCTGCCGAAGACCGGTTCATACGGCTGCGTCACCTCAGGAATCGACTTGCATCTGCGTCCTCCACAGTCCAGTCAATGTCAGCAGCTCGTCGACTTTCAGATCAAACGGTCAGGAACCGGCTGCACGGCTCTGGTCTTTGGGCTAGAAGACCCTACAGAGGTCCTGTTCTTACGGACCGGCATCGCCAGAACCGACTGCAGTGGGCGAACCAGCATTGTCAATGGACCGTTGGGAATGACTGGAGACGGGTTTGGTTTAGTGATGAATCATTTTTTGTGCTCCAGCGACACGATAGACAAAGAAGAGTTTACCGCAGAGTCCATGAGCGCTACGCCCAGAACAGCGCTGATGAGGCTCCTCCACATGGTGGTGGAGGTGTACTGATGTGGGGGGCGATCAACTTCATGGGAAGAAGTGACCTGGTGCAAACTGAAGGACGCCTGAATGCCCAACTGTCGTGGAATATTCTAATCCACATATATAAATTATTAGGTAAATATGAAGCCTAACAAATATAATAAATAAAGGAAGAAGAATGGTAAAGAACAGTGCTGTCACAATGACTGTACTCGAAATCCCCTTGTTTTCTACTGCGTATGCAAATTGTAATGTTTCACGTTGATATTAAAGGCCTTCTGCAACATACACGCGTTGCCCAAACACACAATAAAATGTGCTGCCTTTCTAAGAAAAACCTTGAAATATGCAAGTTGACCTAAATTTTAAATTCCATTCATGTCTTTTTCTACACTATGTTACCAAAAACGAACGAACAGATGGACAAAAGGATAAAAAGAGAAGGGAGAGGCAGAAAGCCGAACACTAAACACGCGTCGCGCGATACACAAATGCTGCCATCACGCGTGTAAGACTACATGCACTAACTTTATTTCAATCGACAGTGATAAAATAAACAACTACACGACTATCCTAGAAATTGCATATTTTGAACGCAGCCACGTAGCTCTTTTAAATTTGGATATTTGGGTTCCTTAGGGTTTGCTGACAAAGAATATGTAAAACGTTACGCAAATAGTCTAGGAATTAACAAGTTATAACCAAAATAAAATATTGGGGGTGCCTGACAGCATGAAATCATTTCTGCTCATAAAATTTTTTTATAACGTGTTTGAAAAAACCTTGCGTTACAGAAATAGCCTACCATGTAAACTCCAAATTGATTGGAGCGCAACAAATGAAAGACGAACCACGATTGGTCGGACTATAAATACTATCTTTCGTTGTTAGGGGAAACGTAATAAGGTAACATTTTTTCAAACACTTGTCGAAACGTGGCTCGATTGGCCAGACTCGCTGATATACTCACTTAGAAGCGTTAGTTCGAGACCACTAGTGCAAATAAGCCGATAAAGCAACAGTGCGTTGAAGCCAGCTCATATTTTGCTAAATAAAAGCCTGGAACATAAGCAGATGGGAATTTGTGCCAGTAATTGTGCCAGAATTCATTGCTAATCAACGTATCTGTGTTTTGTTTCCATGAATTGTGGTAAGCTTGACCCATTCAGTATCTTTTAATGAAAATTGAATGTGAATTGTTAATTTATGCCTGTATATATATATGTGTAGTTCAGTGGCAAACAGGAGATAAAGCCTATAATGCTCCAGCCTGAACAGAGGGTGTCGGAGGAAAGTAAAACGGCATGGAATGGCCAAATAGTACACTGACACCTGGATGATTGACTAGAAAGAAATAATGCTGGAATGGCAGAGGCGTGGTAACCATTAAGGAGGTAAATACTGGAATAAAGTATTTCACATGAAGCTGACAGTTGGTCTAACGCTCTGAACTCAATGTTTGTGCTGTATTGTGCTCAGTGTAAAAAGAGAGTATAAATTAGTTATGAAGTAGAAGGTACATCCTTCTTGTTTTCAGGGACCGTGGTCTTGATGGTACTGAGCAGCACCTGGTCAGAGCTTTGCTGAATCCAGAGTCGGACAGCATACTCCTTGGTCTTTTTAGCTATCAGTGAGGTGTCTCCAGAGCCCAGGGGAGAGATTCGAGCAGAGGAGTCCTTTCCTGCCACCATCACGCAAGATAAGCTGATTTGGCCAGCTGAGCTCAACATTATGTCCCCTCATCTTGAAATGACTTTGTAAAAATAACATTCAGAGGGGAATTTAATTGTCTTAATATCAGGAACTGAGAACATCTCCAATACTAGTCCCAAAAGACAAACTATTGAAGTCATGATGACAAATACCAACAGAGCTTGAACAAAACAAAACCAGTATTACCTCATATTACTACTACACAACTGACACACATAGGATATTTTTAATAATATATGTCACTACAATATTCATATTGATAAATTCTGTACATATAAACTTGTAAGTAAAATTGATTGTGATTCCTGGTTCCATTTGTATTTGAATCAGGACACATATTCATTCATAATAACAATGAATACATATTGTTATTTGAAAAGTTATCAGTGACTCCTTAAGATATTCTCATAGAGTGTTATATGTATGTGAGTGTCACAGTGTTGTCAAGAGTAGTGGATTAAATTAAATTGTTTATCTGTCTGTTGTTGTGACTTACACTTCATCATACACATACCCTAGACACATAACGTAGTCATCACACTATTCCAGAATAATTCTGACTGAGATATATAGATATGTGGTAGCAAGTAAGGTTATCTATAATACACTACTCTTAATAGATATAGATACCTTCACAGCTGATCTCAGTCAGTACACTAAGTCCCCTATAAATATTTATAACATCCCACTTCACCACATATATTGGGGTCTCGCTCTTGGGATTTTGAATCTTTCCCTATTAAAAATATTGGGGGTAATTCACTTCAGGGAATATAAGAATTAAAAGGTATCCTTGGGTGGAATTAAATAAGGTTGAGCTCACGGTGCCTGTGTTGTCCATTAGATATACTTAGAGATTAAATTGTTGGTTAGACATTGTAGAAATTTACCTGATAGACAATGGCGGACCTGGCCAAGTTTCGATCTGCTGCTGTACAGACTGCAAAAGAGTTAGGATTAGATGGGCAAGTTATGGTTGCCTATGTTACTACGGAATGTGACAAATTTATTGAACGCGAAGAAAGAAGGTTTGAAGCCGAAAGAAAGTTAGAGGCTGACAGGGAAATTAAGAAGTTACAATTTGAAGCTGAGGCTGAGACTAAGAAGTTACAATTTGAAGCTGAGGCTGAGACTAAGAGGTTGCAGATTGAGGCTGAGGCTAAGAAATTGGAAGCAGAAGAAAGAAGATAAGTAGCTGCAGAAGAAAGAAGATTGACTGCAGAGAGGGAAGCAGAAAAGGAGGAGAAGAGATTACAAAGGGAACATGAGTTACGACTAAGGGAGTTTGAGTTTCAAGGCCATGCTCCTGAAAATGGTGCCAGTCCCTTTGCCTCTGATGCTACGGTTACTCAGGGAGCCTCAACCTCAGCTATGAACTTTCATTTAGATCATTTTGTTGAGAAAGACGATGATATTGAGAGCTATATAAATAGATATGAACTATTAGCTACCACGTATGGGTTAGAGAGAGAAAGGTGGAGCTTAAAGTTATCTCAGGGACTTCGTGGGGCAGCTTATGAAGTTTTTGCAAAAATGAGCAGAGGTGATCAGGAAAATTATGACATGCTAAAGCAGGCTCTTTTGTTAAGGTATGAAAAGAATGCAGAATTTTATAGGAAAAAATTTAGGAATGCTAAACTACTGTCAGGTGAAACCTATCACCAGTTCTCTGCACGAATAGAGACATACTTGGAGAAATGGACTTCTCTGGGGAAAACCCAAGATCTTAAGGAAATGGTCCTTATAGAGCAATTAAGAGAGTCCATGGCTCCAGACCTGAGAAAGTTTCTCATGGAACAAGGTGCAGAGAGGCTGGGTGAGTTGCTAAATGTTGCTGAAAGGTATCAAGCAGCTCAAGCAGAGGTAACAGGTAATAAAAAGAAACAAGTGGATAACTTTAGGGCACCACAGAACTTTAATAAATTTGATCCTAGGGATCAAAACAAAGGTAAGCACCAATTTGATAGGCCACGGTATGAAAATAAAAATAAAACCCCCACAATTCGATGAAAGGAAATATGATGAAAGAAAATCTTTCAACCAAGGAAAAAGGTGGTGTAAAAATTGTAAGATGAACAATCATGACACTGACCATTGTAGAAGGAAACCTCCTCATTTTGCTGCTATGACATCGGGGAAAAAGGAAAAGAAGGGCAAACCTGAAGAATTACAGGAACCATACCATCCCCCAGTGTGTGAAGATGTCATCTGTAATGGTGTCACTATAAGATGTTTATATGATACCGGTTTAGATTACGATTCCGTTGTGAGTTCTCACCTGGTGCAGGCCGATCAATACACCACAGAAACAGTGGAGATTCAAACTGCAACCAAGGATGTAGCTACCATGACACTTCCCGTCGCCCGAATAAAAGTGAAAACGCGATATGTGGAAGGAATCATAAAAGCAGCAGTGATAAATGAGCCAATCTACCCTCTGATATTGGGGTGTAGATATGTCTTCTTGGGGAATCCCAAGAGACCTGTGATATTGGCAACAGTGCAGACCAGATCACAGTCAAACAAGGAGGAGGATAATCCAATAAATACTCATCCAGATGAGATGAGGAAGGCACAGGCTGAGGACAAAACACTCAAGCCATGTTTCAAGAAGTTGCCCAAATCTCATACACCTCCAGGCAAGGGAGAGTTTTCATATATGAAGAACAAACTGATATATAGGAAGGCTGGATCTGAATCCAATGGTCACGGACAGCTGGTCCTTCCCACTTCATATAGGACTAAAGTGTTGGAACTAGGGCATGCGATTCCCTTCAGTGGTCATATGGGAATCAGCGCAACAGGACAGCGAATAGCTTGTCACTATTTCTGGCCAGGAATAACTGAAGATATCAAACGATATGTAAAATCCTGTCCAGAGTGCCAACGAGTAGCACCTAAACATTGGACTGCACCAGCAACTCTGGGGGAAATGCCCATAGTGGGAACACCCTTTGAGAGAGTTGCCGTGGATCTTGTGGGACCTCTCACCCGAACCAAGAGAAGGAACAGCTACATTCTGACTCTGGTGGACACTTGTTCTATGTGGGGAGAGGCAGTAGCCCTGTCATCGATTGATTCTAAACATGTGGCAGAGGCATTGCTCACAATTTTCACAAGGTTAGGATTTCCCAATCAAATCTTGACTGATAATGGCTCTCAGTTCAAGGGGAAACTAACTGAAGAAGTTTTCAGGATCTTCCAGGCCAAACACTTCCATTGTAGTGTGTATCATCCCCAAGGGAACGGCCAAGTGGAAAGATTTAACGGCACATTGATGTCGATCCTGAGAAAGTTGGCACACGAAAAACCAGATACATGGGACCAGTACCTGCACGCCGCCCCTTTTGCTTATCGGGAGGTACCCCATAGTTCAACCGGTATGGCCCCGGCAACATTATTGTTTGGAAGGCCAATAAAAGGTCCACTTGAAGCTTTGTTAAGAACGTGGACTGATGAAAAGGCAGAGGAAAACATTACATCTTCATACCAATATGTGAATGAGCTGACTACTCGTTTGAAAACTGGCTGGAAACTTGCCAATGAAAATTTGAAACAAGCCAGGAAGAAACATGCTGCCTATTATAACAGGAAGGCGAAAGACAGAAATTTGGCTGTGGGAGAGAAAGTACTGCTTCTTTTGCCCGGGAGTCAGAATAAGTTACAAATTGGATGGCAGGGTCCATATACAGTTTTAGAGAAGGTATCTAGAACAAATTATAAGATAGATAAGAAGGGGAAAGAAAAAATCTATCATGTGAATCTCCTGAAGAAATATTTGGAAAGAGAACATCAGGAAGAGACACACTTGTTGACCTTGTCCATCGCCATGGAGATGAAAAAGGAACCACTTTCATCATTTGAGTATCCATTACACCCCTGTGAGACAGCAGCACAGGTGAAAATCAGTACACATTTAACGAAAACTCAGAAAGAGAGAGTGCAACAGGTTCTAAATAATCATGCAGAGGTGTTAACAGACCGACCAGGGCATACAAACCTATTGGAATATGATATGAAACTGATAGACCCCACACCTGTATGTATGAAACCATATTCGATTCCGTTTGCTAAGGAAAAAGCTTTGAAGGAAGAGATAGACTATCTGTTGAAGGAAGGAATTATTTCGCACAGTGAGTCTTCGTATAGTTCCGGAGTTGTACTCTTAAGGAAGCCCTCTGGAGAACATAGACTCTGTATAGATTACAGGAGACTGAATGCTATTACAGAAGGACAGGTGGATCCATTGCCGGATACAAATCAGCTGTTTGCCAGACTAAATAAAGCTAAATATTTCTCAAAAGTGGATTTGAGTAAAGGATACTATCAGATCCCAGTAAAGCCTGAGGTTAGACCATACCTAGCCTTTAGTACCTCAGAAGGACACTATGAGTTTAATAGATTGCCATTTGGATTGAAGAATGCGCCTAGTGTCTTCTCTAGAATGATGATGAGAAAATTATTGGACCCTCTGAATAATCCATGTATAACAAATTTCATGGATGATATCCTGATAGCCACAGAAACATTTGAGGAACACATTGACTCTCTGAACATGCTGTTTAATCGACTTAGGGAGGCAAATTTAACAGCCCGACCAACCAAATGTTGCGTTGGATGTAAAGAATTGGAATTTTTGGGACACACAGTTTATCAGGGAAACATGACCCCTGACCCAAAGAATTTAGAGAAACTACAGAAAGCCCCGAGACCACAAACCAAGAAGGACGTGAGATCCTTTGTCTCATTATGTGGTTTCTACCAGAAGTATATCAAAAACTTTAATTCCATATGTGCACCGTTAACTGAATTGACACGTAAAGGACATCCAGATCGCATTACATGGACACCACAATGTGAAATGACTTACCAAGAATTGAAGGAAAAGCTCACAAGTAAACCCATTTTGAAATTACCTGACTTAAGTCAAGAATTCATAGTAAGGACGGATGCAAGTAATATTGGGCTAGGTGCAACTCTACTACAGAAATCAGATGCATTGGATGGGGAATTAAGCCCAGTGGCATATGCTAGCAGAAAGTTGAATAAAGCTGAAATCAACTACTCAACTAGCGAAAAAGAATGTCTTGCAGTAATATGGGCGATAAAGAAATTCAATATTTATCTATATGGGAAGGCATTTAAGTTGCAAACAGACCACAAACCTTTATCGTTTCTAGCACAGGCTAGGCATGAGAACTCCAGGTTACTCCGATGGTCTTTACTTTTGGCTCCATATAATTTTAGCATTGAGTATATATCTGGAAAAACCAATTTGGGAGCGGATTTTTTAAGCCGCCATCCGTGTGATGAGAATCACCGTAAACCCCAGAAATAATAATAAATTTCTCTATGTGTATATAGAATAAAGGACTGACATATAATGTCTGTTTTAAGAGGGGAGGTGTCGTGGAATATTCTAATCCACATATATAAATTATTAGGTAAATATGAAGCCTAACAAATATAATAAATAAAGGAAGAAGAATGGTAAAGAACAGTGCTGTCACAATGACTGTACTCGAAATCCCCTTGTTTTCTACTGCGTATGCAAATTGTAATGTTTCACGTTGATATTAAAGGCCTTCTGCAACATACACGCGTTGCCCAAACACACAATAAAATGTGCTGCCTTTCTAAGAAAAACCTTGAAATATGCAAGTTGACCTAAATTTTAAATTCCATTCATGTCTTTTTTCTACACTATGTTACCAAAAAACGAACGAACAGATGGACAAAAGGATAAAAAGAGAAGGGAGAGGCAGAAAGCCGAACACTAAACACGCGTCGCGCGATACACAAATGCTGCCATCACGCGTGTAAGACTACATGCACTAACTTTATTTCAATCGACAGTGATAAAATAAACAACTACACGACTATCCTAGAAATTGCATATTTTGAACGCAGCCACGTAGCTCTTTTAAATTTGGATATTTGGGTTCCTTAGGGTTTGCTGACAAAGAATATGTAAAACGTTACGCAAATAGTCTAGGAATTAACAAGTTATAACCAAAATAAAATATTGGGGATGCCTGACAGCATGAAATCATTTCTGCTCATAAAATTTTTTTATAACGTGTTTGAAAAAAACTTGCGTTACAGAAATAGCCTACCATGTAAACTCCAAATTGATTGGAGCGCAACAAATGAAAGACGAACCACGATTGGTCGGACTATAAATACTATCTTTCGTTGTTAGGGGAAACGTAATAAGGTAACATTTTTTCAAACACTTGTCGAAACGTGGCTCGATTGGCCAGACTCGCTGATATACTCACTTAGAAGCGTTAGTTCGAGACCACTAGTGCAAATAAGCCTGATAAAGCAACAGTGCGTTGAAGCCAGCTCATATTTTGCTAAATAAAAGCCTGGAACATAAGCAGATGGGAATTTGTGCCAGTAATTGTGCCAGAATTCATTGCTAATCAACGTATCTGTGTTTTGTTTCCATGAATTGTGGTAAGCTTGACCCATTCAGTATCTTTTAATGAAAATTGAATGTGAATTGTTAATTTATGCCTGTATATATATATGTGTAGTTCAGTGGCAAACAGGAGATAAAGCCTATAATGCTCCAGCCTGAACAGAGGGTGTCGGAGGAAAGTAAAACGGCATGGAATGGCCAAATAGTACACTGACACCTGGATGATTGACTAGAAAGAAATAATGCTGGAATGGCAGAGGCGTGGTAACCATTAAGGAGGTAAATACTGGAATAAAGTATTTCACATGAAGCTGACAGTTGGTCTAACGCTCTGAACTCAATGTTTGTGCTGTATTGTGCTCAGTGTAAAAAGAGAGTATAAATTAGTTATGAAGTAGAAGGTACATCCTTCTTGTTTTCAGGGACCGTGGTCTTGATGGTACTGAGCAGCACCTGGTCAGAGCTTTGCTGAATCCAGAGTCGGACAGCATACTCCTTGGTCTTTTTAGCTATCAGTGAGGTGTCTCCAGAGCCCAGGGGAGAATTCGAGCAGAGGAGTCCTTTCCTGCCACCATCACGCAAGATAAGCTGATTTGGCCAGCTGAGCTCAACATTATGTCCCCTCATCTTGAAATGACTTTGTAAAAATAACATTCAGAGGGGAATTTAATTGTCTTAATATCAGGAACTGAGAACATCTCCAATACTAGTCCCAAAAGACAAACTATTGAAGTCATGATGACAAATACCAACAGAGCTTGAACAAAACAAAACCAGTATTACCTCTTATTACTACTACACAACTGACACACATAGGATACTTTTAATAATATATGTCATTACAATATTCATATTGATAAATTCTGTACATATAACTTGTAAGTAAAATTGATTGTGATTCCTGGTTCCATTTGTATTTGAATCAGGACACATATTCATTCATAATAACAATGAATACATATGGTTATTTGAAAAGTTATCAGTGACTCCTTAAGATATTCTCATAGAGTGTTATATGTATGTGAGTGTCACAGTGTTGTCAAGAGTAGTGGATTAAATTTAATTGTTTATCTGTCTGTTGTTGTGACTTACACTTCATCATACACATACCCTAGACATACAACGTAGTCATCACACTATTCCAGAATAAGTCTGACTGAGATATATAGATATGTGGTAGCAAGTAAGGTTATCTATAATACACTACTCTTAATAGATATAGATACCTTCACAGCTGATCTCAGTCAGTACACTAAGTCCCCTATAAATCTTTATAACATCCCACTTCACCACACCAACGATACGTCGCTGAAATTCTTCGTCCTGACGTCCTTCCACTTCTGGCTGCACGAGGGTCGATTTTTCAGCAGGTTAACGCTCGACCTCATGTGGCACAACTCACCACCCAGTTCCTCACTGACAACAACGTCTAGACCATTCCGTGGCCAGCAATGTCATCAGACATGAACCCCATAGAACACTTTTGGGATGAACTCGACAGATGACGCCAGCGAGACGTGGCTCCAGCCAATCTCCGACTGTTGTCTCTTGCACTGCGGGAAGAGTGGGCACCCATCCCACAACAACAAATCCAACGGCTGATCGGATCCATGTCAAGAAGATGTCGTTCTCTGATAGAGGCCATAGACCTTACTGAAACGGAGGTCTCAGTCGCAAAGAATAAAAGTCCAAACCAAATTTAATGAACATCATTTCATTGTTAAAGTCTGCAAGTTTCTTTATGCCAAGATTGAAACATTAATTCCGTAAAATAAAATGTTGGTACAAGTTTGAAATTTGGTGTCCATTACCACTGCAATAATGTTGCGTTTCTTTTTTTTGAACAGTATTGTTGATGTATATAGTCTCCATGTTTACTTTGTTTCCTACTAGAGTTACTTGACAGCCAGCCACGTCTCATTACATTTAACACTATTTACTACACACAACAGTAAATATCAACAAGTATATATTGCTGTTCGCCTGTGGTAACATAACATGGTCGTTGGTTTTTGTTTTTTTTTTTTAATCAGACAGGGATTGAAGGACAGCATCAAAATCAGCTACATCTCGTATGTGAGACTTCGTTTATGTAATCTCGTTATCTGTAGAACCCTGCAGATAAGTTAACATTGTAGGCCTATATATCCCAATATTTTCATTTATTTTTAGAATACACCAACTCTAGTGTCAAATACAAAGTAAGAATAATTATAACACATTATGTTTGGTTTGTTTACAGATTTATTTAACATAAACACTTTAGCAGAAATAAAGAACACTTTGTAAGTCAACTTGTGACATTATCATGAATCAATGAACAATAACAAATATTTCTAATTTAACAGTTAAAGTAAACAGCTTTATGTAAACATTTGCGTTATCAGGTATTAATCAAAATCTATCTGTATAAAACTTACTTCAAATGAAACAATTCATCCGTGTTGTTAAAAGTCACTCAAACATTCAAGTTGAGAAGAAGACGATGGCGATGGATAGGACACACACACTGAGGACACCTTTTGATAGCATTTCAAGGCAGTCCTTGTATTGAACCCTCGGGAAAAGAGAGGCAGAGGTAGACCTAGAAGCACATGGAGAAAAGAAGTGAACATGGAGGAGAAAATGATGAGGAAAACGTGGAGAGAACTTGAGCTGATAGCACATGACAGGAGGACCTGGCAAGTGTTTGTTGAAGGTTTATGCTCCTTGGTGAGCTAAGGTTAAGAATAAATAAATGAAACAATCAACTGTGTTGGATATGGAGAAATGAATGAAACAATCAACTGTGTTGGATATGGAGAAATGAATGAAACAATCAACTGTGTTGGACATGGAGAAATAAATGAAACAATCAACTGTGTTGGACATGGAGAAATGAATGAAACAATCAACTGTGTTGGACATGGAGAAATAAATGAAACAATCAACTGTGTTGGACATGGAGAAATAAATGAAACAATCAACTGTGTTGGACATGGAGAAATGAATGAAACAATCAATGGTGTTGGACATGGAGAAATGAATGAATTAGTGTTTGAAACATTGCGTAATTACTCTTGTCACAAATGGTTATTACTGTATTGCTTTAGGTTAACACTGTATACCAAGCCTTCCGACATCACAGGTCTAAGGCTTCTCTCTTGTATGTATTTTTTTGTGCCTCTTTAGATCACCACACTGAGTAAAACATGCACTACATGTATCACATTTGTAAGGCTTCTCTCCTGTATGTATTCTTTTGTGTGTCTTTAGATCACCACACTGAGTAAAACATGCACTACATGTATCACATTTGTAAGGCTTCTCTCCTGTATGTATTCTTTTATGTCTATTTAGATTACCACACTGAGTAAAACATGCACTACATGTATCACATGTGTAAGGCTTCTCTCCTGTATGTATTCTTTTGTGTGTCTTCAGAGCAAAGCTCAGAGTAAAACATGCACCACATATATCACACCTGTAAGGCTTCTCTTCTGTATGTATTCTTTTATGTGTCTTTAGATTGCTGCTTTCAATATCACTTACAATGAGTTCAGTACATAATTCAGATGTATTAACATGTGTAGTTAGCTCACTGCTACAATCCTCATTTGGTAAGATCAGCCCTTCACTAATTTTAGCTTTATTAATGATTACTGTATTCTTCTTTACACATTGTGACACTTTAGCTCCTGCCAGTTCTAAGTCATTAGTGTTTCCTGGTGTTGTATCTATAAAGTGACTGTCTCTCTTTTTTGATGTATCTGTAATCTGACTATCTCTTTTTTCTGATGTTGTATCTGTAATCTGACTATCTCTCTTTTCTGATATTGTATCTAAAACATGACCATCTCTTTTTTCTGGCATTGTATCTATAATGTGACAATTTTCTTGTTTGTTTTCTCTTTTATTTTCCACTCTTGCCCATTCGTTTGGCAACACATTTCCAAACATTTTACTGCAGATAACTTTCCAGTATTTGTCTTTATGCTTGGTTTTCAAATGATTCTGCAAATACCACAGCTCAGAGAAGGCAATGTTGCACTGAGTACAAGAGTAGACTTCTAAAATTGAGAAAAACATGAAAAAAGATGACATTAGTCAATGTTTGAGAAAGTTAAAAACAAAACAATTATAGTCATTTTACTCAATTGTGATTTTTTGATTTATTATAACTGTTATTATCACCCCATGTACCTAATTTCACTCACTCACAATGCTTTGTACGTCGTAATAATGTCTTTTCAATTACATTCTCAATACTCTATCACTTTGTTTTTTTGTATCACTTTCACAATACTCTGTCATCATGTCTTTCTAATAACACTCACTCACAATACACTGTCATAATGTCTTTTTAATAACACTCACTCACAATACACTGTCATTATGTCTTTCTAATAACACTCACTCACAATACACTGTCATCATGTCTTCTTAATAACACTCACTCACAATACACTGTCATAATGTCTTTCTATTAACACTCACTCAAATACTCTGTCATCATGTCTTTCTAATAATCATGTCTTTCTAATAACACTCACTCACAATACACTGTCTGTTAAGTCATATTTTAATTAAAGGGAGTTAAGTGTTAAAGACTTGAATGTACGGGTCAGATTTTTGTACACGCTAGTAACCACGCTCTGGGTGATGATGATGATTTTTTAGTTGGGAGCTGTACACTCAGTAATTTTTTAACACAGCTCTACTGACTAGCTGTTAGTTAGTTTTTTAAAAATAAGATAAAGTTTTCGAATGTTCTTAGTGAGGTTTTGGGAAGAGACGGTTGGGACTGAGCCGAGTTCTCACACGGTAGTTCGCATGAGTGATTTTTACTGAGCTGTGTTGAGCAGCTGATTTTTTGTGTCAGTACGTTTTCTGGCAGAGCTTGGAAATGGACGTTACCCATTTTGCTAGTGTGTTCCAGAATATATATTTTTGTGAAAGGTATATTTGATAATTCCAGAATGTACGTTATTGAAGATTTTCAGGCCATGGATTGTAGGCCATTATATATTCATATCTCAGTTCGATAGATTATTAAAGGGAATGTTCTTTCTCCCAGGAGATGTATTATTTCAGGCCTTGGAGTATGTTGATTCAGGCTATATGTTATTGTAAACTGTGACGTATGCAGTCCCTTTCTTGAATGGATATTTTTGCCATGACGTTTATGATTATGAGCTGCTGTGCTCTGCAGCCTTTGGGCCTGGGATTTTCTATACCAGTAACTGGGTTTCTAATGATTTATTTACTGATGTCAGATGATCTGTTATGAACTGTTATCGATGTTCTGCAGCCTTTGTGCTTGGCATTTTCTATACCTGTAACTGGGTTTCTAATGATTTACTTACTGATGTCGGATGATCTGTTATCGATGATTATATACCTTTGGATTATACACTCAATTACCTAGGGATTTGTGCTTTCTTGATGTCTCATGATTTGCTGTGAACTGTAACCTGTGACAGTGTGCTGTTTCTGATGTCAATAATTGCTGTGTCGTTAATAAACAGTGAAGAGTTAATCTAGTTCCACCATTTTTTGACCCATTGTTGCTGTGGTGTGAGAGGGCAGTAGATGGGTATCCAGGAACTCACAACATGCATATATATATATATATATATAAATTGAAACATTCTATTGCACCACCATCATCCATCTGTAAGCCCAACTAGAGCTGATTGCCATTCATCAGCGAGAGTATATTAACTTTGTCCAGCCATCTCGGCTGCAAAAGGTGTTACAGCAAATACATCTGTAACACTGTCATTATGTCTTTCTAATAACACTCACTCACAATACACTGTCATAAGGTCTTTCTATTAACACTCACTCAAATACTCTGTCATCATGTCTTTCTAATAACACTCACTCAATCACTCAATAACAATGTCATCATGTCTTTCTAATAACACTCATTCCAGTATAGCCAGATGTAAAAGTAGGCATGTGAATCTACAGAAGGTAAAGACAGTGAGGAAAGGAACAGGTCATCCCACCTAATAAAGCTGAGAACTAGTACATGTAAACTGTCTCCAACATTTCACTCCCCTACTGCAGTATCTGTTGTACGTCTACCTTTACACTTTAAACCTGCACCACACAGTATCTGTTATATGTCTACCTTTACACTTTAAACCTGCACCACACAGTATCTGTTATATGTCTACCTTTACACTTTAAACCTGCACCACACAGTATCTGTTATATGTCTACCTTTACACTTTAAACCCACACCACACAGTATCTGTTATACGTCTACCTTTACACTTTAAACCGACACCACACAGTATCATTTGATTTATTCTTTATTTCAACTATGACAATTAAGATATAAATGTAGTAGACAGCATCTTTAGTGTTTACACTTTAAACCCGCACCACACAGTATCATTTAATTTATTCTTTATTTCAACTATGACAATTAAGATATAAATGTAGTAGACAGCATCTCTAGTGTTTACACTGAATGTGTGTCATTCACTTACTGTTATTTTCTGTTTTCCAACCAAGTTGTTGTACCAACTCCCTTCTTTGCACTTTTCTGCCCAGTTTGCCAAATTTTTTAACCTGTATACCCAAATCTTGTGCATAACTGTCACCATAGTACACCTGAAACAATAAAACTTAAAGTGACCAACAAACTATCCTTGTAAAAGTAGAAGCATTAGAAATATCGCTCACGATCATTTTGACTTTTAAATTTAATTACAGCACTAAATGCAAGATTAAAACTGAGAGACCAGTAAAAAGTAAGTTAAATATTCTTCTCATTCACTCAATACCCTTGAGTTTACCTTGACACACAGGTCTTTAACAAATTAATGCCAAGCCTTTCTGACCTATCCATGTTTTCTTTATCCTTTTCATGTCTGTATCTAATGTCCTTCTCACTAACAATACTTCTGGCTAACTAAAATAAAGTCAACAACAACTTGATACACTTAACATAACTGAAATAGCTGATCATCAGATGGTCAGTAGAGCAGTAATTAATCACTGACAGGATGTTAAACACCACGTAAAACTTTCAGCAAGAACTTTAGCTTCAAATATGGTAAAGCGATGCTGAACAAGTTAACGGTCTACAGACATTACATGTGATTTAGATTATACATATGCTCCATGGAAATTATACTGCAAATGGCTCCGGGGTTGAACCAGCCTTATGAATTGAGTACCTAATACCATAATATGGGCATAGCACCATATTTCCAATATGCTTCAATGGGCATGTAATGAGATCCTCCCCCCCTCCTGTTTTCCCTAGCTGGTTATTGGGGCAATATTTTCTGTGAAATGCTCCATTATTTGTTTCTAGGTTTGTTTGTCTTGTGCCAGTACTTGCCTTTGCAAAAGTCTTTCCTGTTCATTTTTCTCACTACAGTCTGTCCAGTGTATTTTTGGTCTAACCCTCCTTCTTGTTTCTGGGACTATCCCTTTAAGTATATTTATTTTTAAAATCCATTTGATCATGAAATATGGCTGCACCATTGTTATATGTTTTGAAATAGCTAAGATACAAAGGAATGCACACTGATCTTTCAAGCTGCTCCAGCATGTATACCAGAATTATATCTGTCTCTCAATGTACACTGCTATTACATGAAATCCAGGGTTAAATCTCTAACCATGACCCTGAAGCATTTCACTGTGGTGCATCCTGAAAACAGGCAAACTTCGAGTTGCTTGACCAGCACTTAGGGATCAATCATGAAGAAAACATGGAAAAACATAGACAAAGACCAACAAACAAAAATGGTAACTAAACAGATTATCACAAACTTCTGTGCTTCAAATTAACTGGCGATAGGAGGAATCATGTTTCCACATAAAAGAATACACAAAACAACACGGGTATCACCAGATCATAGAACAGAAAATCTGATTGATCATATCTGTATGAACAAGAGGTTTATGTCATCACTGCACGAAGTAAAGGTTTGTAGAGGTACAGATGTTGCATCAGATCACCATCTTCTTTTAACACATTAACTACCGAATTGAAAAACAAACTGTGGCCGAATTAAATTTTTTTTCCCATTTTTATCCTGCAGGTGTTTGCACAAAGTAAGCTGTAGTTTTCGTAATTGTTTACAGATTTTTATGAATTACATGTCATTTTAAAGATAAATGAATGTACTATTACAATAAACACCGGTTGTAACTCTAATAGAGGTTGTTGCTATTTAACGGCCCTCCGATGGCCGAGGACTTGCAATGTTTTCACAATTATAACTGCTTGCGCCCCATCTCTATCAAAATCACAATTTTAATCAATGTGCACACCGTTTTCACTCTTGTCCTCGTCGCTAGATATATCAGTCAATTGTTGAAACATGTCTCTATCCTATTCAGCCGTTAGATGAGATGTACACGCATTTTTTGTAGTCCTATCACTAGTTGCCACGGTAAACAGTTTTACACGATTTGGTAACTAACCCAAAAACGCTGAAAAATATGAATATAATATCAATTTTCCAGTGTTCTACAACAACCATGCTTTGGGAATTTGTTTCCCGGGGGCAACTTAAAATCTCGAACCAGATCAGAGAGTGTTTCAGTACATTTTTCATTCATTTTATTACTAAAATTAGATTGGCGCTCTGAGCGGCTTGCGGTCCAAATGTGATTATTTTGTGAGCCGCTGACAGCGGCTGGGCGGTAGTTAATGTGTTAAGCCAACATAATGATAAAACTCAATACATACACAACAGCACATAGCTATAGACAACAATTTAATGTAGGTTATATAAGCAACAAAGAAATAAGAGAAACTTTTGAACACAGTATCCAAATGATACCAAATACTTCAACAGCAGGATGATGTAGCTAATACAGAAGACCACTGGCAACAAATAACAAAATATATGGAACAAGACATTTGAAGAAGTACTGGGAAAAAGAGAACACTAGCACAAAGCATGCATAACAACAAAAACCATTAACATGAAAAAAAGCTGATTTAAACAGAAGTAAAACCAGAAGTTCCAAAGCCAAGGCTCAGGAAATGTACACAGAAGTGAATAAAGAGGTCAGAAGATGCATAACAAGAGACAAGATGAAACAAAATATATTGAGGAGCTGGGCTGAGAGCGGCAGAGGAAGCTGCAGCCAAAGGAAATAAGAGACACCTGTACAACAGCACAAAGAAGCTAACAGGGAAATCCAAGCAAGCAAATGGCCTCGTCAAAGATAAAGAATGGACTATTGCTTAGCAACATTGTATGGACCTTCTCAATAGACCAGTTCCACAAAATCCCCCAGACATTCAGCCAGCACAAGAAGAGCTACAAGTCAATTGTAAAAGACCTATTAAGGAAAACATAAAGAAAGCCATAAAGCTTCTAAGAAATGAAAAAGCAGCTGGTCCAGATGGCATTCAAACAGAGGCAATCAAAGTAGACACTGCTTCAGAGATATTATTCAAATGATTTAGTAAAATCTGGAAGGGAGAAGAAATACTAGCAGAATGAAGGAACGGGTCATCCCGAAAGACTGGATCCTTGGCTCTTGGTTCCCATATTTGTCGTGGTACCGGTATCCGATCTTCCATTCTGCACACATGGCCGAACCATCGTAGTTGGGACTGTTCTACTTAGGTCTGCAGGGGCTGGGCTTTAAGGCCTTGCCATATTGTTTGGTTACAGACCATGTCTCTTCTTTTTACTTCAAGCATCTTCATAAGATAATTTCTGAGGTTTGCAGCTGGCTTTTGTGGGTTGTAGTCATCGTCCATGACTTGCATCCATACACCAAAACTGGGACATAGGTGGAGCAGTATACAGCCATCTTCATCCTCTTGCCTATCTCTCATTTGCTGAGGAATCCTCATTTTATGGCCTGAAAAAAATGTCCCAGCTACCCCTCTTTGGGTAGCTAATTCTTCTTCCATGCCTCCTTCCAGTCTATGATATCTTCAAGGCATTTAAATTGGTTGACCTGCTCCAGGATCTGTTCTCCTAGCATAATATGATGCTTTTGTCCTTCTCTTGACGTCACCATGGTTTTTGTTTTGGAACTACTAATAACCCTCCCTCTCTTCTCCAGATCTTCAGGTTGGATCAAGATGTGCCTCTGATTTAGCAATCAAGGCACCATCATTGGCAAATGCCAGTTCTAAAATAACAGACCTGTCTCATCTTTCAGTACCCTACTGAATAGTTTTGAGTCCTTTCCTTACATGCTTTGATGACATCATCCTTGAGGAGTATGAAAAGATAAGGTGACATAATATCACCCTGTCTTACTTCAGTGGTGGTCCTGAACTCTTCTGACTTGTAGTTTCCCTTCCTCACATACTTTCTGCAAGTCTTGTAAAAGCTATGTATAGCATGGACCAGAGGTACTGAAATGTTCTTCCTTGCCAAGCAGTCCCAAAGTTTTCTCTAAGAGACATTGTCAAATGCCTTCTAAAGTTCAAAGAAACAAAGATGCATCTCACTGTTATACTCAAGGGCCTTTTCACTCTGAGTGTGAAGATAAGGTCCTGAATACTTTAGTTTGTTTGGAAGCACACTGGACATCATCCATTTGTTGCTCAACCAGGTGTCTGAGTCTCTGCTCCAGTATTCTAGAGTAAATTTTACCAGGGACTCTAAGCAGGGATTTGCCTCTATGATTTTGGCATTGTCACCCTTTTTTGGCTATCTCCCAATCCTTTGGTATGGTCTTGTGGTGCCACGCTGCTTGTAGGACCCTCATGAATAATAGGTTACCTTCTGCTCACATGTACTTAATCATTTCTGGTGTTATACCAACATATCCTGCTGATTCGCTCGACTTGATTTTCTCCAATGCTGCCTTCAGTTCTTCTATCTTGATGCCATCTTCATCACCAATGATTTCTTCTTTTGTAATAGTGGTTATCATTTCTGAGGCTTGACCTTGTTCACAGTCAAGGAGCTCTGAGAAATATTCTGTCTGTCTTTCAATTTCTTAGGGGCAATAAGCAATTTGTCTTGTTTGTCTTTTATAAACTTAAGAGGGCACTGTTTTTCCCTTCCTCATATTCTTTAGTGTTTTGTAGAACGATTTCTGGTTTTCTTGAGCATCTGTTTTAGCTTTTCTCCAAATTCCTTCCAGAATTTCTGCTTTGCTGCTTGCACATTGTTCTGTGCTTCTGTTCCGAGTATCAAATATTCTCTGTTTTTCCTGCTGCATTTTTAGATTTATAAGTATTGTTTCTGTGGCTTTTTCTGTTCTCTAATTTTTTTCTTCTAATTAACTTCTTCTGTTCACCAAGGTGTCCTCTTTCCTTTCTTCCCAAGTCCTATTTCACCACATGCTTCTGCTGCAGATGTTTTTATGATGTCTTTAAAGTTAAGCCAGAAAGTATCTAGTTTCTTACTGCTGTCACAATAAGCCCCTGATACCTGGTCTTAACTTCTGGCCCTGTCAGCTTGTAAGCCTTAATCCTAATCTCTCCTGCTTGATTATTCATTTTTTTGAGTGATGATGTGCAATGCCTAGACTGAGCAATGTTTTCAGTTGTTCTTTTAATTGTCAGCAGGTGGTGATCACTTTCAATCTCTGGCCCTCTCCAGACTCTAGCATCCCACACATACTTGAATTTATTTATGTGCTTATGGGGGAACTTAATATTTGTAATGACAAGGTTGTGCTCAGTGCAGAATCTAAAGAGTCACTTTCCATTGTCATTTAGTGTATTTTCTCCACATCTTCCAATAACTACACTCCATCTAGCATGGTCATTTCCAGCTATGGCATTGAAATCTCCGAGTACGAAAATCTCATCCAGGCAGTCGTCCACTGTCTTATGAAGCAGCTCAAAGAATTCTTATTTGACCTCTGCTCGCTCTTCTTCATTTGGCCCATACACAATGACACAGTTGACTACAGTTTCTCCATCTTTCAGATTTAGCATCATAATGCGCTTCAAGACAAAGTTCCATCCTTTGATGTTATTTGTCTTTTAGCCACAATACAACTCACACCACCTTTAGCTCTTTTGCTTGTGGGGACTCCACTGTAGAGCAGTATGTTGCCATTGAGGTCCACAACTTCTTCGTCTTCTTTGATCCTTAGCCACAGGCTGTCAAACCAGCCATCGGCCATCACACCTGGTGGAGTCTTGTAGTGCAGCAACAAATTGCTTCCACTTTGTTTGGTCGGTGGCCATCCTTCATACAGTGCCCCAGCTCTGGTTCATTCTTTGCATCTCAGCGTCCACAGTTCTATGCCAAGTTGGTTTTGGTTGGCCTCTCTTTCACTTTCCTTCAGGGGTCCATAGCATAGCTGTTCTTGTAATGGCATCAGGGTCCCTTCTGAGGATGTAGCTGACCCAACTCCAGCGTCTGCCAGGTATGAGGGTATGCATGTCCTCTTTGTTACTCTGAATAAGTAGTTTTTGGTTGGTGATGGTATTTGGTCAAAAGATTTGGTGAATTTTCCTTAGGTACACTGTGTGGATAGAGGACAGTTTCAACATTTCCATCTCTGTTACTCTTCAGCATTCCACACCATAGAGAAGCACAGAAAGTACACAGCTCTCATATAATCTTAATTTGGTGTTTTGTGCTGTACTGGGAAGACTTCCAGATGTTGTTGAGACTAGTAAAGGCTGCTCTCGCTTTATTCATTCTGTTATTGATGTCCTTGCTTGTTCCGCCATCTGGTGTTACTATGCATCCTAGGTAATTAAATGTGTCTGTCTGTTCTAGCTTCTGGTTCCTTATTGTTATTGGTTTAGGATTGCCCACATTGAGTGTCACGACCTCTGTCTTCTTCAGATTGGTGTTCAGACATACTTGCTGGCTACGTCTCTTTTTCTTGGAAGACAGACATCATCATCATCAGTTGATAAGATCTCTATGGTGTTGTTTGCTCCACTGTAGTGTATGGAATGTCAACTTGACCTACGCAGTGGTGTGTAGACATGGATTGAGTGTATAATGTGCGAATGATAATAAGGGTTCGTGGTGTTGACAAATGTTCTTTTCTCACACTCATGTATGGCTGGAAGTCATCGACACCAACGACTGTGTACCTTTCTACAGTTTAATTGGACGTATACACTCGACAGCACAGATAGTGACAAATCACAGGTTGGCATAATACATCATGGTACAGTGGATAAATGGTCTTGCAATGTTACATGGGCACTCATGTAGAATAATTGTATAATGGACTGTCAGTAGCCAAGCACTCAGTATCGCCCATACATATATATCATCTGACTTCACTGACTGAGCACGTCAGCTTATAAATAATATTTCAGATGGCTTCTAGACCTAATCTCGTCTAGCGACGATTCTTTAACATAATGTTCAGCACATATTTTTTCCATATAATAATATTGAACCGCTAATAAAGGGTTCTCATGTGTAGCAGTGATCTCTGGACTAATCAAGCGATAATACGGGCATCCCTTTTCTCTTCTTGAAAGTCACTACATGTTTGGTTCCAAGATGGCTTCACTCGTGAGCTGTCACTCACGTTTGGATACAGATAATGAATCTGTCCTAAAGTTAGTCATTCATAAAACATTTCATTGCTCTGTAGATTTGATCATGAACAATTGACTGCATTCTACAGGATATAGTGCTGCTAGGAATCGAAGTCGTTTTCATCGAGTCAAATATATTCTCTTAGACATACAAATCGTACCTATCGAAAATGGTGGCTTCGTACGAGAGTTCATAAGAGTATCTTTGATTACCTTGGTATCAGAAATATGATTCTGCCATTCCTTGGCAATACGAATAAACACTGGGGTAAAGCATACACGATAGGTCTAGACGACTATCACTTTCCCCACAAATACTGAGATCACTTTTCCCCGGCGACAAGCCGACATAGAAAAAAACACAGTCCCCATCAGGACGAAGCCAAATCACACCACACTCTAGCGGCACATCCGCCGAATAGCCTTTGACCTCTCTAGAGACAACAGAACATATAGTTCGACTTAGATATGTAAAGATATACAGATATAAGACAAACTCGTCCTACTCAGACAAACAATACACATAAATTCAGGCCATAGATATTCTGAAGCAAGAACAATCTATTACCACCCAAACAACGAATAAATCGCAGTAAAATGGATTCATCCGCGGAGTTCGATCGAAGAGACGGCACAACTTTCAAGGGAAGTAACTCAATAATGACTTTCCCTTAAGCACTAAAAAATTACCTATTTTGTTTACAAAATATTTGCGAACATAACAAGTATACTAATGTATAATATTGTAAGATATCAAAGACTGCACGTAACAGTCTTACCACACCTCCCGGGAAAAAAAAAATGGAACATTTTTTTTTCTTTTTTGAAATACATCTAGGAGCAACGTACAATAGGCTCACAACGCATGAATAATGCGCAGATGAAAATATCAGGAATACATATAACGCCTAATATGAGGCTAAGTCGACTTATGGAGCGACTGGTGAGAATGTGTCTCATAAACTGAGAGAAATTATTTCTCTACAAGTAAATTTTTCCAGGAAGGTGTCATCAAAGTATAATACAATTCTGGCAATTACACAATGCCTAAAAAATTCATATCACCATTTCGTATTAGATATCTTAAATTTATGATTTATGAAGAAAAAATCATCAAAGCACAGCGGTGAATAAACATCAATGAACCGCTATGTAGTGATACAATCATTATATTATTAAATTACGAATGTGTATCTATCATGATATAGAAAAGGAACTACTATAGAACTAGACATATCAAGAAGTCTAAGCCCTAATAGTTATGTGGAATCATGTGGGCATCTTGACAGAATGTCTGCCATCACATTATCTGATCCACGAATAGCTCGCACAGAGAAATGAAAAGGTTGAAGAGCAATTGCATATCGAGTAGACCTCGAGCTCTTCAAATTCTTACTCTGTATAGCAGTAAGAGCTTTTTGGTCGGTTTCTACTATGAAATGTGCGCCCAGAAGGAATCTCTGTAGTTTGAGGATCGACCAAACCATAGCTAATAGCTCACGGTCTAAAACCGAATAATTCCTTTCTGCCGCATTAAGTTTTCTGGAAATATACATTACAGGATGCAGAGTTCCAGAGTACTCTTGCATTAGTGCCGCTCCAATCCCAGTGGATGAAGCGTCACTACGAAGAACGAATGTCTTATCTTTAGTAGGTAGCACTAAAATAGGTGGTGTTGAAAACAATGTTTTAATCTTATCCAGAGAGCATTGGCATTCCTGAGACCAGTGGACCACATTAGGCGAACCTTTCTTTAGAAGTGTTGAAAGAGGTGCCATGATAGAGGATAGATTCTGAATGAATCTGCCATAAAATTGAATAAGACCTAACAGACTTCTCACCTGTTTTTTAGTCTTAGGGATCGAGATGTTAAGTATCTTACTAGTATTATGGTCCTCTGTCTTTAGGAAACCATGACCAACTCGGTGGCCTAGGAAAGAAATTTCGCTAAAACCAATATAGGCTTTAGAGGGTTTTGCTGTTAGGTTGTGCTCGCGCAAGGTAGACAGCAATTCATCTAACCCTGAATAGTGATCTTCCCAAGTATCGCTGAAAAGACAGATGTCGTCTAGATATGCAATGACATCTGACCGATAAGATAGGATTCGGCGCATCATGCGTACGAATGTAGCTGGTGCGTTCATAAGACCGAAAGGCATAAAATTCCATTGGAACAAACCTCTAGGTGTTGAAAAAGCCGTGAGAGGTTTGGCGCGTTCAGATAAAGGAACTTGCCAATATCCTTTAGACAAATCAAGTTTAGTGAAAAAATGAGATTTGGAGAGTCGAGTAAGTAGCTCTTCCAGTAAAGGCATAGGTTCGGCATCGAACTTCGTTACTTGATTCAATTTTCGATAGTCAACGCAAAGACGTATGTTATTGTCTTTTTTACGCACAATAACCATCGGCGAAGAATATGCAGAGGTGGATGGTTCGATTATTTTCAAATCTATCATCTCATCCAACTCTTTCTCGACCTGTGCTTGAAAATGTATAGGTATAGGATAAGGTCTAACTCTAATAGGAGTATGGTCAGTTAGAACAATGTCATGTTGAATGACATTCGTTTGTCCAGGGATGTCAGTGAGTACATCCTGAAATGTTTGCAACATAGTTGAAACTTGTCGCTGTTCTCCTAGAGACAAATCAGGAGAGACAGTAACGTTCTTCCATGATTCACTAGAATGAAGTGGGATCATTGGAAGGGGGAGATTTACATCTGAAAAACTTGTTTCCTCATCCTGTATCACGGACAGTGATGAGTAATGACCATGTTGTACTGGAGAATTGTCCGTTGCTTGGAAAATGGGTTGCAAATAATCCGGACGTTCATGGAATTCAGTAAGCATATTGATGTGGAAGGTTTTATGCTTCCCATCAATATCGACAATATAGTCGACATCGGAAATTTTCGATATTATATCGTACGGACCTTTCCAAGAAATAAGTAATCTGTTTTCCCTACAAGGTAGTAATACAAATGCTTTGTCACCAGGACAAAGTTGTCGTAAGCATCTCTTCTTATTGGCAAATTGCCTTGCCTTCTGTTTCGCAAATTCAGAAGAAGAAGTTGCTAATTTGCATGCTTCGATAATTTTTTGTCTCAACGCGATGACATATTCGTAGGATGACTTTGTGTCATCGTCAATATTGTCAGATGTTATGAGATCGTGAAGCAACGACATAGGGCCACGCGGACGCGCGCCAAAGACGAGTTCAAAGGGAGAAAATCCCGTATGTTCATTGGGTACCTCTCTGTAAGCGAAGAGGGCCGCAGGTAAAACTCTGTCCCAGTCTTGAGGATGATCCTCAGTTATCTTCCCCAGTAAGTTTTTAAGTGTTCTATTAAGGCGTTCGACCATACCATTAGACATTGGATGGTAGATACTACTTAAAGATCTATCTATCTGCAGAGTAGACATTACTTGAGACATGGTATCTGATATTAGTTGGGTGCCATGGTCTGACAATATCTCTCCGGGGAACCCCAGACGAGAAAATATAAGCCAAAGAGCATCTGCAATATCAGCAGTAGTAATGCTCTTCAGAGGAATAGCCTCTGGCCAACGTGTGCACATATCAACACACGTCAAGATAAACTGATGTCCTCTGGCAGACTTGATCTTAAATGGACCAATTATGTCTATGGCCATTTTTTGGAACGGCCGAATAGGAATGTCCGCCGCCTGAATGGGTGCAGCATGCCGTGGACCTTTGGATTTAACTTCCTGACATACTTTACAAGATCGACAATAAATCCGTATGTCCTTGTTTACCAATGGCCAAAAGAAAGCCGCAAGGACTCTTGACTTAGTACGGGAAAAACCCATGTGTCCAGCACACTGAGAGTCGTGAGCGTGCTGCAAAATTTTAACTCTCAAATTCTTGGGAACCAGGATTTGAGAATGACTTGACGTAATGGAGTCTTGAACCATACGTACAAGTACGCCATTCTTCTTTGTAATCCACGATTTACGACTTGTGTCTTTATTCGGATCACCTTTAGTTGCAAGAATGAAGAATTTCTTCAGAGTGGGATCATCTTCTTGCTGTTTTATAAACGAGTCACGAGAAATTACCAAGGGATTATCTTGGTTATGCACTTCATTATCTTTAGTAGATGAAGTTTGAGGCATATTAAGAGCCTGAGCTCTAGTGACTACAGCGTTAGCAATCTGCATGTTTTGCCTTTCCCACGCGGAAATTTGTTGCGGAGTGCATTCTCTGACTCCGTGAATGCGACCGATGATGAGGTCAGCGATCGGATTCGGAAGAAGACATGCGTGTACATCTCCTGTAAAGAAAGGAGTAGCAATCCTAATGATAGCAGTAGAGTATTTCTCTAATGTGCCGCCAAATGTTACACATTTGACTACTTGTCCAGTGGCACGGGAAGGATCTACGAGTGACTGCCTAACACCAATTGTGGTGCATCCAGAATCAAATAGCACAGAGACTGGATTGTTATTCACTAAACCCTTATGTAAGACAAGAGAACCTCTTCCATCATGCGCGACTGATGCCGGAAGAGCAGGAAGAGGATGGCCACAGCTTAAAGTAGACACTGTGGTTGGCTCAAATAACGTTTTGCATTGGGGGCACTGAGATGCTCTCCCAAAATCAAAAGCGGCACATGCCATATTACTAGCATCATTATTATCTTTACTCTGTTTATAGGCTTCATGGGACTCTTGTTGTGCAGAGTTTGCCTGAAAATGTGGTTTATGTCTTTTGTTTTGAGATCTACCTCGGTTATTATCACCTCTGTAGTTATTGTTACCTCTATTGTAACCCCTATTTGGGTTTGAGTCATAGTTCCCTTGGTTACCATTATCATATTCATTATAATGAGTATCTCTGTAATTATGATCTTGTTGACTCCAAGACGGATAACCCTGATAGTTTCTATAATTACTTCCTCTACGGAAATTCCTATAATTATGACCACCCCTGTGTCGAGAGCTATCAGCTCGTCTCCAGTTCTTTGAAGAAGAACCCTGAAATGATTGGTTACCTTGGTTTTGATAACTATTATGGTTACCTTTTTTATCAAATCTGTTTTGAGGTCCCTGAAATCTGTGTGAATAATTGGGATTGTATGGTGTTGCTGAAGCAACTGGCATACTCTCCTTAATCTTAGTGTTGCCAAAAGTCACGTCGGGGTGTGCAGTGACATATTGGGAACAATATTCTTCCATTTCTTTTAGAGATTTGGGTTTACGCTCATGTATAAATTCAAGGAAGGGTTTGTTAACACATGACATAATCTTATCTCTGAGCAACAAATCCATAAGTCCTTCATACGTTTTTTCTGTTTTGGAAAGCTCAATCCAACGATCAACTGTGAGACGTGCCTTTGCAGTGAATTCTGAGAATTCTACACCTGTCTCAGGCACCATCGTCTTAAATAAAAGGCGATAGCCTTCTTCACTTAGCTGGTATTTTTTTATCAAAGCCGCCCTAATGACATCATAATTATCTTTATCTGCTTCTCCTACAAGGCATAATCTAGTCAAAGATTCACCTTTCAAGTTTTCTGCTAATTGATTAGCGTATTGTGATTTATCCACATTATGTGTACGACAAGAACGTTCAAATCTATCCAGCCAGAATGTAATATCGTCACTGGACTGATTGAACGGTGGAACCTTAACCTTGTAAGTAGAAGGTTTACCATTACCACTAGATGCCTGATTAACATTACTCATAATTGTCAATCTCAATTTCTCTAACTCAAATTCATGTTCTCTTATTGCTTTTTTCTCTTCAGCATCTAATCTTTTTTGTTCAGCATCCCTGTCTAATCTTTTTTGTTCAGCTTCCCTGTCTAATCTTTTTTGTTCAGCTTCACTGTCTAATCTTTTTTGTTCAGCTTCCCTGTCTAATCTTTTTTGTTCAGCTTCACTGTCTAATCTTTTTTGTTCAGCAGCAGCTTCCCTTTCTAATTTTTTTTGTTCAGCTTCAAATCTCCTTTGCTCTACCTGCATCTGCAATTTCTTTTGTTCAGCAGCAGCCTCAGCTTCTCTTTCTAATCTTTTCTCTTCTGCCATAGCTCTTCTCTCTTCTGCAGCTAATGCTTTGTCATATTGAGCAACTGCCCATTGTTCTAATTGTTGACCAGTCTTATCAAGGGCTTTCCCTTGTATAATGAAGTATTCTAATGTAGACATGGTGTCTAACAATAATACTAATCACCTGAAATAATAATAATACCACAAGTTCTTAATGACTTGATTAATCAGTATACTATCCCAATATCTGTGGGTCCCAAGCCTTAATAAGGTCTTGTATGACAGTAATAATAATCAGGTACTGGTTTATACCATAATCCAAGTGCAGTGCACAGGCAATAGTGTCTTATGAAATATACCTATATAAAACATATGTCAACCAACAGAATACATAAAGTACAAATAGGACTGACAATACAAGAACGTTTGCAGAAATCAAAATAAATCAAATAGGGAAATCAATGAAAATAATCACTGAATCTGCAAAGAATAACAACACAAATGACGTCACAGTATATGAATATAAATTGTGAATAGAACTGAAAGATAGAAAAGGGTAGACCAACAAATTACAAACAACTCAAAACAAAACTAAAGAACAAAGAAATATTACAAAAATAACAATAATTACAGACTTCACAGCTAACACAAAAGCAACAGTTGTTGCAAGCAAATTTTCAATCAAGAAAATTGCACCTATAGAAAACGCCCACAACGGACCCTCTATGACGTGGGATATTCTGTTGTGAGGACTCCGCCCAACCTTAAACACAACCCGCTGACATAGAAACTAACATACTATACAAACAAATAACATGTAAACATAAATATATATAAATTATGTGTATGATAGTATGTGTTGCAAAATAGGCTCAGTTTTACAGTAATGGCAAAGTTATTTTTATGAAAATAAACAAACTGCCACTTTATTCAATTAAACATTCTGGCCTTAAATATTAAAGTTCATATATAGAAAACAAGAAGATCCATCGATGAAAATAGGACTTCTTAGTTCACTAATACTGTCTTCCTGTTAATATTGACAAGAATTGATCCAACTGTTCTGTGAAACTCTGTAATGTCTAATGTAAAAATGTCAACAACGCTGACCTACATACTGCATTCACTTGACAGGTCACGTGACGAAGTGTTGACAAAGAGCAAACCAATACTGCAAGTGTGTCGTATCAGCCACAGGAAACGGTCTGGTATCGGTAATCTGTTGACTTCTGAACTTCTGCGAGGTCAAACCCAGAAAGCTGGTCCACCAGTTGATAACGTCTCTTTTTCTTGGAAGACAGACATCATCATCATCAGTTGATAAGATCTCTATGGTGTTGTTTGCTCCACTGTAGTGTATGGAATGTCAACTTGACCTACGCAGTGGTGTGTAGACATGGATTGAGTGTATAATGTGCGAATGATAATAAGGGTTCGTGGTGTTGACAAATGTTCTTTTCTCACACTCATGTATGGCTGGAAGTCATCGACACCAACGACTGTGTACCTTTCTACAGTTTAATTGGACGTATACACTCGACAGCACAGATAGTGACAAATCACAGGTTGGCATAATACATCATGGTACAGTGGATAAATGGTCTTGCAATGTTACATGGGCACTCATGTAGAATAATTGTATAATGGACTGTCAGTAGCCAAGCACTCAGTATCGCCCATACATATATATCATCTGACTTCACTGACTGAGCACGTCAGCTTATAAATAATATTTCAGATGGCTTCTAGACCTAATCTCGTCTAGCGACGATTCTTTAACATAATGTTCAGCACATATTTTTCCATATAATAATATTGAACCGCTAATAAAGGGTTCTCATGTGTAGCAGTGATCTCTGGACTAATCAAGCGATAATACGGGCATCCCTTTTCTCTTCTTGAAAGTCACTACATGTTTGGTTCCAAGATGGCTTCACTCGTGAGCTGTCACTCACGTTTGGATACAGATAATGAATCTGTCCTAAAGTTAGTCATTCATTAAACATTTCATTGCTCTGTAGATTTGATCATGAACAATTGACTGCATTCTACAGGATATAGTGCTGCTAGGAATCGAAGTCGTTTTCATCGAGTCAAATATATTCTCTTAGACATACAAATCGTACCTATCGAAAATGGTGGCTTCGTACGAGAGTTCATAAGAGTATCTTTGATTACCTTGGTATCAGAAATATGATTCTGCCATTCCTTGGCAATACGAATAAACACTGGGGTAAAGCATACACGATAGGTCTAGACGACTATCACTTTCCCCACAAATACTGAGATCACTTTTCCCGGCGACAAGCCGACATAGAAAAAAACACAGTCCCCATCAGGACGAAGCCAAATCACACCACACTCTAGCGGCACATCCGCCGAATAGCCTTTGACCTCTCTAGAGACAACAGAACATATAGTTCGACTTAGATATGTAAAGATATACAGATATAAGACAAACTCGTCCTACTCAGACAAACAATACACATAAATTCAGGCCATAGATATTCTGAAGCAAGAACAATCTATTACCACCCAAACAACGAATAAATCGCAGTAAAATGGATTCATCCGCGGAGTTCGATCGAAGAGACGGCACAACTTTCAAGGGAAGTAACTCAATAATGACTTTCCCTTAAGCACTAAAAAATTACCTATTTTGTTTACAAAATATTCTCCTTATGGCCTCCATGCATGCCTAGGTGGAGCTAAGATCACTAACTTAATGAAGAAAACTTATGAAGACATGATGTACATTTATTCTTCATGAAGGACAACTTACTGAACCATTTGGGAATAAGAACTGGAGTGCAAAGAGGATGCTTCTTGTCACCATTTCTCTTCTTATTAGCTAATGATTTGGTTATGAAAATATCGACCTGAACCAACAGAAATAGGATCCAGTGGATTCCAATGAAACAGCTTGACAATCAAGATTTTGCTGATGACCAGACACTTCTGTCCTGTAACCATGATCAAATGCAATGCAACATTAAAACACTTGATGAGAGATCCTAGCCAGTGGGCATAAAAATACACAAGGAGAAAACTAAGATAATGAGAATTGATGCAGGAGATGATAAAAAGATTGTACTTGAAGAAACACCACTACAAGAGGTAGAATCATCCATATCCCTTGGCAGCAAAACAGACACAGTTGGTGGGACAGTGACATCAAATTAAGAATACAAAAAGCTAGAAGAGGTTTTATTGCATTTGAAAATATAGAGAAATCAAAAGAAATCAGATCCAACATAAAAATTAGAATTGTCAATTCAGATGTCAAGTCAGTCCTATTGTAAGGCTCTGAAACATGAAGAACTACAAAAACAACAAACCAAAAAGATACAGATTTTCATAAATGGATACTTGCATAAATAGATGGTTTGTTGTGGTATGACAAGATCACTAATGTGGAACTGATGACAGGAACTAAATAAGTGCCAGCAGAACATGAAATGAGAAGAAGGCACTGGAGATCGGCAGGACATACATTGAGAAAACCTGTTGATAGCACTACTAGACAGTCCTTGTTCTGGAACCCCTAGGGAATGAGAGGCAGAGGTAGACATAAAAAATACAAGGAGTAGAGAACTGGAGATAGGCAGGACACATGTTGAGAAAACCTGTTGATAGCACTACTAGACAGTCCTTGTTCTGGAACCCCTAGGGAATGAGAGGCAGAGAAATCTGCCTGCATTAACTATACTGTTCAAAAAAAGAAACGCATAGCTACTGAAGACACACACATAGCCATACATTTGACATTCAATAATAATAAAAATACATGGAGTAGAGAACTGGAGACAGAAGTGAAAATGTTGAGGAATATGTGGAAAGAACTTGAGCTGATGTCACATGACAGGTCGACCTGACATGTGTTTCTTGAAGGCCTATGCTTCTTAAGGAGTGAAAAGGTATTGATTAATTGTTGTCCTTTACTAGTTGAAAAAGTCATTTAGTACTGCTTCTGCTGATTAATTGATTGATTGTTAAGTCCTTTACTTACTTACTTAGTCGTTCCCCTTCTACCGTGAGGTGTAGAGGTAGTTAAGTCCTTTACTAGTTGAAAATGTCATTTAGTACTGCTTCTGCTTACTAACATTCAATTTCTATGTACTAGTTTAAACTATTCATCTCTCTTTGGCTTTCTTCATTTCAA
>JAMPIV010019099.1:0-276848 GCA_024509875.1 Oreohelix idahoensis | reverse complement strand
GTTTGGGTGATATTTGATGTAATTTATTTTAGTTATGTATAAGTTTATAATTTAGTTAACTTACTTAATTTGCTGTGTTTGTCATAAGCTTTCTTTTTTTTGTGTTAGTATATAAATATACTTTAGCATTTTTGTATTTTACAATAAGTTGTTACATTTGGATAGTTATTGTAAGGTATTGTTACCAACTTTCTTTACATTTGCATCTTTACTTTCATCTCTCTTTGTTGACTATTCGTCATTTCTTTACATCTTTTTTGTTGTCTTTTCAGTATTGTTTGATATTTTGTTTATGCTTCCGTGTTTCATCTTTGATGTAATTCATACTTCTTGTATACTTTTTCGTGTTACGCTATTTATACTTTCATTCTTTGTATTATTAAGTTAATTATGTGATTTTAGATAATGTAATTGGTTCTTATAGTTCTATTTGTTTTACATGTATGGAATTGTTGTCTTCATTGTCATCTTATGATTCTTATCATATTCCCATTTCATAATTTGTCTTTTCTCTTACGATAGTTTATTTTCTGTTTAGTTTGTACTATGTATACTTAATTTGGGTTTGTATTAGATTATTTTTTGGTATGCTTGAATGAGTATGTTGGATGATTTAGTCGTTATCTTACATTTATTGATGATATTTTTGTAGATGTGCTATGTTCTCTTGTCATAGGTATATTTTTGTAGGTAATTGATAGAACTTCATTAATTTTTTAAATTTTTGGGAATTAATTTAAGAGATATTTGATATAACTTCATTGACCGTTAAATTTTTGGGAGTTAATTTTTGTACGTATTTGATATAACTTCATTGACCGTTAAATTTTTGGGAGTTAATTTTCAAAAAAAAATGATGAATCATTTTTTTTTTCTCTGGGGTGTGGCAAACTGATGAGTGCAGATGTGATGAAAGGGAAATGATCTTGGAAAATACTTGTTGAGTAGAGTTAATTTTGGGTTAGAGTACTTGCTTACAGATTGGTAATGGATTTGTTTAAAGATATCTCCTCTTAGTTTCGTGGAAACAGTATGTCAGATAGCGGGTGAACTCTGGTCATAATGTACTGTTTCTGTACTGTTTTTGAGTGATGTGTGAATAGCTCTCGCGGCTAGTGTCCGCAGGGATTTTTGAGAGCGGTGTTAAGAGAACAGGAGATTCTCGTGACTGTGTGAACGGGGTGTGTTCGCGTGGGATCAGTCTATGCGGGGTTTTTGACTGAGGTGGTCAGCCCTGATGTGTTTTTGGATAATGTATGCCTGCGCAGAGCTATAGAGATTTTGTAGGCCATGATTATTATATAACTGCCGTAGATGCAGTCTTTGTGCACTGATGTGAAGTATAGAGATTTTGTAGGCCATGATTATTATATAACTGCCGTAGATGCAGTCTTTGTGCACTGATGTGAAGTATAGAGATTTTGTAGGCCATGATTATTATATAACTGCCGTAGATGCAGTCTTTGTGCACTGATGTGAGGAGTAGAGATTTACATTATGAAGATTCATGTTTGGATGTAACTGTATTCGTCTAGATCTACGTGATGTTATAATTGTAATAAACCATGGTTAAAAATCATCAGACGTTACACCATTCCATGACTCGGTGTGTACGCTACTGTGAGTGACTGTCCCAAAACACACTCACCTTCTTCACCATAAATACATCCACCTGGATTATTATACTATCAGTGGCCTTATAGCATCATGGAGTATCAATGTGGAATAAGGAGAACTAAAGGTATGGAATAAGGAGAACAAAAGGTATGGAATAAGGAGAACAAAAGGTATGGAATAAGGAGAACTAAAGGAATGGAATAAGGAAAAGTAAAGGTATGGAATAAGGAGAACAAAAGGAATGGGATAAGTAGAGCATACGGAATGGGATAAGTAGAACAAAAGGAATGGGATAAGTAGAAAAAAAGAGTTGAATAAGAACAAAAGGTGTGGAATAAAGAGAGCAAAAGGTATGTGGAATAAGGAGAACTAAAGGTGTGGAATAAGGAGAACGAAAGGAATGGGATAGGTGGATATAAGAGTTGAATAAGAACAAAAGGTATGTGATAAGTGAAAATAAGAGTTCAATATGAACGATCGGTATGGGATAAGAAGAACAAAAGGTACGGGATAAGGAAAACAAATGGTTTTAGATAAGGACAACATTTTTGGAATGAGAACAAAAGATATGGCATAAGGAGAACAAAAGGTATGGAATAAGCAGAACAAAAGGTATGGAATAAGGAGAACAAAATGTACGGAATAAGGTGAACAAAAGGTATCGAATAAGGAGAATAAACGTTATCGAATAAGGAGAACAAAAGGTATGACATAAGGTGAACAAAAGGTATTGAATAATGAGAATAAAAGGTATGGAATAAGCAGAACAAAAGGTATGGAATAGGGAGAACAAAATGTACGGAATAAGGTGAACAAAAGGTATCGAATAAGGAGAATAAACGTTATCGAATAAGGAGAACAAAAGGTATGACATAAGGTGAACAAAAGGTACTGAATAATGAGAATAAAAGGTATGGAATAAGGAGAACAAAAGGTATCGAATGATGAGAAAAAAAAAGGTATAGAATAAGGTGAACAAAAGGTATCGGATAATGAGAGCAAAAGGTGATAAAAGGGATAAAATAAGGAAGAAGAGAGCAGAAGAAGAAGTTTGTTTTACGTGATGAGGTAACTAGTCTCATGCACAACCTAATGCGAGTCGCCTGCTACGACATGCCTGCAGAAGCGTGGATCCTGTTCTCTCTTTGTCACATCAGGAACTTCCAGGGAAACTATAAGGGGCATAATAAGCCTCAATTTCAGCCTTCCCTTAAGCCTGAAGGGTTAACATAACTCACGCTTATTTTGAGAGAAGAATAATCATGTTCTCTGCGCATGCCAAATCAAATGTCATTACTTGTATTCCAAATGACAAGCCACGTCAAAGAGAGCGATCTAGTCAGTTGTTAATAACTTGTAGGGGAAGTTTTTTAAAAATAGCCGAATCAACAGAAGAACGAACTTTTGACAGGTGACAGTCAATTAAATATCTATTAAAGTCAGTTATACAACTGGAAACCACAGGCCTTTACAACCCTCACCCCTTAATATTGATGTTTGTTTGAGTTTGTTAGGTTTTATTTCGTTTTTTGTTCTGTTTAGATGTTTTTTTTAACATACAAGCATAACTGGTTATTGTGATCTGCCCTATTTACAATGATTTGACAGGTGTGATACCACTTTACATATCGGCAGCTGTTCATATTATTTGGAATGGAAAACAATATGTATCCTAATTATAACCCATCAGATGTTGAGCGGGATATTTTTCATCACGAAATATTTAAAAAAAGAAGGAAATAGAAGGAAGAAGAAAAAAGAAGACGCAGAAGAAGAAGGAAGAAGAAGGAAGAAGAAGAAGAAAGAAGAAGAAGAAAGAAGAAGAAAGAAGAAGAAGAAGGAAGAAGAAGAAAGAAGAAGAAGAAAGAAGAAGAAAGAAGAAGAAAGAAGAAGGAAGAAGAAGAAGGAAGAAGAAGAAAGAAGAAGAAAGAAGAAGAAAGAAGAAGGAAGAAGGAAGAAGAAGAAGGAAGAAGAAGGAAGAAGAAAGAAGAAGAAAGAAGAAGAAGAAAGAAGAAGGAAGAAGAAGAAGGAAGAAGAAGGAAGAAGAAGAAGAAGAAGAAGGAAGAAGAAGGAAGAAGAAGGAAGAAGAAGGAAGAAGAAGGAAGAAGAAGGAAGAAGAAGAAGAAGAAGAAGAAGGAAGAAGAAGGAAGAAGAAGGAAGAAAGAAGAAGAAAGAAGAAGAAGGAAGAAGAAAGAAGAAGAAAGAAGAAGGAAGAAGAAGAAGGAAGAAGAAGAAAAGGGCATAATTAGAAGGGAAAGTGAAGCGACACAGGAGAAACCTAACACTGGATATGTATACCGGAGATATGGATACAGGAGATATACTGTGGTCAAAATTAATGATCGCCTGTTAGAAAACGACACTGCAGGCGATGAGTCAACATGACCCGGGCTACTGAAATTTGGCCTCAAGAGAAAAACTAGCTGGAATGGACGGACGAGAGGATGGGTCAGGCGCGTGCTCAATCAATCAATATCCTTTAACTCCCCAAGGAGCACCAGCCCTAAACAAACACATGCCAAGTTTTCCTGTCAGCTCAAGTTCTTTCCACGTTTTCCTCATCATTTTCACTTTTGTCTCTAGTTCTCTTCTCCATGTGTTTTTTGGTCTACCGCTGCTAAATCTTTCCCTGGGGTTAAACGAAAAAGACTGCCTTATAATGCTATCAACAGGTTTCCTCAATGTGTGTCCTTTCCATCGCCAGCGTCTTCTTCTCAACTCTTGTTCCACTGGCACTTGTCTGGTTCTTGTCATCAACTCCACATTTGTGACTTTGTCATACCATTTCAGTCCTTCTGTTCTACGTAAGCACCCGTTTATAAAAGTCTGTAGCTTTTTGGTTGTTGTTTTTGTTGTTCTCCATGTCTCAGAGCCATACAATAGGACTGACTTGACATTTGAGTTGAAGATTCTTATTTTCGTGTTGGACTTGATTTCTCTTGTTCTCCATATGTTTCCCAATGCAATGAAAGCTCCTCTTGCTTTTTGTAATCTTATTTTGATATCATTGTCTGTCCCTCCAACTTTGTCTACATTACTGCCAAGATACGTGTACGATTCTGCATCTTTTAGTGGTGTTTCGTTAAGTTCAACCGTCTTCTCATTTCTTTCATTTATTCTAATGATCTTTGTCTGTATCCTGTGTTACTATGCATCCTAGGTATGTGAAGGTGTCTGTTTGTACCTACAAGACTCCACTAGGCGTGATGGCCACTGACTACTTTGACGGTCGGAGGCTAAAGATCAAAGAAAGAAGAAGAAGTATTCTGTGTGTTTTCAGATCCACTTGCTGGCACCTCTCATCGAGTATTTTCATTCTGTCTTGCATCTGAATACGTTTATGGGACAGAAGAGCCAAGTCATCTGCAAAATCTAGATCATCAAGCTATTTAGTGAGATTCCACTAGATTCCATTTCTGTTGTGTGATGTCGATGTTTTCATAATTAAATCTATCATTCATTCATTCATAACCCTCCACTCCCAAAGGAGCATAGGCCTTCAACAAACACATGCCAAGTCCTCCTGTCACGTGCCATAATCTCAAGTTCCTTCCACGTTCTCCTCATCATTTTCATCTGTTTCCAGCTCTCTTCTCCATGTGCTTCTGGGTCTACCTCTGCTTCTCTTGCCCTGGGGATTCCAGAACAAGGACTGCCTTGTAATGCTATCAACAGGTTTCCTCAGTGTGTGTCCTATCCATCGCCATTGTCTTCTTCTCATCTCTTGTTCCACTGGCACTTGTCTAGTTCTTGTCATCAGTTCCACGTTGGTAACCTTGTCATACCATTTTAATCCCTCTATTCTACGCAAGCACCCATTTATGAAAGTCTGTAGAATACAAAAAGCAAGTATAGCTTTCATTGCATTGGGAAATATATGGAGATCAAGAGAAATCGGATCCAACACGAAAATCTTCTTCTTCCTCGTTCGTCCTGAAAAGGACGTTGGTTGCGTTGTGTCTGTTTACAGCGAATCTGCGATATCTGCACCTTTCGGCCGACACATCCGACTTCAGCACGGCATTTTTTGAGACCGGGTTTGCCGTCCCTCTTCGATCCCTACTCTCTCAGCCAGACTGCAGTGATGCAGCCTGTTTCCAGGACCACCACTTGGAGGTGGAGTAGGGTCTTGGCCAGCTCTGGTTCCCCGACCCTGACGCAAGCAGTCAAACTATGGGTCGCTGACTGCATTCTTTGTTGCTGTGTCTCTGGAGTCAGTCCTATTGGATGGCGCTGAGATATGGAGAACAACAAAGACAACTACCAAAAAGCTACAGAATTAAATCTATCGCTAGTAAGAAAAGAAATGGAGACAAAAAGCCTCTTCACGAAGGACAACTTACAGAACCATTCTTGATAAGAACTGGAGTATGCAACAAGTGCGCTACAAAAAACAATCAGCATTTATACCCTTCGACATTAGCTGAAAGAGCCTGAGCACCAATGTGTTTGCCCACACTAAAATTATGTCGATTCTAAACTACAATAACAATAATTGTGAAACTGCCTTTACATTGTTCTGTCCTGTCTTATCACTTGGATAATTACGTGAGCAGGTCTCGTAAGCATTAACCATTCTAACTCTCGTATCAGTCACGCAGTCCAATATTTTCCCACCACAGTTTCACTCTGCTTTCATGGTGCATTTTTTAGGATGGGAACTAAATTGCGCGTCTGTTGAATCAACGCGCAATTTCTCCCCAATACACTTTATTTGCGCGGTATGGTTCTTTTTCAGAAACATTCCTACCTACGCTGCATTTCTGTGACAAAATGTCAGGATTTTTTCTCATTTATGTTATGCAGTTCGGGCAAGTATGTCTCCAGCATATGTTTCTATATACAGAATATATATATATATATGTACTGAAGCACATTAAAAACGCACCACTATTATATATACTGATGCCGAGAAGCTGGAAAAAAAAGTATGGTAATGGATTTTCCCCGTGTTTGTCATGAGGTAGAGAGCGAATGGCTGCTGGAATGGAAAGTGTATGATTCAACCCACGGGTTTGTGTACAGACTACATAAAAACAATGAAAGTTACACGTGCAACACGATTCCCAACAGCTATGACCCTGAAAATGTGTACGCGTTGTGGCAGTATACTTGGTATAAAAAGGCCGTTGAGACAAAACACCCAGTACATGTGCTTGAAATGCCATGACTATCTGAAAACGACCGCCAACGAGCCATTGGTATGTTGGAGACCGGAATGAGCTCGCGGGCCATTGCCAGAAGGATGAATTGCCACCACAGCACTACTGTACGTCTCAATCAACGTTACGGAACCACTGGCAGTGCCCGGGATAGACTTCTGAGTGGCCAACCACGAGTTACTACCCCTGCGCAAGATCGTCATATTGTGCTGAGTCACCTAAGGAATCGTTCTCTCCCGGCAAGTCAAACAGCAAGAGCAATAGTGGGTAGACGTGGGCAAGTCTCTCGAATGACAGTCATACGACGACTCAGAGATACAGGCCTTACTGCAAGACGACCTTATGTTGGGCCAAACTTGACTCACAGACATCGTCAGCAGTGCCTGCAATGGGCAGAGCAACATGTCAGATGGACTAGACTGCAGTGGAATGCTGTCCTATTCACAGACGAGAGCAGATTCAACATATCCTTTGCTGATGGACGTATGCGGATTTGGCGACGGTGTGGAGAGCGCTTTGCAGATTGCTGTGTTCGTCAGCACAACCAATTTGGAGGTGGCAGTATTCACATTTGGGGGAGGATTCAGTTTTCACCATCGCTTGCCTTTTCACGTCTTCCGTGGAAATGTTAATGTTGTGACATATCGAGATGAGGTTCTGGATGCATTGGTTGCTCCTGAGTTCACAAATTATCCAGACTTGCAACTTCTCCAGCAGGATAACGCACGTGCGCACACCGCATGCATTACGCAGCAATATCTACAGCAGCAGAACATTGTTACGATTGATTGGCGTGCCCTATCACCAGACATGTCCCCAATAGAACATCTGTGGGACGAGCTTGGACGCAGAGTCTACAGGCAAGGTTCTCCAGCTAATCTGCAACAGCTCGAAGCTGCTCTTACACGTGAATGGGACTTGATTCCCCGGAATTTCCTTCAGAGACTTGTGCGTTCCACTGGCGTAAGACAAGGTGATATCCTGTCACCTTACCTTTTCATACTCCTCATTGACGATGTCATTAAGGCATGTAAGGAGAGAACAAGAAAGTATTCAGTGGGGTACTGGAAGATGAGACAGGTCTGTATTTCGGAGCTGGCATTTGCTGATGATGTTGCCCTGATTGCTAAATCAGAGGCACATCTCCAATTCAACCTCCAAGGCTCGAAGGAAGAGGTGGAGAAGAGAGGGATGGTCATAAGCAGCTCTAAAACAAAATCCATGGTGATATCACGAGAAGAAAGAAGACATCAGATTAAGCTGGGAGAACAGGTCCTGGAGTAGGTAGACCACTTTAAATACCTCGGAGATATTATTGACCGAAAGGGAGGCATCAAAGAAGAGTTGGCCACTCGAAAAGCAGCAGCTGGGAGACTTTTTCAGACCATAAATCGAGGATTCCTCAGCAAGAGAGAGGTTGGTAAGAAAACGAAGATGGCTGTATACCGCTCCACCTATGTCCCAGTCTTGACATATGGATGCGAGTCATGGGCAATGACTACAAACCACAAAAGCCAGATCCAAACCTCAGAAATGAGGTGTCTGAGGAAGGTGGTTGAAGTAACAAGAAGAGACATGGTACGCAACCAGACGATACGCCAAGGCCTTAATACCAAGCCCCTGCAGCCCCAAGTAGAACAGTCCCAACTAAGATGGTTTGGCCATGTCTGCAGAATGGGAGAAGATCGGCTACCACGACAAGCATGGAAAACAAAGAGCCAAGGATCCAGACCCCCAGGACGACCCAGAGTCCGCTGGGAGGACAACATTAGACAATCTTTGAAGGACCGAGGACTAGAATGGAACCAGGCCAGGAGGAAGACAGCCGATAGGATAGTCTGGCGCTCTCTCTTCCAAACCTCTACACCTCACGGTAGAAGGGGAACGACTAAGTAAGTAAGACTTGTGTCACCGTTGACTTTGCTAGGAGCATTATAAATGCTCAAGCAGGAATTATAAGCGGTGATTTGGTTTTGGTTAAGGGGGAAAGTATAAAAAAATGGTTTAAGAAATAAGAATAGATTTGAATAAAGACTATTTGTCTTGCTAAAAGGGAGATAAAATGAGTGAAATAATACTTTGATCAAAGGGAGGAGACTCTGAATATTAAGGTCAGGGGAGGAAAGTGCTTAATTACACTTAAGTAGATTTGGTGAGTTGGTAATTATGGTTCAGAAAATGTACATATAAGAATTGTATAGCAAGCTTTAGAGAAGACAATATAAGGTTAAGTCAAATTATGCAAAGGGAGACAACGGTTAATTACCTCCCTTATATGATTAAGTGAGTTGAGAGAAAAAAAATATGCACGTGAAAAGTTTACAAGGACAACGGATGACACTTCACTGAGTTGTTTACACAGCGGATAAGCGTGAACATATTCCAGCTGAGTGGAGAATAGGGGGAACCAATGAATTTACGGTAAACAAGGACAGATCAGCTGATAATGATTTTATAGAGGGGAACACACTTGGACACGCTGGTGAGCGGTCGCATTTTTCGGAGGAGCAGTCCTGGTTAAGGACGTAGAGTGGCAGGAATGTGTTTTCTGCCAGGCTCAAGTTCAATTTCTGTGGGAAACAGAATGAATACTTCTGAAGAATCCTATAGACCTAGTTAGAGTAGTAGAATCTATTCACATATGAAAGACAACGCTGTGTTTAAAGTATAGGCTTAGTGATAAGGGGTGATAGTAAGAAATATGAGTGTTGTGAGGATTCTGTGAAACCAAAGTAAGTAGGTCCTTTGACTCATAACTTTTGATAGACATTGAATAGAATGATTTCAGAAGCTGAAATAAAGTATTACAAGGTTAACGACGCTTACAACTAAGTGAGCGCAGGATAATGAGAAATGAAGCTGAAGCTACAACATTGACTATGAGGTGGATAAAATGAGACTAAGTAAGCATCTGAGAAGATTTACAAAAGAATATGGATTTAATAGCCGTGCTGGGCTATTGTGTAATGAACTTTGCAATATTGACTGTTACAAGTAAAATGAGTAAGAAATTGAAGGGTGATTGTATTTACAGGATGAAACATGCGCTCTCTAGCAGGTATAAGTATGAGGATACTGCAACAGGTGTACCCAATGTGCTAATTGGCATATATGAATTTTAAGATGATGGTATTTTGATTAATATGAGTCAAATCTGACAGGATTAGTAGAGGAGAGAAAACAACTCAGGAAAGAGTTGATGAAAGGCTTGGGAGAAGACAGAATAAATAGAATAGCCTTAAGGGAAGAAAATAGGTATAAACCATATCTGATAATGTTCTCAGGTAGAGAGCTATATATATATGCATAGGTACATGAATGTGCCCAGGAGGAATGGGACATACAAGAGACAGTTAGGAAATGTTTGTACCTGGAATTTGTACCACATGTCATGAAATATTCTAATCCACATATATAAATTAAAAGGTAAATGTAAAGCCTAACAAATAAATTTAATAAAAGGAAAGAGAAATGGTAAAAGAAACAGTGCTGTCACAATGACTGTACTCGAAATCCCCCTTGTTTTCTGCTTCGTCTGCAAATTGTAACGCTTTCACGTTGATAGTAAAAGCCTACTGTATTATTACCCGCTTTCTTCAATGAAACGTGTACTGTATTTCTTGGAACAACCTTGAGATACGCAAGCTGATCAATGACCTAGATTTAATATTTCATTCATTCCATACACGGCGTAACTAAAAGACAGATAAAGCAGGAGAGAGAGAGAGGGGCGAATGAAGGCAGGAAGCATGCAATACTAAACACGCGTCGCGCGATACACAATTGCTGCCATCACGCGTGTAAGGCCACATGCACTAACTTTTTTTCAGACGGACAGTGATAAAAACACTAACCTTCCCAGAGTTAGGTTTTAAAAAACCTGGAAAACGCTTATTAGGAAAGATAACGTTAGATGGATTTACGTTTGAAAACATGACAGTACCCAGACACCACATGGGGATGGAAGTGAACAGGAGGTGGTAGAAAATGCACATTTTGAACGCAGCCACCTAGCTCCCTTAGATTGAGATATTTGGGTTCCTTAGGGCTTGCTGACACCGAATATGTTAAGTGTTACGCAAATAGTCCAGGAATTAATAAATTATAACCAAAATAAAATAGTGGGGATGCCTGACAGCATGAAATCATTTCTGCTCATAAAATTTTTTTATAACGTGTTTGAAAAAAACATTACGTTACAAAAATAGCCTACCATGTTAACTCCTATTTGATTGGAGCGCAACAAATATAAGACTAAACACGATTGGTCGGGCTATAAATACTATCTTGTGTTGTTATGGGAGACGAACAGAAGGGGTACTTTTTTGAAAAGATGTGTAGACATGGTTTGATTGGGTAGAGCTGCGAATATACTCAATTCAGAGCGTCTGTTCATTGCCACATCTTGTAATAAACCTACTAAGAAGCAGTGCGTTGAGCACCAGTGTATATTTTATATAAAATAAAGCCTGGGACATCGGCAGATCGGAGTTGTGCTATATTCATTGCCAGTCAACGAAACTGTTTATTATTTCTATGAATTGTGGTAAGCTTGAAATATTCAATATCTTTTAATGAAAATTGAATGTAAATTGTTAATTTATGCCTGTATATATGTGTAGTTCAGTAGCGAACATGATGTAAAGCCTATATTGCTCCAGCCTGAACAGAGGGTGTCGGAGGAAAGTAAAACTGCATGGAATGGCCAAACAGTACACTGACACCTAGATTATTGACTAGAAAGAAATAATGCTGGAATTGCAGAGGCGTAGTAACCATTAGGGAGGGAAATACTGGTATAAAGTATTTCAGATGAAGCTGACAGTTGGCCTAACGCTCTGAACTCAATGTTTGTGATGTATTGTGCTCAGTGTAGAAATACAGTATAAATAGTTCTGAAGTAGGAGGTACAACCTTCTTGTTTCAGGGACCGTGGTCTTAAAGTTATTGAGCAGCACCTGGTCAGAGCTTTGCTGAAGCCAGAGGCAGACAGCATACTCCTTGGTCCATATAGCAACCAGTGGGGTGACTCCAGAACTCATTAAAGTAATCGAGCAGAGGAGTCTTTTACTGCAGTCATCACGAAAGATAAGAGAGTGTGGCCATGGAGCTCAACATTATGTACCCCCATCTTAAAATGACAGTGTAAAATAAAATTAAGAGGGGAATTTAATTGTTTTAATATCAGGAACTGAGAACATCTCCAATACTAGTTCCAATAAAGACAAACTATTGAAGTCATGATGACAAATACCAACCGAGCTTGAACAAAACAAAACCAGTATTACCTCATATTACTACTACACAACTGACACACATAGGATACTATTAAAAATATATGTCACTACAAGATTCATATTGATAAATTCTCGCAACATCGTTTTATTACAATATCTATTTTATAACGCAAGGGCAACAACTGCTTGAAATTTATAGTTACTTTTCTCGGTAAGCATTTGTCTTCTCGCGTTGGTATCGAATGCAGTTAAGTTTGAGCTGTGGTCATTTTGCGCTGGACTGCGCATGACTTGTCTTGCTTCTTGGTCGATCGGTTTCCGCCCACCACTAGTGGAGTGAGCGATTTGGAATGGCGAAAGAGATGCCTCGTTGAAGAGGGGATCTCCGCTATTTTTTTGTTCTGTCAGGGATGTGTAGTCCTCTTAATGGATATTTCGTTTATTCGAGATAATACCTCTAGTGTTTCCCACATGCCGGGAGGCGTGATATTTCTGTGTATTTCATGAAAGCAAGGTAAATTAACATTTTCATTAACTCTATCGATTTTTGGTCGTGAACGATTTCTGGCTCATAGCCTGTCTTCGAAAGTCGTCGTCACGAGATGTTTTCCTAGCTCACATGTCGCTGTATTGTGCTGCATCGGTTGATGCAGGTCCCAAGGACTATTACTTGCTACTTGATTACCTGAACTAGGTTTGAAAAACCTTTGTTATCTAGAGGATATTTTTGAGGACATTATTTATACTTCGGCAGACGTGTCTGTCTTGCTGAAGTCAGATTAAGGAGAGTGAACTGATCTCATACATCTGGTTATCTCCTGGCTGTTATAGAAAAGGATGGAGTTTTCCACCTGACTACATTTACAGCACTATGAAATATAACATGCATCTGACTCATCATTGTAATGCTGTCTACCGTCTATTGCTGTATTGAATGTTGCTGTGATAATGACTGTTTGATGTGCCCACATATTCGCGTAACCATTTTGTCACTGTGGCGTCCACAATAAATAATGAAGAAAAACGTCAACAGCTGTTACAAGAATCATTGACTTTATACGTCGTGAGTTTACTGACGTCCTATGTGGATTGCCCTGTTATTTTTGTATGAACATTGTTTTGACTGAACACATCTGCACACCACACAAAACCAGACATGCGGATACCATCCATCATCATATGGCATCACGCATCATTTGGTGGCCATAAGCTGGTTTGATTCTGGTACCAGCAAACACGGGGTCCCTTACCCACTTCATTTTCAACAAGAATTCATCAGCATCCTTCAAGAAATTAACATTCTTCAATACAGTCAACATCTTCAAAATTTTCAAAGTACTCGGCGTTGCCCGGTAAAAGTCAAAATTTCAATTTTTTGACGGAAACAAGAATTTGACAGTACCCGGCGTTGTTACATGTTGCCGGATAACTCGGACTGCTGTTATCTTTTACGCAAGTCAAGCAAGTTGCTGCTGTCAAGGTTCCAGTGCTGTTGTTTTTGTGAAGGTCAAGTGCCGGTTGAAACGGGTTGTTTTCTGAAGAAGGCCAAGTACCGATTTCCATCAACTTACTTTTGGATTAGAAGGTCAAGTGCCGAAACAACTCAACACACAGTATGTCAGAAGCTCAAGTACCATCGTGTTAGCAGTGGAAGCAGTTCAGATGTGCCATCATCGTTGGAGCTTCGCTCTTTAGGACGTTGATTGACATCCGTTTTTCTGCTGTTCGACGATTGGAAGCCTATAAGTTAAGTGGCCTGTTTGTATGTAAACTGTGCCCTTATACTTCTGCTGAGTCTTCTGTGTATCATCTCATTCTATATGTTATATGTTTATATGTTATTCGTATATTTATATGTTTATATTTCAGCGGGTTCTCGGTTGGGTGGTGTCTCCGTTAGATTATGCCACGTCATAGAGGTCGTCTATTGTGAGCGTTTTCTGTAGGGTAAGCAAACTTCCGATACTGGAATTTGCTAAGCGACTTCTGTTGCTATTTATGTTAGCTGTGATGACATGTTTTAATATTGTTTTCGTTATTATTTCGCATTCTTTAGTTTTGTTTTGATTTGTTTGTATTTGTTAGCCTACTCTTGTCTATAATTTAGTTTCATACAACATTTTTTTTTATACACTGTGGTGTCATGTATTTTGTTTAATTCTATCGTAGATATCGTCACATTTTTTGTGATATTTCATTAATTTCTGCTTTATTTTTAGTTGATTTCTGCGAACGTTTTTGTATTGTTGCTGATCTTTGTTATTGTTTACATTGTTATTGTTTACATTGTTTGCATTGTTTACATTTTCAATGTTTACATTCTGCATGTGTTTACATAGTCATTGTTTACAGTTATAGTAATTAGTTAATGGGCTATGCTAATGCACTGTTACTACTACACTGATGATAAATGAATGATGAATAGTGTTGTGCACTATTGAATGAGAAGTGCACTTATGATCAAGAATTGATTGGTGATATTTCATATACAAGTTCTTTGATTGGAGACTTGTTTCCCACAGAGACTGGGATAATATAAGGTGATGTGAATATACAAGTGCTTAATTAAGACTTGTTACACTTAGGTTTGAAATAAATTAGTTAATTATTTCAGGTTTTGGACTCATATGTTAGACAACATGTCTACATTTGAGCACTTTATTGAGCAGGGTAAATTGCTTGGGAAGACTGGTGATAAGTTAGAAGAATTTGCAACTGCTCGATATGATAAAGCAATGGAAGCTGAACAAAAGAAACTGCATATGGAAGCTGAACAAAAGAAACTGCAGATGCAGGTGGATGAAAAAAGATTCCAAATGGAAATGGAAAAACAAAAAAGGGAATCAGAAGCTGAGGAAAGAAAACTCCAGCTAGAGGCTGAAAATAAAAGACTTGAAAAAGAGGCTGAAAATAAAAGACTTGAAAAAGAGGCTGAAAATAAAAGACTTGAAAAAGAGGCTGAAAATAAAAGACTTGAAAAAGAGGCTGAAAATAAAAGACTTGAAAAAGAGGCTGAAAATAAAAGACTTGAAAAAGAAGCTGAAAGACTTCAAATAGAGGCTCAGGCTGAGGAGAGAAGATTACAGAGAGAATCTGATGAGAGGAAAGAGAAAGCAAAAATGGAACATGAAGAAAAGGTCTTAGCTTTAGAGTTGGAAAAATTGAAATTGATGAACATGAGTAATGGTAATGATTCAAACAAGGGTTCATCTTCTGGTAAGGCTAATAATGATACTTTTAAGATTAAGTTACCAACATTTAGTCCTTCCAGTGATGACATAATGTTCTATCTGGACAGATTTGAACAAGCATGTACAGCTCATAACATAGACAAAGCAAAATATGTTTATCAGTTATCAGGGATACTGACAGGTAAAGCTCTAAGTATATTAAATATGGTGGATGAACCTGACAAGAACAATTATGAGGTTGTCAGGGCCGCTCTGTTAAAGAAATATCAGCTTAACGAAGACGGCTATCGTCTACAATTTAAAAACATGTTACCTGAAAATGGAGTTGAATTCTCCGAGTTTATTGCAAGAATACGCATTACTTTCTCACGATGGGTTGAACTATCTAAGACGGAAAAAACTTATGAAGGACTTATGGACTTAATACTTAGAGACAAAGTCATGTCGTCTGTCAATGAGTCTTTCCTTGCTTTCCTTCATGAACGTAAACCTAAAACAATAAAAGAAATGGAAGATTTCTGTTGCCAATACGTAACTGCACACCCACACATAACCATGGGTAACTCTAAGGTGAAAGAAGGTTTACCAGTTGCTTCGGCAGCTCCGTATGGTCAAAACTTTGCTCGTAGATCCCAACAAAATTTTGATAGAAAGAGCAGCGGTAATTTCTGTCAAAATCATGGAAACCAATTTCATGGTGATTCTTCTTCGAAGAATTGGAGACAACCTGATAGTGGTCGTTACTATCATCCTAATAATTATAAGCATTTCAAAAGAGGATATGGTAATAGAGGTTATTCCTGCCGAAGACCTCAAAACCAAACAAATAGATGTTCGCATCAATGTGAACATGATAGTAATCGTGGAAACTGGAATTCGAACCAGGATAACAATTACAATAGAGACAATAATAACTGCAGAGATAATAATAACTCTGATAACTTCAGAGGTAATAATAGTCGGGGTAGATCTCAACACAAAAAAAAGAGATATCAGCAGGCTAATGCTGTACAACAGGAAACTGAGGGAGCCTGTAATCATGTTGTTGATAATAAAAAAAACTTTGACGCTGTCACTGGTTCTGCTTTTGACTTTGAGAGAGCAAACAAATGCCCCCAATGCAGTACTTTATTCGAACCGGGTACCATAACTACTTTGAGTTGTGGTCACCCACTTCCCGCTCTTCCTGCTGCTGTTGCGCATGACGGGAGGGGTTCTTTAATTCTACATAAGGGTCTTGTTAATGATACTCCGGTCTCACTACTTTTCGATTCCGGATGCACCACTATTGGTGTTAGACAATCGCTTGTAGATCCATCTTGTGCTACAGGAAGGGTTATTAAATGTGTCACATTTGGCGGCACTCTAGAAAAATATCCTACTGCTGTAATTCGCATTGCCACTCCTTTCTTTACTGGAGATGTGCATGCTTGTCTCTTACCTAATCCTATTGCGGACCTTATTATTGGTCGTATTCACGGAGTTAGGGAGTGTACCCCACAGCAGATTGCTGCTTGGGAAGATAATAACATGCAAGCTACAAATGCAGTAGTTACAAGAGCACAAGCTCTACAAACACCCGAAACTTCACTGAATAGTGATAATGAAGTTGATAGCCAAGATAGTCACTTAGTAATCACTCGTGACTCTTTCATAAAATTGCAAGAAGAAGATCCTTCTTTAAAAAAATTCTTCATTCTTGCGAAGAAAGGTGATCCGAATCAGGATACAAATAGAAAATCTTGGATTGCAATGAGAAACGGCGTACTTGTACGTATGGTACAAGATTCGACTACGTCGGCACATTCGCAAATTCTTGTTCCCAAGAGCATGAGAGTGCAAATATTGCAACATGCTCATGACTCGCAATGTGCTGGACATATGGGTTTTGCCCGTACGAAGTCGAGAGTCCTTGCGGCTTTCTTTTGGCCTTTTGTCAATAAGGACATTCGTATTTACTGCCGATCATGCAAGGTATGTCAGGAGGTCAAATCTAGAGGACCACGACATGCTGCGCCTATCCAGGCTGCTGACATTCCTATTCGGCCGTTTCAGAAAATGGCCATAGATATTATTGGCCCTTTTAAGGTCAAGTCGGCCAGAGGACATCAGTTTATCCTTACATGTGTCGATATGTGCACACGTTGGCCAGAGGCTATTCCTCTTAAGAGCATATCTACTACAGATATCGCAGATGCTCTTTGGTTGATATTTTCTCGCTTGGGGTTCCCCAGAGAAATATTATCAGACCATGGCACTCAACTCATATCTGACACTATGTCACAGGTAATGTCTACCTTACATATTGAACGATCTCTCAGTAGTATCTACCATCCTATGTCTAATGGGTTAGTTGAGCGTCTGAATAGAACGCTCAAGACTTTGCTTGGTAAGATAACTGAAGATCATCCTCAAGATTGGGACAGGGTTTTACCCGCGGCTCTCTTTGCCTATAGAGAAGTCCCTAATGAACACACAGGATTTTCTCCCTTCGAACTTGTCTTTGGCGCGCGTCCACGCGGCCCTATGTCTTTATTACACGATCTCATCACTGCCGATGATATTAGCGATGAAACTCAATCCTCATATGAGTATGTCATTGCTCTTAGACAAAAGATCATTGAGGCATGTAAGCTAGCAACTGCTTCATCAGAAATTGCTAAAGAGAAGGCAAGACAGTTTGCTAACAAGAATAGATGTCTACGACAACTTTGTCCAGGTGACAAAGCATTCGTCCTACTCCCCAGTAGGGAAAATAGACTTCTTATTGCATGGAAAGGTCCGTATGCAATAGTCTCTCGGATTTCCGATGTTGACTATGTGGTCGATATTGATGGAAAGCATAAAACTTTCCACATAAACATGCTTTCGGAATTTCACGAACGTCCGGACTATTTGCTGCCTATTTTCCAGGCAACGGATGATGCTCCTGCACCTCACGGTCATTATTCATCCCTGTCTGTCATACAGGATGAGGAAGCTACCTTCTCTGATGTCAACCTTCCCCTTCCGGTGGTTCCATTACATTCCACGGAATCTTGGAAAAAACGTTTCTGTTTCTCCTAATCTTTCTGGTGACGAACATCGACAAGTCTCGTCGATGTTACAAACATTTCAGGATGTTCTCACTGACATTCCTGGACACACAGATGTCATAGAACATGACATAATTCTTACCGACAATAATCCAATTAGGGTTAGGCCGTATCCTATTCCTATACACTTTCAGTCGCAGGTGGAAAAGGAATTGGATGAAATGATTCAATTAAATATAATTGAACCATCGACTTCACCATATTCTTCTTCCATGGTTATTGTCCGGAAGAAGGATAAGAACATACGAATTTGCGTTGATTATCGCAAATTGAATCAGGTCACAAAGTTCGATGCTGAACCGATGCCTTTGTTAGAAGATCTACTGATTAGACTTTCTAATTCTAGATTCTTCACTAAACTTGACTTGTCTAAAGGTTATTGGCAAGTGCCTTTAGCAGAGCATGCCAAACCTCTTACTGCTTTTTCTACACCTAGGGGTCTATTTCAATGGAATGTTATGCCTTTTGGTCTCATGAACGCCCCTGCAACTTTCGTTCGCATGATGCGTCGAATTCTGTCACATCGTTCGGATGTCATCGCATACTTAGATGACATCTGTCTCTTCAGTGATACCTGGGAAGATCACTATTTAGGGTTATATGACTTACTGTCCACTCTACGTGAGAATAAGTTGACAGCAAAACCTTCTAAAGCTTTTGTTGGTTTTGGTGAAATCTCTTTCCTGGGTCATCGTGTTGGTCATGGTCTCTTGAAGACAGAAGACCACAATACTTCCAAAATACTGAACATCTCTGTTCCTAAAACGAAGAAACAAGTTAGGAGTCTCTTAGGTTTAATTCAATTTTATGGGAGATTTATTCCAAATTTATCTTCGATCATGGCACCTCTATCAACATTGTTGAAGAAAGGTTCGCCTAATCTGGTCCGTTGGTCTGAAGAATGCCAATCTTCATTAGACCAAATCAAGAATATATTTTCTTCTCCTCCCATCTTAAGATTACCTACTCTTGATAGGACTTTTGTTCTTCGGAGTGATGCTTCATCCACTGGGATTGGAGCAGCACTGATGCAAGAATATGCAAATACTCTGCATCCTGTTATGTACATTTCTAGAAAACTAAATGCGGCAGAGAGGAACTACTCGGTTTTAGACCGTGAGTTGTTAGCGATGGTTTGGTCAATTCTAAAGCTACAAAGATTCCTCCTGGGCGCACATTTCATTCTAGAGACTGATCAGAAAGCTCTTACAGCTATTCAGACTAAGAATTTGAAGAGTTCGAGATCCACTCGATATGCTATAGCTCTTCAACCTTTTCACTTCACGGTACGAGCTATCCGTGGTGCGGATAATGTGATGGCTGACATTTTGTCTAGATGCCCACATGACTCTAACTAATACTTCTGTCCTATATTTCCATATATTACAGAGTCATAACACACCTATATTACTACAATAGATTAGCACATCTGTACTCACTTTATATGTACACACTATCGTGCTTTGTTGTCATCTTCTTCTGTTCGTTTTTTAAGATGATAGAGGAGGACTGAGTAGTTAATGTAAGGGCCGTTAGTTTACTAAACAGCCACAATTATTAATAATGTATTGTACCTTATGAAGCATATTAGTTATTAATTAGCATTATATTGCTTGTACTTTCTCAGAATGTCATTGTTGAGCTGAGGACTTACCTTACTAGTATCAAGCATGACGAGTTCTAGATTGTGTACTTACCCTCGGAATACCAGAGCATATGTCCTGGATTGTCATGTAGTTTAACTTTACTATGTACTTATGTCATTACATGTCAAATAATGTACTATTTAAATTTTCCTATCAGATTTGTACATCCATTTTTAAAGACAATATTAGAGTATGCTGTTTAATGATGATTATGGTAACTTGCATACGTATATTGTGTTTACATGCTAACGTGATGTGTGTTGGTGACACCTCCCCGATGTGAATATTTTTTGAGACATATTTATTTTTCTGTTGAGGTATATCCTCACCAGACACTCTATATTTAGCCTCATGTTAGGCAATTTAATTAATTATCAGCGCATAATTCGTGCGTTTTGAGCCGCTTATCGCATGCTCTTTGATATTTAAAAAAAAAATATGTTCCACATTTTTTTTTAATCGGGAGGAGGTGGTGATATGTTGCGTGATAAATTCTCGCAACATCGTTTTATTACAATATCTATTTTATAACGCAAGGGCAACAACTGCTTGAAATTTATAGTTACTTTTCTCGGTAAGCATTTGTCTTCTCGCGTTGGTATCGAATGCAGTTAAGTTTGAGCTGTGGTCATTTTGCGCTGGACTGCGCATGACTTGTCTTGCTTCTTGGTCGATCGGTTTCCGCCCACCACTAGTGGAGTGAGCGATTTGGAATGGCGAAAGAGATGCCTCGTTGAAGAGGGGATCTCCGCTATTTTTTGTTCTGTCAGGGATGTGTAGTCCTCTTAATGGATATTTCGTTTATTTGAGATAATACCTCTAGTGTTTCCCACATGCCGGGAGGCGTGATATTTCTGTGTATTTCATGAAAGCAAGGTAAATTAACATTTTCATTAACTCTATCGATTTTTGGTCGTGAACGATTTCTGGCTCATAGCCTGTCTTCGAAAGTCGTCGTCACGAGATGTTTTCCTAGCTCACATGTCGCTGTATTGTGCTGCATCGGTTGATGCAGGTCCCAAGGACTATTACTTGCTACTTGATTACCTGAACTAGGTTTGAAAAACCTTTGTTATCTAGAGGATATTTTGTCTGTCTTGCTGAAGTCAGATTAAGGAGAGTGAACTGATCTCATACATCTGGTTATCTCCTGGCTGTTATAGAAAAGGATGGAGTTTTCCACCTGACTACATTTACAGCACTATGAAATATAACATGCATCTGACTCATCATTGTAATGCTGTCTACCGTCTATTGCTGTATTGAATGTTGCTGTGATAATGACTGTTTGATGTGCCCACATATTCGCGTAACCATTTTGTCACTGTGGCGTCCACAATAAATAATGAAGAAAAACGTCAACAGCTGTTACAAGAATCATTGACTTTATACGTCGTGAGTTTACTGACGTCCTATGTGGATTGCCCTGTTATTTTTGTATGAACATTGTTTTGACTGAACACATCTGCACACCACACAAAACCAGACATGCGGATACCATCCATCATCATATGGCATCACGCATCAATCTCCAATACTAGTTCCAATAAAGACAAACTATTGAAGTCATGATGACAAATACCAACCGAGCTTGAACAAAACAAAACCAGTATTACCTCATATTACTACTACACAACTGACACACATAGGATACTATTAAAAATATATGTCACTACAAGATTCATATTGATAAATTCTGTACATATAAGTTGTAATTAAAATTGATTGTGATTCCTGGTTCCCTTTGTATTTGAATCAGGACACATATACATTCATGACAGCACTGAATACATATTGTTATTTGAAAAGTTATCAGTGACTCCTTTAAGATATCCTCGTAGAGTGTTTTATGTATGTGAGTGTCACAGTGTTGTCAAGTGTGGTGGAATAAATTAAATTGTTTATCTGTCTGTTGTTGTTATGACTTACACTTCATCATACATATACCCTAGACATATAACGTAGTCATCACACTATTCCAGAATAATTCTGACTGAGGTATACATATGTGGCAGCAAGTAAGGTTATCTATAATACACTACTCTTATTAGATATAGATACCTTCACAGCTGATCTCAGTCAGTACACTAAGTCCCCTATAAATATTTATAACATCCCACTTTGCCACATATATTGGGGTCTCGCTCTCGGGATTTTGAATCTTTCCCTATTACAAATATTCGGGGTAATTCACTTCAGGGAATAATAAGAATTAAAAGGTATCCTTGGGTGAAAATAAATAAGGTTGAGCTCACAGTGCCTGTGTTGTCCTAAGTTAATTAGTCATAGAAAAAATTGTTTAGTTACATATTTTAGACATTTAGCTGTTAGACAATGGCCGACCTGGCAAAATTTCGATCTGCTGCTGTACAGACTGCGAAAGAGTTAGGAATGGACGGGCAAATTATGATTTCTTATGTCACGGCTGAATGTGACAAATATATTGAACGGGAAGAAAGAAGATTAGAAAAAGAGGCCGAAAGAAAATTAGAATCTGAAAGATTGGCCGAAGATAAGAGAATAGAAGCTGAAAAAGAGATTAAGAGGTTGCAGATTGAGGCTGACAAAGAGGCTAAAGCATTGGAAGCCGAGGAAAGAAGATTAGCTGCAGAAAGGGAAGAGAAGAGATTAGCTGCAGAAAGGGAAGAGAAGAAATTAGCTGCAGAAAGGGAAGAGAAGAAATTAGCTGCAGAAAGGGAAGACAAGAGATTAGCTGCAGAAAGGGAAGCAGAAGATAAAAGATTACAAAGGGAACATGAGTTACGACTAAGGGAGTTTGAGTTTCAAGGCCATGCTCCTGAAAATGGCGCCAGTCCCTTTGCCTCTGATGCCACTGCTAGCCAAAGAGCCTCAACCTCGGCTATGAATTTTCATTTAGATCATTTTGTTGAGAAAGACGATGATATAGAGAGCTATCTAAATAGGTATGAACTATTAGCTACCACGTATGGGTTAGAGAGAGAAAGGTGGAGCTTAAAGTTATCTCAAGGACTTCGTGGGGCAGCTTATGAAGTTTTTGCAAAAATGAGCAGAGGTGATCAGGAAAATTATGACATGCTAAAGCAGGCTCTTTTGTTAAGATATGAAAAGAATGCAGAATTTTATAGAAAAAAATTTAGGAATGCTAAACTACTGTCAGGTGAAACCTATCACCAGTTCTCTGCACGAATAGAGACATACTTGGAGAAATGGACTTCTCTGGGGAAAACCCAAGATCTTAAGGAAATGGTCCTTATAGAGCAATTAAGAGAGTCCATGGCTCCAGACCTGAGAAAGTTTCTCATGGAACAAGGTGCAGAGAGGCTGGGTGAGTTGCTAAATGTTGCTGAAAGGTATCAAGCAGCTCAAGCAGAGGTAACAGGTAATAAAAAGAAACAAGTGGATAACTTTAGGGCCCCACAGAACTTTAATAAATTTGATCCTAGGGATCAAAACAAAGGTAAGCACCAGTTTGATAGGCCACGGTATGAAAATAAAAATAAATTCCCACAATTCGATGAAAGGAAATATGATGAAAGAAAATCTTTCAACCAAGGGAAAAGGTGGTGTAAAAATTGTCAGATGGACAATCATGACACTGACCGTTGCAGAAGGAAACATGTGTATATGGCCACCCTTCAGGTCAGGTCGACCTCAAGACAGGAGGAGGATATTATGTTGAATACCACTCCAGATGAGATGAGGAAGGCACAGGCTGGGGACAAGACCCTCAAGCCTTGTTTCAGAAAATTGTCAACTTGTCATACAACTCCAGGCAAGGGAGATTTTTACATGAAAAACAAGTTGATGTATAGGAAGACTGGAGCTAGATCCAAAGGTCAGGGACAGCTGGTACTTCCTAAAAGATATAGGGCAGAATTAATAAGGAGCCTACATGTGAAACCAGATGGGGACCATGAGAAGATAGGTACCATCATTCAAAAGGTGGCTCACAATTATTATTGGCCCAAAGCAAGATGGGACATTGAGAATTTTGTAGAAAGGTGTAGCATAGCACATGAGGGAACACCCACAAGTGGGAACATTGATCAGGACCTGGACACGCCACGGGGCAAAATTAGGCCTGATAATAAAAAGAAATATAGATTTGATAAAGTGGACCAAATGGAATGGGAAGCCCCTTTTCACGGACAAGCTTCACTTAACTGTTTTACAATGGCCACTATGCGGAAAGTGCAAAAAGATGTCTTACCCCAGGATAAGCCGACAATCCCTCAATCGGACTTAAACAAACTGGAGGAAGAAGATGTAGAGAGGAAATCTCTCATCAAGAATTTTAAGTGGGGAGACAGCCCCAAGAGAAAAATTGGTAGCGGTCGTTTTGTGCATGATAATTCTGGGAAGAAAAATCATCACTATAGAGCTTCGAGTGGAAGAGACTATACCGGTGCATGGACAAATAGGTCCACAAAATTAAAGGTCCATATGTAGCTTTGTTAAGAACGTGGACTGATGAAAAGGCAGAGGAAAACATTACATCTTCATACCAATATGTGAATGAGCTGACCACTAGTTTAAAAACTGGCTGGAAACTTGCCAATGAAAATTTGAAACAAGCCAGGAAGAAACATGCTGCCTATTATAACAGGAAGGCGAAAGACAGAGATTTGGCTGTGGGAGAGAAGGTACTGCTTCTTCTCCCCGGGAGTCAGAATAAGTTACAAATTGGATGGCAGGGTCCATATACAGTTCTAGAGAAGGTGTCTAGAACAAATTATAAGATAGATAAGAAGGGGAAAGAAAAAATCTATCATGTGAATCTCCTGAAGAAATATTTGGAAAGAGAACATCAGGAAGAGACCCACTTGTTGACCTTGTCCATCGCCATGGAGATGAAAAAGGAACCACTTTCATCATTTGAATATCCATTACACCCCTGTGAGACAGCAGCACAGGTGAAAATCAGTACACATTTAACGAAAACTCAGAAAGAGAGAGTGCAACAGGTTCTAAATAATCATGCAGAGGTGTTAACAGACCGACCAGGGCATACAAACCTATGGGAATATGATATGAAACTGATAGACCCCACACCTGTCTGTATGAAACCATATTCGATTCCGTTTGCTAAGGAGAAAGCTTTGAAGGAAGAGATAGACTATCTGTTGAAAGAAGGAATTATTTCACACAGTGAATCCTCGTATAGTTCCGGTGTTGTACTCTTAAGGAAGCCCTCTGGAGAACATAGACTCTGTATAGATTACAGGAGACTGAATGCTATTACAGAAGGACAGGTGGATCCATTGCCGGATACAAATCAGCTGTTTGCCAGACTAAATAAAGCTAAATATTTCTCAAAAGTGGATCTGAGTAAAGGATACTATCAGATTCCAGTCAAGCCTGAGGTTAGACCATACCTAGCTTTTAGTACCTCAGAAGGACACTATGAGTTTAATAGATTGCCATTTGGATTGAAGAATGCGCCTAGTGTCTTCTCTAGAATGATGAGAAAATTATTGGACCCTCTGAATAATCCATATATAACAAATTTCATGGATGATATCCTTATAGCAACAGAAACATTTGAGGAACACATTGACTCTCTGAACATGCTGTTTAATCGACTTGGGGAAGCAAATTTAACAGCCCGACCAACCAAATGTTGCGTTGGATGTAAAGAATTGGAATTTTTGGGACACACAGTTTATCAGGGAAACATGACCCCTAACCCAAAGAATTTAGAGAAACTAAAGAAAGCCCCGAGACCACAAACCAAGAAGGACGTGAGATCCTTTGTCTCATTATGTGGTTTCTACCAGAAGTATATCAAAAATTTTAATTCCATATGTGCACCGTTAACTGATTTGACACGTAAAGGACATCCAGATCGCATTACATGGACACCACAATGTGAAATGGCTTACCAGGAATTGAAGGAAAAGCTCACAAGCAAACCTATTTTGAAATTGCCTGACTTAAGTCAAGAATTCATTGTAAGAACGGATGCCAGTAATATTGGGTTAGGTGCAACTCTACTACAGAAATCAGATGCATTGGATGGGGAATTAATCCCAGTGGCATATGCTAGCAGAAAGTTGAATAAAGCTGAAATCAACTACTCAACTAGCGAAAAATAATGTCTTGCAGTAATATGGGCAATAAAGAAATTCAATATTTATCTGTATGGGAAGGCATTTAAGTTGCAAACGGATCACAAACCTTTATCGTTTCTAGCACAGGCTAGGCATGAGAACTCTAGGTTACTCCGATGGTCCTTACTTTTGGCTCCATATAATTTTAGCATTGAGTATATATCTGGAAAAACAAATTTGGGAGCGGATTTTTTAAGCCGCCATCCGTGTGATGAGAATCACCGTACACCCCAGAAATAATAATAAATTTCTCTATGTGTATATGGAATAAAGGACTGACATATAATGTCTGTTTTAAGAGGGGAGATGTCATGAAATATTCTAATCCACATATATAAATTAAAAGGTAAATGTAAAGCCTAACAAATAAATTTAATAAAAGGAAAGAGAAATGGTAAAAGAAACAGTGCTGTCACAATGACTGTACTCGAAATCCCCCTTGTTTTCTGCTTCGTCTGCAAATTGTAACGCTTTCACGTTGATAGTAAAAGCCTACTGTATTATTACCCGCTTTCTTCAATGAAACGTGTACTGTATTTCTTGGAACAACCTTGAGATACGCAAGCTGATCAATGACCTAGATTTAATATTTCATTCATTCCATAGACGGCGTAACTAAAAGACAGATAAAGCAGGAGAGAGAGAGGGGCGAATGAAGGCAGGAAGCATGCAATACTAAACACGCGTCGCGCGATACACAATTGCTGCCATCACGCGTGTAAGGCCACATGCACTAACTTTTTTTCAGACGGACAGTGATAAAAACACTAACCTTCCCAGAGTTAGGTTTTAAAAAACCTGGAAAACGCTTATTAGGAAAGATAACATTAGATGGATTTACGTTTGAAAACATGACAGTACCCAGACACCACATGGGGATGGAAGTGAACAGGAGGTGGTAGAAAATGCACATTTTGAACGCAGCCACCTAGCTCCCTTAGATTGAGATATTTGGGTTCCTTAGGGCTTGCTGACACCGAATATGTTAAGTGTTACGCAAATAGTCCAGGAATTAATAAATTATAACCAAAATAAAATAGTGGGGATGCCTGACAGCATGAAATCATTTCTGCTCATAAAATTTTTTTTATAACGTGTTTGAAAAAACATTACGTTACAAAAATAGCCTACCATGTTAACTCCTATTTGATTGGAGCGCAACAAATATAAGACTAAACACGATTGGTCGGGCTATAAATACTATCTTGTGTTGTTATGGGAGACGAATAGAAGGGGTACTTTTTTGAAAAGATGTGTAGACATGGTTTGATTGGGTAGAGCTGCGAATATACTCAATTCAGAGCGTCTGTTCATTGCCACATCTTGTAATAAACCTACTAAGAAGCAGTGCGTTGAGCACCAGTGTATATTTTATATAAAATAAAGCCTGGGACATCGGCAGATCGGAGTTGTGCTATATTCATTGCCAGTCAACGAAACTGTTTATTATTTCTATGAATTGTGGTAAGCTTGAAATATTCAATATCTTTTAATGAAAATTGAATGTAAATTGTTAATTTATGCCTGTATATATGTGTAGTTCAGTAGCGAACATGATGTAAAGCCTATATTGCTCCAGCCTGAACAGAGGGTGTCGGAGGAAAGTAAAACTGCATGGAATGGCCAAACAGTACACTGACACCTAGATTATTGACTAGAAAGAAATAATGCTGGAATTGCAGAGGCGTAGTAACCATTAGGGAGGGAAATACTGGTATAAAGTATTTCAGATGAAGCTGACAGTTGGCCTAACGCTCTGAACTCAATGTTTGTGATGTATTGTGCTCAGTGTAGAAATACAGTATAAATAGTTCTGAAGTAGGAGGTACAACCTTCTTGTTTCAGGGACCGTGGTCTTAAAGTTATTGAGCAGCACCTGGTCAGCGCTTTGCTGAAGCCAGAGGCAGACAGCATACTCCTTGGTCCATATAGCAACCAGTGGGGTGACTCCAGAACTCATTAAAGTAATCGAGCAGATGAGTCTTTTACTGCAGTCATCACGAAAGATAAGAGAGTGTGGCCATGGAGCTCAACATTATGTACCCCCATCTTAAAATGACAGTGTAAAATAAAATTAAGAGGGAAATTTAATTGTTTTAATATCAGGAACTGAGAACATCTCCAATACTAGTTCCAATAAAGACAAACTATTGAAGTCATGATGACAAATACCAACCGAGCTTGAACAAAACAAAACCAGTATTACCTCATATTACTACTACACAACTGACACACATAGGATACTATTAAAAATATATGTCACTACAAGATTCATATTGATAAATTCTGTACATATAACTTGTAATTAAAATTGATTGTGATTCCTGGTTCCCTTTGTATTTGAATCAGGACACATATACATTCATGACAGCACTGAATACATATTGTTATTTGAAAAGTTATCAGTGACTCCTTTAAGATATCCTCGTAGAGTGTTTTATGTATGTGAGTGTCACAGTGTTGTCAAGTGTGGTGGAATAAATTAAATTGTTTATCTGTCTGTTGTTGTTATGACTTACACTTCATCATACATATACCCTAGACATATAACGTAGTCATCACACTATTCCAGAATAATTCTGACTGAGGTATACATATGTGGCAGCAAGTAAGGTTATCTATAATACACTACTCTTATTAGATATAGATACCTTCACAGCTGATCTCAGTCAGTACACTAAGTCCCCTATAAATATTTATAACATCCCACTTCACCACACCACATGCCTCTGTTATGATGAACTTCTGAGATGTAAATAAAATGTTTGTTTTGATGGAACGTTTCTCAAGTTGGGTTAAGTCTCTAAAAGGTTGTTGAGTGCTAGAGTAAACAAGATACTGGATATAAAGAAAATCACCACTATACGAAGTTGTCACTAAGTAACATCACAAGGAGGGATGGAACGAGTTAGGTTGGAAGCTTGAGATATATCATCCAGGAATAGTCAGCTCTGGTGGTGATGGCCAGTATTAAGATATACTCTTACTTGGAAGATTGTCAATAGACTAAATTGACAAAACAGAAAATTCGACGACTAGGTCTGCCCCAGTCACCTAGTTCGTTGATTAACAATTAGTGACAATATTCATATACAGGGCACACAGTCACATACGATTACTACATGGCACTGTGACATATTACTAATTGGTGCCGCAACCAGTCCTAGGAGTTCACCACCACGGAGACATATTACTAATTGGGCCGTAACCAGCTCACGGCACTGTCACACTTGTGTGTTCCATGCGGAGCCTTTGCCAAGCTTGTTTGCAAGCACACGGTGGACACACCAGATACTGAGGATAGTGTGAATGAATTTTTTTATTGGTTGCATTTTTGGTTTTCTCCCTTGCCTGCACAGAATGCAATGAATTTCATAACAATCAAATGTACAAATTAATGACCAGCATGGATTCATAGGAAAATGAATAAAGATTCAAAATATGTAAACTTGTAAACACTTATATTTACATTTCACACTCTGTTCCTGGATTATACGGTGGTGCGTTTTTAATGTGCTTCAGTATAAGTATATATATATATATATATATATATATATATATATATATATATATATATATGTATATATATATATATATATATATATATATATATATATATATATATATATATATATATATATATATATATATATACACTGAAGCACATTAAAAACGCACCACCGTATAATCTATATATATATATATATATATATATATATATATATATATATATATATATATATATATATATATATATATATATATATATATATATATATATATATATATATATATAGTCAGTGAAGCCTAACTGCTCATCATAGATGAAGCTTCTAAGTCAGGTTTTCTTAACATTGTTTGTGCCACGGACCTCTTTGATCGTCTGGTCAAGGCTACAGACCCCTTCTCATAAAAAAAGTTTTACATAATCGCGATAATGAAATTTTTTATTTTAGATTTAAATTTTAAGTTATGTACACGGACCCCGCAGCATCCATTCATGGATGACCCAGCAGCATCTATTCATGGATGACCCAGCAGCATCCGTTCATGGAGGACCCCGCAGCATCCACTCAAGGATCTCCAAGAGGTCCGTGAACCACAGGTTAAGAAACCCTGTTCTAAGCTTTTGGGCCCCTTGTTTCCGTACTTCTGAAGCTAAATGGAAATTAACTGAAATAACCACAAGAGAATTTAGTGCCGTCATCCGGGGATGCAGCAGAAAGAGCGGGAAACAATTATTTTGGCGGGTGACTTACCCGTTGAAGATTTTTATATAGCGTTTTTTTTTTCCTGTAGAAAAAGGGAAAGATGGGTTCATTGGTGTTAGCTTGTGTATACTGTGTGTGCCGCGCATTGCTAACTCGTTGCCGTGGTTTAGTGGGTAAATAACGCGTGGATAACGGTGACAAGGTGTGCTTTTCCTGATTGTACATATCAGGCGATTGTAATAATTATGTAAGTGTGAATGTTGATGATCTCACGGGACTGGGCAATACAGTTCAATCGAAACCCACCCTGCATATGTTCTTGTCAATCCATCCATCCATGCACGCAGGCATCCGTCCATCCACTCACCAACTAGGTACCCACCTAGAGTCATCCACCCACCAAACACTCACCCCAACTTACCTACCTACCTACCTATCTATCTATCTATCTATCTATCTATCTATCTATCTATCTATCTATCTATCTATCTATCTATCTATCTATCTATCTATCTATCTATCTATCTATCTATCTATCTATCTATCTATCTATCTATCTATCTATCTATCTATCTATCTATCTATCTATCTATCTATCTATCTGTTCGTCCGTACGTCTGTCAATCTTACATTTGTCTGACCTGCCTACCTGTCTATTTTCTTATCCGCCTCAACATTCACAATCTGTCAGACTATCTCCCTATTTTCAGTCGATCTGTGCTTTCACCATCTGCCTGTTCGCCAGCTTGTATTCTACGTAGCTGCTCACCTGATTAAATGTATGTCAGGTGTACCTGTCTAAATTGAGCTATTTGTTATAACCTCTAACCATTTGTCCAACCTCTCATCATTGCAAGTCACATGCATGTCTGATAGATCAGAGACAGACAGAAATACAGGCAGACAGACAGACAGACAGACAGACAGATAGGTAGGTAGATAGATAGACAGACAGACAGACAGACAGACAGACAGACAGACAGATAGATAGATAGATAGATAGATAGATAGATAGATAGATAGATAGATAGATAGATAGATAGATAGATAGATAGATGGACAGACGGTCATACCGAGATACAGATAAATAGATTGATTTAAAGAAAGAAAGATAGATAGATAGACAGATAAATAGACACAGACAGATATACAGATAGGTAAGTAAGTAGTGGGAAGGTAGGTTGGTAAGCAGGCAGGTATAATAGTAACAAAAGTGGTGAACTTCTGGATTCGAACTTGGAACATTCCAAAAGGTGCCATCGCCTCTTTGAGACAATGATTCGTGACAGTACATACAACCAAGTAAGCATCACACAAAAGCAGCGGATCAAAGCGGGAAAACGCTCTAAAAGTATTAGATCTTCAGCATCCGAAAAAAAATTAATAAACAACAATAATATAAACCTATATGCCCTGGCGATGTTTCTCATAAAACAAAGTCACACTGACCCGGCAATTTCCAAATATCATGTAATGAAATAACTTGGCTATTATTGTTAGGCAATACGATAAATCCTCGCAAACATAACATGGAGTGCTATCACGTGGTATACGGCACATCGATTAGCATCGCTTTGCGCGTCCATACAAAAGTAACGCAACCCAATTCATGAATCCTCTACACAAAGACTCGAACTGGCTGATTTGATTCCCACACGCGATGAACAATTAAGAATGAAGCTTTTATTGCTTAGATTTGCTTGTAGAGCAACAGTTTCAGATGCTTGTAAAGATCGACCAAAACAAACAAAAACAAAGAAATATAGCAGTTTCCAGGACAAACAAGAGTTCTGATTGCCCATTCCGGATATAGTTTTTTTTTAAACTAGTCATATGGCATGAAATTATGTACTTAAATATAGTTGTATGCTTAAGTTGTACGTGCAGAGATGAATACGTGGCTTTCGCGGATTATATTTAAACTAGTCCTTCATCATACAATAATACACAACCAAAACTAAAAAAAAATGTTAAAATATGATTTGTCTTTTTGCTTTTTTTTTTTTTTTTCTCTAACCAGCGGCACTCGAGCTTTTCAGCTCTGTTTGGCCCAATGACATGTCATTGCGAGGCTGGGGGGTCAGTGGACTTTCCTTTCAACCCGGTCAGGAGCTTCGCTCCTTCCCATCCACAGAGGGTTTATGTGCAGGAGCCGTTCAGATTATTCAGTCAAAATCCCGGTCGTTTACACTCCTTCAAGCGCTGACGCTCCTTCAAGCGCTGACGCCCGGGCTTGATCCTTGAAAACCTGGTCGCCAGTACAACGTTGTAACCATTACACCAGCGCGGCACCCAAAATGGAATGAGGTCATGAAAACAGTGTCGCTTCTAATACGCCCAGCTTCATTGCAGCTCTTAAATCGGATCTGATTATTCTGAGGGCAGATAACAAACTCCTGGGTAAGCCACTCACGTCTGTTGTTTTTCTGTTGTCTGTTGTTTTTCTGTTGTCTAGTGTTCTACTTCTTTATTTCTTACGAGTGCCTGAAAACATACCTTTATGTTTGTCTAATATTAATTTACTGTTTACAGGCCTCGGGGTTTCCCTTCCTTATGTATTATAAATGTTTATACAATACCAAAAACCTACCCTCTGTTCTATACTTACTGTTCTTAAGTCTACTATCATTTACCAGACACAGTATTAAGGTCTTTGACTTGTGTGGACTGACCTATACTTTATAATAGGGGAACAACAGGAGTGATTGCGTCATTAATAGGCTGGGCTGCCCATTGTAAACTTCCGGTGTTGTGTCTTGCGGTTCGCACTAATGACCAGTCATCGAAGCGTCATTTTTGGTGATGCCTAGATGGCAGGGAGGATAGTGTGATTCGCTTGCATAGCTAGGCGGGGTTGTCGCACGGAAGGTCCGGGGTTCGAGTCCTGGGTAAGCCACTCACGTCTGTTGTTTTCCTGTTGTCTAGTGTTCTACTTCTTTATTTCTTACGAGTGCCTGAAAACATACTTTTATGTTTGTCTAATATTTATTTACTGTTTACAGGCCTCGGGTTTCCCTTCCTTATGTGTTACAGATAACAAACGTTGCATGTTCACTTGAGTGGGTGGTAACGCTATGAGTGCCAAGGCTGCATCTTGAATGGGGTAGCAAGGTATTGCATTTTGAGCACTCAATTCTAAGCACGGTCAAAATTGTTAACCTCTTTCAGCGCTTCGTAAAAACCAGTTTTGAATTTAGTTAGATGTGATGGAGTTTCTCTTTCTCCGAAATTTTCCTGAATTTAAGCGCCGAGGTTATAACCAAACGTGCCTTGGCTTAAGCCTCGTAAAATTCGGAGTCGACACAAATTTTACCGACGTCAGCCTCCACTAAAAAATGACCGACTCCACAGCCCTGGTTGTAATAGACTTAGCTTTCCAGGAAACGTAAAGAATAACCAACTTCGGGAAAGCTGTTTCAAGTGTTCCATAAAATCATCACCTTATTTCATTGATCATTTTCTTTTGCGCTTTTGACGGGACATAGATCCACCACTGTAGCTGGTCTCATTGCAAGAAACCCGCACAAAGCATTCACACGCGCCTGCATAGTTAGTTTCTGTAGCAGTATGTTTTACACGATGAGGTATGCAGCCTGTGACGAAATCAGTCGTGCACTTTTTATAACTCTCGTCCTCTCTGGCAGTATCACTTCATTTCTTCATTTTTCTCACTCATCGTCCTATTATTTTGCATATTTATTGCCCTTACATTCTTTTTGCTGTGAGCACCCAGACTTGTTAACGTTTCACCCGGTGAACTGTAACAATACCGGATTCATTACACCGGTCAGCGGTTAATACGTTTCTCGTGTAAGTCGCCTGGCCACCTTTGTTAGACACGCTCTCTATTGGCACAGATGGTCGCGCACGATCGTTGAAAGGCAGGCCATGTTGTCTGTCTGAGAGATCCGTCTGAGGGATAGGCGAAAACACAGGTGATAATGAGATAATAGCTTCCGCCGGCCTATCCCTGTGTAATTATTACAGATGACCTGGCAGAGAGACAATCTGTTCGGAAGTATTACAGCATTATTAGAAAGAGGTCGCGCGACGGAATTTTTTTAATGTAATATTTTAAAACACGAGGGGGTTGTATGATTTAACAACCCCGCCCACTTAGTGCAAAAGAGATTGGATTGGTGTAAACTGAGAGCCGGAATACACAATGGTTCTCATTGGCAAATTCGTCGGAAGCACAATCTGGGATCTGAACTGGAAATGAGAGATATAACCTAGCGAAATCGGAGTCACAGATCAGACTGCATCGCATCGTCAAACTAGCAACTCCCAGAAGGATAGGACTAAGAATTCCCAAATTATAAGTGACAGATCGAAAGTATTTGGGCAACTTTAAAACTAAAAAGTAAACTAGCATTTTTAATACAAAGACTGCAAACTTAATGGACCATTACAAAGTATTTGGGCAACTTTAAAACTTAAAAGTAAACCAGCATGTTTAAATACAAAGACTGGAGACCTAAGGAATCAGAGCACCCGTCATAAGAGGAATTCTAAAATTTCCAGACCTAGTGATTCAAGGCATCTAATAAAGTGCTGTGTCCATTCTAGACTGTGCGAGGAGATTGTGTTCCGAAACGTTACTTTGGGGTAAGTGTAAACATTTATTTTACCAATGTAAATTTGACATGTTTTTCTTGCTAAGTGGTTATACATGAGGCTGACACCCTCAACATATGAAAATAGTATATTCATAAATCACTACAGGAAGCGCTGGTGATTTCTTCTTGCTAGTCGTACAGAAGACCGACATCAGAGGTGACCCCAGACTCAGACTGGAGCAGTGATGAGTGATGATTACATCACATGTGCCTCAAGTGTATCATATCAGTTTGTGAGATATGTGTGCCTTGCTAATTTTAATTCAGGCAAATCATTGATTTCGCGCTGTCCAAGCACATATTTTCCCAGATTAATACCCAGAAGAATATTGGTGATTTCTAATCATCTTCCCTGAGTTATTGGTGATTTCTAATCATCTTCCCTGAGTATTCTTGTGTATACTCAAGAATTCAATTATTCAGAGAGACTAACATTGGTGGGTGGACAGCGAGACAATGCGTCTGTTAATTTGCAGCCCACAATTGTACTTAGCAGGGGCATGTTATCTTAAAACATAACAATCATAGTTGATTCTTCTTCTTCTTCCTCGTTCGTCCTGAAAAGGACGTTGGTTGCGTTGTGTCTGTTTACGCCGGAGCTGTGATATCTGCACCTTTCGGTCGACACATCCGACTTCAGCACGGCAGTTTTTGGGACCGGGTTTGCCTTCCCTCTGCGATCCCTACTCTTTCAGCCAGACTGCAGTGATGCAGACTGTTTCCAGGACCACCACGTGGAGGTGGAGTAGGGTCTTAGTCAGCTCTGGTTCGCTGACTTTGATGCAAGCAGTCAAGCTATGGGTCGCTGACTGCATTCTCTATTGCTGCATCTTTGGGTCCCATAGTTGATTCAGGTAATGTAAGTGTGAAAGCATACGTATGAGCAAGACGCTAATATATATATATTTACATCTATAGAGCTAACTCTTATAGAAAGGAATTTCGCTGGATTTACACCAGCTAGGGGTTTGAACGGGCTATAACCATTGGTTAATTCTTCACAAAAGGCGACGGACTGATATAAGTTAACAATTGCCCTGCCAATGCAGCATTGTTCTTGACTTAGGAAATATCCTGTGAACACTGCCTCGAGACAGAAGCGTCATTACCCTTCTATCTACAACTCTGCCAAGAGTAATCTTGTGCGAAGGTAGACACCTTTGACGACCCATTTTAGATACTCTTGAGTTTTGGCCACTGTTGGAGGGGAGGCAATCCGTGACACAGCCCCCGTATACAACCGTATATTAGTCTCCTTCTACGACATGCCTCCTGAGAGTGCAGTAGGCTTATTCTTTATTTGTTTCTTCACAGACTCCCTGAACTACATGAACGAGATCTTCCTTTCATCAGGGTAAGGAAATTGGTAGACAGACTGATAGAAGGACAGACAGACAGACGGATGGATGGGCGAAAGGGCGGGATATCGGACGGAGAGGCAGATAGGAATGCAAACTGACAGACAGATAAATGGATAGGTAGGTAGACTGACAGAGATAGATAGATATACAGACAGAGAAACAGACAGACAGACAGGTAGGTAGGTCGATCGGTGGATAGAGATGGACAGACAGATATTAACACGTAGACAGATATATAGACAAATAGATACATTTGGACAGAAAGAGACATTTAGATAGATAGATAGATAGATAGATAGATAGATAGATAGATAGATAGATAGATAGATAGATAGGTAGATAGATACAGTAGACAGGCAGATAGATAGATAGACAGACAGGTAGATAGGTAGATAGATAGATAGAGAGATACATAGGTAGAAAGATAGATAGATAGACAGACAGACAGAGAGATAGATAGAGTAGACAGGCAGATATATAGATAGATTAGACAGGCAGATATATAGATAGATTAGACAGGCAGATAAATAGATAGACAGACAGACAGATAGATTGACAGATACATAGATAGATTGACATATATATATATATATATATATATATATATATATATATATATATATATATATATATATATATATATATATATATATATATATATATATATATATATATATATATATATATATATATATACATAGATAGATACATAGATAGATACATAGATTTTTTTTTTTTCTTAACCAGCGGCACTTGGGCTTTCAGCCCCTTCGGCCCAATGACATGTCATTGCGAGGCTGGGGAACCTGAGGACTTTCCTTCCAACCCGGTCAGGAGCTTCGCTCCTTCCCATCCACAGAGGGTTTATCACAGGAGCCGTTCAGGCTATTCAGTCAAATTTCCGGCCGTAAACATTTCTTCAAACGCCGACGCCCGGGTTTGAACCATGAACACCTGGTCGCCAGTACAACGCCGAAGCCGAAGCCATTACACCAGATACATAGATAGATACATAAATACATGTTGTCTATCATCTGTCTCTAGGTCTTCCCCACGCTCTAACACCAGATCTTCTAATATTGTAAGCGCGTAGTGGTAACTGGTCCGGCTCCATTCGCATGAGATGACCAAACCACTTTATTTTCCGTCTCGCTACATACTTCACGCAGGTTGTTGTTCCTACACTTTTTCTCATGCTATCATTTCCCATTCTGTCTCTCTTGGTAACATAAATCACTTTTTCATCTCGTATGATGTAACTTTCGTTTCTTCCCGGGGGTCAGGGACCATATTTGACATCGACAACAAAGAGGTGGTAAGGATATACTAGTTATCAATTGTTATTTGGTCTCCAAACTGATATTTGCAACTGTGAGCGTTGGTGACAGTTGGCACTGCACTGCCTTGTTGACATCTGTTTTATCATCATCAGCGTCATCATTATCACCACCATGATCATCATCATCATAATTAATATCACCATTTTCATCATCTCATGTGAGCTCATTACGATACGCCAGTGAGGATGGCTACATTTAGAACACCTACGGCAACGCAATCGCTTTTGTAGCAGTGGTTTAATGTATCAGTTGTCTTTATATAAGATGACCAGTCCCATGCACAACCTTATATTAGTCGCCTGTTACGACATGCCTGATTGAACAATGGATCTATTCTTCAGTTGTCTCTTGAGGAACATCTGCTATCTACCTCAGGCTGGATCATATATATATATATTTTTTTTTCTTTCTCTTTCTCTAACCAGCGGCACTCGAGCTTTCCAGCTCTCTTGGCCCAATGACATGTCATTGCGAGGCTGGGGGAGTCAGTGGACTTTCCTTCCAACCCGGTCAGGAGCTTCGCTCCTTCCCATCCACACGGGATTTATGTGCAGGAGCCGTTCAGGTTATTCAGTCAAATTTCCGGTCGTAAACATTCCTTCAAACGCTGACGCCCGGGTTTGAACCATGAAAACCTGGTCCCAGTACAACGCCGTAGTCATTACACCAGCGCGGCTCTTGATATACATATACAGTAGAACTCCATTTATCCGAACCCCAATTATCCGAACATCCAATTATCCGAACACTTTTTCCAGAAGAAAAAAAATCAGATGCCACAGTCACGTTAGACTAAAATTCTGAATCTTTTGATGCGGCAAACTTCAAATGTGTGCGAACAATTTGTAGAGAATGGGATGGCTAATGGTCGGTCGCTTACGTACAGGAAGTCAGTTAGATCATCATCTCATCTCATAATCGAAACCTCTTCTACCCCGTGAAACGAGGTGTAGAGGGGACCCAAGTGCACAAGGCCCATGGGCAGGACATGTAATCGAAGTGACTTGGCAAACAGGTGATTAGCCCATTGTGCCCGAACTTGCCCTCATGTGTACTCATATTCGCTATAAAACCATCGAACCTCCGAGACGTCATTCCAGCCAAAATGGACAGAGCCTCACATACCCGAAGGTTTCGAGGGATGTCCTTCCTCATCTGCACAAAGGCATTTATAGAGGAACACTCAGGACCCGTAGGTCTGAGGAAAGGAGCAAAATCTGAGACGGGCACAGCAGTCTTTGTTACTGGGAGGTCCCCACTTTGAGTGGTGCACCACACACAGTCAGTAAAGACAAAGGTCGCCTATCATTCAGTTAGATCATAAAGTCAGTTAATATCTGGTTTACCAATCCAGTGTACGTGTGCGTTCTAGGTAGAACACTGGCTAAACAGATAGTTCAACTTAAAATAATTGTGTCTGCTACTACAGCAGAATAATTTTGGTGTACAAGTATTTCTCTGTGCGATATGGCATCTTCCAGTAGGCCTAAAGCATATAAAAGGAACCGCAATGTTTTGTCAATTGAAACGAAAACAGAAATTATCAAGAGACTAGGACAAGGTGAAACTGTGTCTCCACTTGCGAGGATTTTCAATGTTGGGAAAGCTACCGTCTCTGACATCAAAAGTAACAAGGATAAAATTATGAGTTTTGCATCGAAATTTGATAGTGAAAATGGGTCGAAGAAACGTAAAACCATGAGAAATGCGAAAGATGTGAAATTGGAAGAGTGTTGCCTCCTTTAATGTATTCTAAACACTCACGGGTAGTCATCAGGTTCTATTTCGTTTGAGTTAGTACGCACCAACTTACGTTGATGCTAGTTTTTATAAATGTCTTCTGTCACGCACGTATATGCACAATTTGGTGTAGGGGGATTCGTGCGCGCTTGTGTCCAGGCAAGGCAGATGACGTGAGAGGTTAAAGAATGAAAGCCAGCATCTCAAGCCAGACATTGAGTCTGTTGCCTATATTCCTATATATACCCAGTGTGTTGGGTTAGTTATTCTTCTGGTACAATGTCTTCTTGGTAGAAGTCATTGTCGGATTACACTACACGTAAGTCCGAACCAGTTTTGGTAAGAAGTGAATTGTTTACTTGAACTTTCGTGTCACCATCCTTTGTTGGCATCTAGCTAGCACCTTTCTGCAAAGGGGTGTTATAATGGATCAACGGGGAATTTCACTGAAAGTATTTTAATATTATAAAGGATTCAAGGCTTCATCCTTTACGGTTTATTGGATTGTAATAATATATGGATTGCCGTCGTACGAGTCACGGCGACGAAGAGAGGTTAGCCAAGCACTAGGACATAACCTTCGTTGTTTATATTAGATGCAAGTATGTAGGGATCTGCCATGTCAGGGGTACCAAGCTACTAAAGTACCCGACCAGAATTGTAGGATAGAATCAATATATTTATTCCAAGACCTTTATGGTTGAATAGTCCTAACGGTCATGACATTGACGCAAGGTCAAACCCTGATCTTATGTGAGGAAGTTACTATGCCTGTACCATGCCCATATATATGCTACATGTACGTTTACTGTGAAATCCATGTTGGAGTACTGTAACCTGTTGTCGTCAACGTATTTTCGTCCTAAATAAATTATGATGTCAGTAAACCTAACGAGTTCGTCCCTATACACATTGGCACTCGTTGACGTGCCTGCTTGTTATTGAAGTCCTTCCTTCACGTTCCAAGAAAGAAACATTCGCGTTATTATTGTCAAGTCCAAATAGCATCGCCCGTGTTGGACCGTTGTCACTACGACACCATCAACATCCTTTAGACAGCGGTTCACACCCCAGTAAAAGCGAGGCTACAACTATGGCGGCGCAGTGTGGTCTGAAAATGTCCATTTTTTCAGTTACGGAATCGAACTCAATCCAACTCGGTTGAAAAGAAAAATGCAGTCTTTCAAGGCGACAACATCCTGGACTGGTTATAAAATCTAACGGCTACTCAAGGTCAAGATGGACTCAACTGCTTCAATCATTTGCGGACTCTACCAGGTGCTACGTAAGCTTCCTCGGTGATACAGCGCCGGAGTGCAAGACTCTGCAATCCTAGAAATTGCATTTTATCACGAAATGAGTGACGCCTCTGCCTACGGTATTAGAAGCGTGTTACTACAGGAGTATGCGGGCACCTTGCACACAGTACTGTTCGTTTCAAGGAAACTTACGTCGGCTGAACAAAAGTACTCCGTTCTCGATAAGGAACTTTTGTCTCTCGTGTGGTCTATAACTAAACTCCAACGTTATCTTCTTGGATCACATTTCTTTGTAGAGACGGATCAGAAAGCACTTAAATGATTTAGACATCGAGTAACTATCACTCATTTTAGATAGTGATACGTCATTGGTAGTTATTCAATGATACTACTCATCCTTAGACACGGTTAGGTGTGTTGATGACTTCAAGTGTTGTATTCATATTCTTTGATTTTTGCCACTTCTCATTTTTTAATTTTTATACATTTTCATCTTTTCCTTTAAATTCATGTATTACCATATCTCTTTATTACTTATTGCATTTGGGTTCAATTAATCATCCTTTTATGCTTTGATTTTCTTTCATATCTTCCACATTGTTCCAAAGTTGGTCAATTGTGATGATATGCTTTTATGCATATTTCTTTTTGAGTTGAGTTGAATTTGATTTTGTTCGTTCACTCTCCTCTTTTTGATTAATATGCCTCTCTTGCATTATTAGTATATAATACATATTTGTAAGCTTGTTTCACCTCTCCGCGGTAATTAAATGAAAGAAAAAAAAAATTTAATAGAATTAAATTTTTTACGGACGGTGTGAAGGAAGCTGATGCCTCCTTTAATGTATTCTAAACACTCACGGGTAGTCATCAGGTTCTATTTCGTTTGAGTGAGTACGCACCAACTTACGTTGATGCTAGTTTTTATAAATGTCTTCTGTCACGCACGTATATGCACAATTTGGTGTAGGGGGATTCGTGCGCGCTTGTGTCCAGGCAAGGCAGATGACGTGAGAGGTTAAAGAATGAAAGCCAGCATCTCAAGCCAGACATTGAGTCTGTTGCCTATATTCCTATATATACCCAGTGTGTTGGGTTAGTTATTCTTCTGGTACAATGTCTTCTTGGTAGAAGTCATTGTCGGATTACACTACACGTAAGTCCGAACCAGTTTTGGTAAGAAGTGAATTGTTTACTTGAACTTTCGTGTCACCATCCTTTGTTGGCATCTAGCTAGCACCTTTCTGCAAAGGGGTGTTATAATGGATCAACGGGGAATTTCACTGAAAGTATTTTAATATTATAAAGGATTCAAGGCTTCATCCTTTACGGTTTATTGGATTGTAATAATATATGGATTGCCGTCGTACGAGTCACGGCGACGAAGAGAGGTTAGCCAAGCACTAGGACATAACCTTCGTTGTTTATATTAGATGCAAGTATGTAGGGATCTGCCATGTCAGGGGTACCAAGCTACTAAAGTACCCGACCAGAATTGTAGGATAGAATCAATATATTTATTCCAAGACCTTTATGGTTGAATAGTCCTAACGGTCATGACATTGACGCAAGGTCAAACCCTGATCTTATGTGAGGAAGTTACTATGCCTGTACCATGCCCATATATATGCTACATGTACGTTTACTGTGAAATCCATGTTGGAGTACTGTAACCTGTTGTCGTCAACGTATTTTCGTCCTAAATAAATTATGATGTCAGTAAACCTAACGAGTTCGTCCCTATACACATTGGCACTCGTTGACGTGCCTGCTTGTTATTGAAGTCCTTCCTTCACGTTCCAAGAAAGAAACATTCGCGTTATTATTGTCAAGTCCAAATAGCATCGCCCGTGTTGGACCGTTGTCACTACGACACCATCAACATCCTTTAGACAGCGGTTCACACCCCAGTAAAAGCGAGGCTACAAAGAGGCTTTGTATATATGGTTTGTGCAAAGAAGAAGCAAAGGGGAACCTATCTCTGGTTCTCTGTTGTGTGAAAAGGCACTTCAGTTCAACAATCAACTTGACGGTCCTCCTGACTTTAAGGCTAGCCAGGGATGGTTAAGAAACTTTAAATCTCGTCATGGCATACGAGAATTGGAGATTCAAGGGGAATCTTTATCTAGCGATGCAACTGCCGCTAAAAATTTTAAAGAAACATTCTTGGCTTTTTTGGAAGAAGAAGGTTATTCACTCGATGATGTGTATAATGCCGATGAGACTGGCTTATACTGGAAATCATTGCCTCAAAAATCACTTGCATCTCAGCGCGAAGCAGCTGCCCCTGGGTTTAAAAAGTGCAAAGAGAGAGAGTAACAATTTTGGTAGCCGCGAATGCCAGTGGAAGTCATCGTTTACCGGTGCTAATGATCGGCAAAGCCAAAAAATCACGTTGTTTAAAGAATGTGACATGTCTCCCATTGTGTTACAAAGCAAAGAAGAGTGCTTGGATGAATAGTGAAATATTTCTTGATTGGTATACAAATCAGTTCATCCCAAATGTGAAGAGGTTGAGAGAACAAGAAAAGAAAACTGGAAATGTAATTCTTCTACTGGACAATGCACCATCTCATCCAGAGACGGATACACTGAATGCAGTTGATGCAAATTTTAAAGTAATTTTTCTGCCTCCCAATGTAACAGCACTGATTCAACCAATGGATCAGGGTGTTATAGCAAAGCTTAAAAAGATGTACAAGAAGGAAGTCCTGCGTCGTTTATTGTTGGCTGAAGATGAAGAAAGTGGGGTGGTGTTTTCCAAAAATGCTTAATCTCAAAGACTGCTGCTATATGTTAGCTGATGCTTGGACCACCCTGTCACAAGATAATCTCAACAAGGCTTGGAGTAGATTGCTTGGGAAAAAAGGAGGAAATGAAACTACTGCAGTGGACTCATCAGTCGATAAGTGGATTTGTTCTTAAAGGAGGTCACTGATACTTTTACAAATTACATATGGGAATCAGTGCTTCATGCGATGAGGGTGTGTAGTAGTAATATGAGGTAATACTGGTTTTGTTTTGTTCAAGCTCTGTTGGTATGTGTCATCATGACTTCAATAGTTTGTCTTTATTGGAACTAGTATTGGAGATGTTCTCAGTTCCTGATATTAAAACAATTAAATTCCCCTCTTAATTTTATGTTACACTGTCATTTTAAGATGGGGTACATAATGTTGAGCTCCATGGCCACACTCTCTTATCTTCCGTGATGACTGCAGAAAAAGGCTCCTCTGCTCGATTACTTTAATGAGTTCTGGAGCCACCCCACTGGTTGCTATATGGACCAAGGAGTATGCTGTCCACCTCTGGCTTCAGCAAAGCTCTGACCAGGTGCTGCTCAATAACTTTAAGACCACGGTCCCTGAAACAAGAAGGATGTACCTTCTACTTCATAACTAATTGATACTCTAGTTCTACACTGAGCACAATACATCACAAACAATGAGTTCAGAGCGTTAGGCCAACTGTCAGCTTCATCTGAAATACTTTATACCAGTATTTCCCTCCCTTATGGTTACTACGCCTCTGCAATTCCAGCATTATTTCTTTCTAGTCAATCATCTAGGTGTCAGTGTACTGTTTGGCCATTCCATGCAGTTTTACTTTCCTCCGACACCTTCTGTTCAGGCTGGAGCATTATAGGCTTTACATCATGTTTGCTACTGAACTACACATATATACAGGCATAAATTAACAATTTACATTCAATTTTCATTAAAAGATATTGAATATTTCAAGCTTACCACAATTCATAGAATAATAAACAGTTTCGTTGACTGGCAATGAATATAGCATAACTCCGATCTGCCGATGTCCCAGGCTTTATTTTATATAAAATATACACTGGTGCTCAACGCACTGCTTCTTAGTAGGATTATTACAAGATGTGGCAATGAACAGACGCTCTGAATCGAGTATATTCGCAGCTCTACCCAATGAAACCATGTCCACACATCTTTTCAAAAAAGTACTCCTTTTTCACGTTTCCCCTGACAACACAAATAGTATTTATAGCCTGACCAATCGTGTTTAGTCTTACATTTGTGGCGCTCCAATCAATTAGGAGTTAACATGGTAGGCTATTTCCGTAACGTAAGGTTTTTTCAAACACGTTATAAAAAAATTTTATGAGCAGAAATGATTTCATGCTGTCAGGCATCCCCACTATTTTATTTTGGTTATAATTTATTAATTCCTGGACTATTTGCGTAACACTTAACATATTCGGTGTCAGCAAGCCCTAAGGAACCCAAATATACAAATTTAAAAGAGCTAAGTGGCTGCGTTCAAAATATGCAATTTCTTCTACCTCCTGTTTCGAAGATGTGCTGTCTGGGTACTGTAATGTTTTCAAACGTAAACCCATCTAATGTTATCTTTTCTAATAAGCGTTTTTCAGGATTTTAAAACCTAACTCTGGGAAGGTTAGTGTTTTTATCACTGTCCGTCTGAAAAAAAGTTAGTGCATGTGGCCTTACACGCGTGATAGTAGTAATTGTATATCGCGTTACGCTTGTTGGGGGTGGCATTAATAGCGAGACGCGTGTTTAGTGTTGCATGCGTTCCTGATTTTCAGCCCTCCCTTCTTTCTATTTGAGTCCATCTGTTCGTTCGTTTTGGTAACGTAGTATAATTAATGTTAGGATTAATTTAGGTCATTACGCAGTGTGCCTCTCAATGTTTTTCTTAGAAATGCAATACCCGTTTTAATGTGTTGTGGAAACGCTTGTATTTATGCAGTGGCTTATATTTAACGTGGAAACGTTACAATTTGCAGACGAAGCATAAAACAATGGGGATTTCGAGTACTGTCATTGTGACAGCACTGTTCTTTACCATTCTTCTTCCTTTTATTAAATTTATTTGTTAGGCCTTACATTTACCTTTTAATTTATATATGTGGATTAGAATATTCCACGACATCAAGCAATGCCCGGATTTTGGGACTGTGACAAAGATGATGCACACATGTGGCTAGAAGATGATAATGATTCTGGTTTTCAGTTTTTGAATGACGAAGAAATTTTGTCTTTTGTGCAAGAAGAAAACCAAATACATGTAGTGACCGATGATGAAGACACCTCAGAAGTACATGATGTACTTGTAGATTATGAAGAAAAACCAAAACGTCGACCAAGTCCTGAAGAGGCCTTTATAGCACTAGAAACAGCGATGGCTTGGTACGAGCAAGAAGATGACAGCTGTCCTACACAGCTTCTGCTGTTGAAGAGAATGCGGGACTTAGCAGCCAAAAGGAGACTATCCAGTTTGGTGCAAAATAGGATTCCTCATTATTTTAAATAGTGGGCTACATCTGTGCAAGTACATGTATACGTAAGTTGCGCCTGGTTTTGAATCGTTTGTAATGTTATTTTGAAAACATTTCTCTTTCTTAACAAAAATAATTAATACAAGTAGTACATGCACTGCAGTGTAATAAAAGATTTTGGTGATACAGTGATCTAATACAGTGTGGGTATTATTATTACAGTACAAGTAAATATGTTTTATAGTGTATTTTCCTTGTGATGGTTAATTATTTTTAGAAATATGTGTACATGTACTCGATACATTATGTAATCCAATTATCCGAACATTTGATTATCCGAACGATGCTCGGTCCCATGGGGTTCGGATAAATGGAGTTCTACTGTATAACATATTAATATATAACATTTTAATATATAACATATATATATATATATATATATAAGGAGATTTTTGTAACAAAAATAACTGGATTTACGCAACGCAGAAAGCAAACGGAGATTCACACAACATAGGCACTTACTGAGGTCAACTTTGCTCTCGTCCTGTAAGCGAAGGTTTCTAGCCCTGACAATCACCACGGTCAAACGTTCTGCACTGGGTAGGTAGCTCAGGGAGAACATGACGTCACCAAGGTCTTTCTGCTGTATAGACATAAAAGGGAGATTTAAAAAAAAATTGATACGGATATACCCTATTGTGCTTGGATAAGCGAGTGTGAGAAAGATAGTGAAGGAGAGTGGAAGAATGGAGAGAGACCAGGTTAAAACATTGTATGAACAAACTGCGACAGGGATAAACATAGCACAATTGTACAATACTGATGACAAGAGCTAGACATGATGAGGCTGTCAGTTTCATGCAAAACCTCATATTAGTAGCCTGCTACGACACGCCTGAGGGTTCAGTAATTCTTGTCTTTTTCGCCTTTTTTAGATAGGCCAGGGTTCTGGCGTAAAGGTAGTCCCATAACAGATACTGCTGTAGGGGAGTGATGTGTTAGAGACTTCACTACACTAGGTCAAGCATCAAGAGGTGGGGGGAAGGCCAGTTCCCTTTCTCGCTGCCTTTTCCTTCCCTAACTCAACAGAAGTCAGGTACCCATTTACAGCTGGGTAGACTGAAGCGCGATACTGTGAATCGAACCGAGCCACCTTTACCCCGAGAGACCAGCGCTCTAACCACTCTGTCATTCGGACGCTCTGGTGTAACCACATCAATTTATCTCATGAATAATTTATCAGTCTCCGAACTGATCTCATCCCCACACAAAGTTTTTCGCCTGAAATTAGTTGGTGAGGTCATACTGTAACGTCTGTTCCTCTTGTGCAGCCGACATTCATAGCGGACATTTTCTACGTTTTGCATGTTTCCCTTCAAATGAATACACATTTACCTGTCCCGATATTTAATTTGTTGAACTTCTTCCTTCGCCCTCAGACTTCCACATTAATGACTCTAATAAAAGCAGTCGTCAGCTCAAGTTTCCTGACATCTCCAAACAGTTTTTTGTGTGTGGATAGAAGTAGGTTGTTGCCACATGCCACTCCGTTCACTGTTGTAAGTTGGGCAGGACTGGAGCAGATGTTCGGCTGTCGTGGGGCTTAGTGTCAAAGCAGCAGAGATCTGTTGGACCAATCCTGTACCTGTGATATAGATGGTACATCAAGCTATTGTCACCAGTACCTAAGCGGAAAATTATGACCTGGTCTCGCCTATCCATTCCCGTCCTCACTGCCTTTTCCTTCCCTAGATCAAGAGAAAAGTGTATGTTTCAATGATGATTTCTGTCTATTTCAAGATATTTTACTTCTTCGTGATTAGGTACTGTAAAAGCGAGTAAACTGTTACTGTGCCATCTTTGCCTGCCTCACAATGCATGTTTGGGGGAACTCCAAACCCATAACGTAGACCAAACTCACAACGAAGACTAAACTCACAACGAAGACTAAACTCACAACGAAGACCAAACTCTCAACGAAGACCAAAGTCACAACGAAGAACAAACTCACAACGAAGAACAAACTCACAACGAAGACCAAACTCACAACGAAGGTCAAACTCACAACGAAGACCAAACTCACAACGAAGACCAAACTCACAACGAAAACTAAACTCACAACGAAGACCAAACTCACAACGAAGACCAAACTCACAACGAAGAACAAACTCACAACGAACTCACAACGAAGATCAAACTCACAACGAAGACCAAACTCACAATGAAGACCAAACTCACAACGAAGACCAAACTCACAACGAATACCAAACTCACAACGAAGACCAAAGCTGCAGTATATAATTCCTGCGCCACCAGCACGCTTCTTTATTTCAGCGAGACAAGGACAACCTAAGCTAAGCAAGAAAGAAGGCTCAATTCCTTTCATCTACGGTGTGTACGCCACCAAAGCTGCGGTATATAATGCTTGCGTTGTCAGCACGCTTCTATATGCCAGCTAGACAATGACAACCTAAGTTAGGCAAGAAAAAAAAGCTTAACACCTTCAATCTACGGTGTCTACGTCACAATCTAGGTATTTCGTGGAAGGACAAAGTGACAAATGCCGAAGTGCTGTCACGTGTTGGCGTTCGAAGCATGTATACACTGCTTACACAGCGCAGACTACGCTAGCTCGGCCAAGTCCCCCGCATGAAAGATGGTCGCATCCAGAAAGATATTTTCTACGAAGAACTGGCAAAAGAACAGTTGGGCGACCGAAGCTGAGGTTTAACGACGTGTGCAAAAACAGACATGAAGGCACTGGGTATAAATCCAACAACCTAGGAGGATGAAGCTGCCGATCGAACCAAGTGGAGATGCCCTCTACGGCGCCACCTCAGATTGGGCGAAAGGAAGCTCTCACAACAAGCAGACGAGAAAAGGAACACCAGAAAAAAAGCAGCTAAGGACTATCACCTCAGGGGCGCATTGCCATAGTCAGTTGTGACTGAATTGGGCTACTACTGTTATTGTACTGTTACAGTATTGTAACTTTATTTTCATTAATATTTAAAATGAGTGTGAGAATAAATGGAGTCGGTAAAGAAGATGAGAGAAAAGAAAGACATAATGTCAGACGGGTATGCGTGCCCGATTTTAAACCGTTTGAAAATAAAGTTCGCTCCTTCGCATTAAAAAAAAAAAAATATTGCTTTTGTTGTTATTGTTGGTTTTTCATAAACCGTCTTACCCATAATTTGTATTGTGCATCTTCCTTCGCAGGTCCACCTGCCTTCCCGTTTCCACATATCTTGTACTGTGCAGGAATCCACTGCACGTGTCTTTTATATATAGCGAACTTTGTGCGGAGAACACAAACAATTATAAGGTAAAGAGCAAGTATAAACGTCGAAACAATGACGTGTGTAAGAATTAACGCCAACATGTTAATATTTCAGCATTTGTGGCATTTTAGAAGATTGAGGCCGATTTTGTTGATTCTGGCTAATATATAACTTTAAATGTTGTAACGTTTTAAAAAAGAATGTTAATCTTCCCCCAACTACTTTTCAGGGGATGTAATTTTTCCCCTTGGCATCCAAGGGAAGCAATCAGACCGCATAAAAACATCTATCGCCAGCGTCCTCTACTAGTTCCTTGTTCCCCTGGCACTTGTCTAGTTCTTGTCATCAGTTCCACATTAGTGATCTTGTCATACTACCTAAATCTTTCTTTTACACGCAAGCATCCATTTATGATGCGTCTGTAGCTTTTTGGTTGTTATCCGTGTTTTTCAGAGAAATACGTCTTCTTCGTTCACCCTCACACATCAACTTGAATACGGTAAAGCAGCGGTTCCCAACCTTATTTCACTTGCGTACCCCTTGGCATCCCATTTCTATAAATTGTACCCCTAATATTAGCAAAATATTTGAAATTAATATAGTTGCTGTTATTCAAAATTTATAGATTATAACCAGAAATAAAGGGGCCAACCACGGGATTAAAAAACAATGTAATAAAAAGGTGAACAAACAGTGCATATATTTTTACATTAAAAAAATCAAAAGTTACAATAAAAATTAACACATTTAATTTATTAAAAAAACAAAAAAAACGTTGTTATTGTTAAAAGTTGAAATCACTTTTTATAACACACATGTCACGTGACCATGACAAATGTTCAGTGCGATCCTTGAGCTTGTTTTGAGGCACATAGTTTTTAGAAATCAGGTTCAAGTGATGTAAGATACAGTCTCAATTCTGGACCTGCATTCAGGTTACTACGGTATTTATTTTTTATAAAGGTATAAGAAGAGAAAGCCCTCTCCACCAGCTCAGTATTTGTAAGTGGCAACAGAAACTTAAGCGCCTTGTCGGTTAGCTGTTCATATTCTCTGCTGATGTCTCCCCAAAAGTTAATAAGGAATTTTCCTTTGAATTCAAATCTTAAAGTAGTTTCAGTCGAAAGTTCAATCAACTTCTCTTTTTCGTTGATTGATAATGTGGCTGCTTGGAAATATTCTTCTTCAAAGGGATTTACAATCCAGTAGTTCTCTTTTCCAGGTTTCGGAAAGTACTTCTCGAAAGATGATTTTAGCCCCTTAAAGTATTCAATTATTTTCTCGCTCATTTCCTGGGAGAGGTGCAGCTCGTTCTCAGATAGGAAATTGTGCAGAGTTTCAAATACCTCATGTTGGCCTTTTTCAATACACGGCCTCCAAAAATCGAATTTGTTAACCATAGATTCAATTTTGACTGAAACATTGAAGATCTTTACCGAGCTATTCTGAAGTGCCAAATTTAGTTTGTTGATTTATAGGAAAATATCCGATAAGTATGCAAGACTCTGAAGCCAATCACAGTCGTGTAACTTTGAAGTAAGTTGGAAAGGATAGTCTTCAAAAAAAAGTTGGACTTCATGTCTAAGTTCGAACAGCCGGGTAAGGACTTTACCACGAGAGAGCCACATTACTTGTGTATGAAGGAGCAGGGTAGAATGAAGACTAGTGCAAATAGGTACTGCATTTCTTTTGATAAGTTGCTGAATCTCTTAAACATGAGTTACCACAGAGAGACATATTACCGCAAAATAAATGGTAATAGCCTATGTGTAGCAACGATACAAAATACATTACTATTCGTTCTTTTACAATGATGAACAGAGAAATCGCATATGGCCATCACCAGGACCATTCCTAGAAAAACTCTACGGAAATATCAACAGCCTTAGGCTGACCACTGATTTCATTTACCGCAGCGGTTCCCAACCTGTGGTACGCGTACCCCTGGGGGTACGCGACAGGACGTTCATAGGTACGCGAAACAAATTTTTAATTCACCAGGGAGGCGGTTAGATGCAAGGCTTTGCCTGTGGATGCAGCAGTGGCTCCAGGTTACATTGGGGGCTACCTTCGTGACACGAGCGCGAAGACCGTAGTAGCAGCCTGACATAGACTTGGCTCCGCCATGCATAGTCCACAACAATTAGACCAATTAATGTCCTTTTCTTTGAAATAAGAATCAATAGCATGAAATATATCCTCATCTCTTGTAAACCCTGACAGAGGATGACAAAGCAAGAGGTTTTCTTGAACTTCATTGCTTTTCAAATACCTCACAATAACAAGCAAAACAGCGAAATTAGCAATATATGTGCTTTCGTCAACTTGAATAGCAAAGAATTTACTATTTTAAATTCTACTTATTATTGTCGCGTCAACATCGTCAGACATATCCTGCATTCTTCGAGAAATTGTATTGTTCGAAAGAAGGATAGCGTTCATTTTGCGAACATGTTCCTCTCCGAGCATGCACAGAACGGCATCTTTTATACAAGGAGAAATAAAATTCTCAGCTATAGTATGATTTTTACCACATTTAGCAATACGATAATTAATACGGTAGGAGGATTCAATCGCATTTTCGTTATCTTTGTTAGCTGACGACGAGTACGATGTCACATTCTGTTGTTTCGATAGGCGCTGAAAAAAATTGCGTTCCTTGTTTTCATAACTGGGGTGTTTTGTTTGTAAATGCCGCAAGAGGAACGAAGGTTACATGCTACCATTGGATAATACTTCCCGACACACTACACAGTGGGGCTTAGCACAGTCCTCATCTCCTATAAACGAAAACCCATACTTCATGTATTCGTCACTGTATTTTCTCTTTTTAGCTCTATGTAAAACTGAAGATCGTGTCTTTTCACTATGCTGCACAAAAGTCTTAGGAGTGTCCTGAGAAGTACTTGGCGATTGATCACATTCCACATTATGTTTCAGCTTTTTTACTGTGCCGGTTTTCAACCACTGATCCATATCTGATAATACACGAATTGAACAATTAATCACTTTAAGTTAAGTTAAAACAATGACAAAAACTACTGTAAATAGAAACACTGTCTCACTGTCTCACGTTTGTAAAATTTTGGTCAAGAATCGACACTATTACTTCCGGGACATTTGACGTTCATAGATAGTGTGGAAGAAAACATCAGATTAAGCTGGGAGAACAGGTCCTGAAGCAGGTCGACCACTTTAAATACCTTGGAGCTATTATAGACCGAAAGGGAGGCATCAAAGAAGAGTTGGCCACTCGAAAAGCAGCAGCTGGGAGACTTTTTCAGGCCATAAATCGAGGATTCCTCAGCAAGAGAGAGGTTGGTAAGAAAACGAAGATGGCTGTATACCGCTCCACCTATGTCCCAGTCTTGATATATGGATGCGAGTCATGGGCAATGACTACAACCCATAAAAGCCAGATCCAAACCTCAGAAATGAGGTATCTGAGGAAGGTGGTTGAAGTAACAAGAAGAGGCACGGTACGCAACCAGACGATACGTCAAGGCCTTAATACCTACCCCCTGCAGACCCAAGTAGAACAGTCCCAATTAAGATGGTTTGGCCATGTCTGCAGAATGGGAGAAGATCGGATACCACGACAAGCATGGGAAAAAAAGAGCCAAGGATCCAGACCCAGAGGACGACCCAGAGTCCGCTGGGAGGACAACATTAGACAATCTTTGAAGGATCGAGGACTAGAATGGAACCAGGCCAGGAGGAAGACAGCCGATAGGATAGTCTGGCGCTCTCTCTTCCAAACCTCTAGACCTCACGGTAGAAGGGGAACGACTAAGTAAGTAAGATAGTGTGGAAGATCAAACAAGTCATATTTTTGATGAAATATTCAACGGCACAACTATAATCCCATAGTCATCATATTGAAGACTATTGTGTAAAAATATTGAATTGTGGTCACACGAAACGCCATAGATTTTCACACACGCCAGTCCAAGCAGACAGTACGCCGTGGCGCGCAAGAAAAACGTCGGAGATTGTCTCATACAGTTCATGTTGTATAGTATAGCGTTGAATTAATTTCACAACTTTTGACTTGTCTTTTACACTGTTGACATACGTATCTTTTTTCCGCCATTACTCAATTTGTTTCGCGTACCTATGAACGTCCTGTCGCGTACCCCCAGGGGTACGCGTACCACAGGTTGGGAACCGCTGCGGTAAATGAAATCAGTGGTCAGCCTAAGGCTGTTGATATTTCCGTAGAGTTTTTCTAGGAATGGTCCTGGTGATGGCCATATGCGATTTCTCTGTTCATCATTGTAAAAGAACGAATAGTAATGTATTTTGTATCGTTGCTACACATAGGCTATTACCATTTATTTTGCGGTAATATGTCTCTCTGTGGTAACTCATGTTTTTGCACGGGTTTTAACTTATATTGAACGCTGTATATTTAATACGTCACCAGTTGTTAATGACATAACGCGTTTTGCACTAATTTATGCTAACGGCTAATATTCGTGGCCTTTCGTTACTTCTAGTCTTCATAGTAAGACGTGTTTTATTCAAGCTCCAAGTATTGCGGAGGAAGATAACTGTTTATGTGGCGTATTTGACTTCGAAGGCCGCCACTATGTTATATAAGATGATTCAGAACTTATCAAGAAATTCCACCTATTAATGAAGGTATATTCAAGTATTTTTACATTCACGTCGTCTGGTCCACATTACTTGGGTGGTCATCGTTCGTATGCACCTCTAGTACAGCGGCCAGAACTGAACGATTGAGACGAGACAGATGAAAGATTAACTACGATGTATGCCTTATATATGCCTTGACCATGATGATGTTGTTCCTGAAGAAAATTAAATGTTGAAGATGATTTGTGGACCCTCTAACCAACGACTTGTGTTCTTCGGCCAGTGATGTCCTGTAACGACCATACCCGTCTCCATTCGTGTTTATCAGTATAATGCATGTACGTTTGTGACTATATTCTAACCCAAACCTAATTACAAGAAGATAACCACATGTAACAATCATATGTTGGGCACCTTCGAAGTAGATGCTCAGCAGTGACTATATCAGTGCAACAGTTACACTTAATCGGTATTTACCTTGTTGAGTAGATCATATCCTAATCTGTTGTGACCTGTGCGAAGTCTGAAGATTACCACTTGTTCACTTCTGCTGAGCTGGTAATACGCATCATTTTTATTGTGGGCTGGATGTTCGGCTTCCCACTTATTCCTGTACCTGCTCTTGATAAAACTCTTGGCCTCTTCATAATTGATGCTTGTGTCAAGTTGAGGCAGCTTTCCCCCTTCCGTTGCCAATCTGTCATCCTGTTCATTTCCGGGGATACTGCACTGAGAAAGGATCCACTATAGCACAACTCTTTTTGAATTGCTGACGCAGTTTGTGAAGTGTTACTCTTAGGTCATCCAGGTAGTAGTTATTTATATGACCATACAATATGACTGAATTTACATTTGAAATGAATAATTTGATTTTTGTGCTGGGCTTGATTTCTTGTGATCTGCATATATTTCCTAGTGCAGTGAAGGCTCTTCAAGCCTTTTCTATTCTTGATGTAGTGAAGTGAATCCGTATGACAACACGCTCAAATTCCCCGCTAAAAACAAACTAGCTATCGTATTTTTTAAATCTATAAATAACTACAGTACAGTGCAGACCGCTTAAGGCGATCTCGGATGTGGCGAATTTCTGTTGTGAAGAACAATTTGTTTATCCCCGGCAATTTTTCTTCTTTGTCTTTGTAAAAAATGTCCGGTTAAGCGGAATCCGTTTATCACGAATTTTCGGATATGCCGAACGATTAAACGTGTCCCGACTATATAATTTGATCTGCTTAAGACGAACTTTTTTCAAATACAATACCTGAACATTTGTACAACTTTTCGGCTATTTTCGGAAATTGCGCGCTTCGTCGATGTTAGAATTTGAGTTATTTCCCCTCTAAAAATGGCTGGAAAGTTAAAATCCATATCTTTGAAAAGAAAGATTGAGCTATTACAAGAAGTGGAAAATAGTGGCAAAAAGAAAATGGAAATAGCAAAGGAATTCGACATTCCAAAATCAACGCTTTCAGGAATCATAAAAAATAAGGATCGGTACAGAAAAATGTTTTATGGTGGACAAGTTCATTGTCACAGAATGAAGAACAGAAAAGCGGCGTGTGATGTTGTTGACACGGCACTCCTAAAATGGTTCACCATGGCGAGATCAGCAAATGTTCCTGTAAATGGACCTATATTAACTGCAAAGGCAGAAGAGTTAGCACTTCTGGAAGGTCGGACTGGCTGGAAATGTAGTCCTGGCTGGTTGGGTCGTTTTAAAAAAACGGCACAACATTACTTACAAAGCTTTGTGTGGGGAAAGGCATTCTGTTAATGAAACGACTACCGAGTCATGGACGGAGGAGGTGCTAAAACCAGCCATGAGTAGGTATAATTCCGCTGATGTGTTTAATGCTGATGAAACTGGATTGTTTTGGAGATTGCTGACTGACAAGACTTTTTCCTTCAGAAATGAAAAGTGTCATGGGGGGAAAAAATCGAAAGAAAGAATCACAGCTGTTGTGTGTACAATTATGGATGGTTCAGAAAAATTGCCATTACTTGTAATCGGTAAATTCAAAAATCCACGCTGTTTTAAAGGTTTGAAAAAATTGTGTGTTGATTATGCAGCTAATTCAAAAGCCTGGATGACATCAGACATTTTCACCAAGTGGCTACATGCATTTGATCATTCTATGGAACGTCAACATCGCAAAGTTCTTTTGGTGCTTGACAACTGTTCAGCCCACCTAAATGTTCAAAATCTAAAAGCAACAGAACTTTTATTTTTACCACCAAATGCGACATCCAAACTTCAGCCTTGTGACCAAGGTATTATTCAAAATCTGAAGGTTCATTATAGGTCAGCAATGTTGTCCAAACTTGTAGGTCACATTGATGCAGACTTGGTTGCTGAAGACTTCAAGATAACCCTTCTGGACGCTATTGTTATGTTGAAATCTGCATGGGGTAAAGTGTTGCCTGTGACTATTGCAAACTGTTTTCGAAAAGCAGGCTTTAAAGTTGGAGATGATACAGATGATGAAAACACGGTTGTATCAAATACTTTTAATGGCAGTATTATAATTGAAACTTCTGTGGAACCTTTGCTTCATCGACTATATCAGGAACTGAACATTTCAGCAGAAGATTTTGTCAACATTGACAATGATATTGTTACTACATGTAGTGCTAGCCTTGCCAGTGCTGATATTCTAGGGATGTGTATGCCAACAATTTCATCTTCTGTCCTTTCCAGTCCTGACCTAGATGGAGATGATGATGATGACTGTGGGTTGCCAGTGCAAACTGTTTCACAAATGGAAGTTTCAAATTGCATGGATAAAATTAACATGCATATAATGCAGGCTGGATGCCAAGATGATTTAATTTCTCATTTCTTTGGATTTAAAGAGGCCATGGAAAGACATTTTATTAACTCAGGTACCAAGGCACAGAGGAAAATTACAGACTTTTTCATTTAAGAGTGCTTTATCATTTAAGAGTTTACAAATTCTAGAGATAATGATGACTGTGGGTTAACGGTACAAACTATTTCACAGTTGGAAGTTTCAAATTGCATGGATAAAACTAACATGTATATAATGCAGGCTAGATGCCAAGATGATTTAATTTATAATTTCTTTGAATTTAAGGATGTCATGGAAAGACATTTTTATTCATTCAAGTACGGGTACTAAGATACAGAGGAAAATTGCAGCTTTTTCTTTTCATAGTGTAAAAAGTGCTGTTATTATCTAGATATCTGTGCCAACGTTGTACATTAACACTTTTGGTGATTTACATATTTTCTGTGACATACATCTGTCGTATTCAATGCTAATTCATTATTGCATTGTACGTTGCAAATGCATTACCATATGTTTCAACTCTTATCTGATAAGAGGAATTTCTGATAAGAAGAACTATTTTTTGTGTCCCTGGTGAGTTCTCCTTATCAGGTCTGCACTGTATTTGAAAATTTTCTGAGGGGCAAGTCAAATTTACCGCCAACAATTTATCTAGTGTATTTGAATTTTTATAAGAAACAAGTAAAAAGTTACCGCCCACACCAAAAATTATCGAAGAGCATAGTACAAAATTTAACGACCAATCAAATCGTTTCCATTTTTTGTAGTGGTAAGAAAATTTTGGTTGACGGGGAAATAATGCCTATTTTGTGTTTTTGACCGAACGTAGATAATTTATTTCTTAATAACTAAAGATAATTAAAATGAAAGGGATATCTCAAATTATAGCGCTGATATTGTTTAACATATGAACATAAAGATTCCCTCATAATAAAATTTTATGGTAGTAGAAAAAATTAATTTAGTGATATTTTCACATCAGGGTAATGCCCAAATTAATTACTTAACAATTACCCAGATGGAAATGCAAAGGAATAACTAAAGGAAAACTATATAGAACGATAGAGAAAAATTGGCCGTTTAATTATCACTTTTGATAATTAAAATCGGTTCACAAATAACTATGATATAATATTTTCAAATTTAGTCAGATCATACAGACACACTTAGAATTGCATAAATACTAGAATCAAAAATTAGCTTTTTGACGTTCTCTCTGATTGGCCGGGTGTATTGCTATAAGAGTTACAAGAACTGGTGAAGCAAGTGAACAGTATAAGTCGTGAATATGGACTCGACATTAATATTGAGAAAACAAAAACTATGATAATTAGCAAAACAGACGATAAACCCACATTAAAGATAAGCGTAAATGGGAAAATCCTGGAACCAGTCAAGAGCTACGTATATCTTGGTCATATAATAACAGAAGATGGCAGATGTGAAACAGAAATCAAGAAGAAAATAGGAATGGCCAAAGCTACATTCAACAACATGAAACATATACTGACATCCAAACAGTTATCTCACAAATTAAAACTGAGAATCATAAAGTGTTATATGTATTCTGCATTTCTGTATGGTGCAGAAACATGGACGATGAATAAGCATTTGGAAGAAAGAATTGAGGCTCTTGAAATGTGGATATATAGAAGAATGGGGCGTATCTCATGGAAAGAGATGAAAACAAATAAGGAGGTCCTAGAAAATCGAGGTATGAAAAGAGAACTAATGAGGGAGGTCAAAGTTCGGCAGCTAAAATACTTTGGCCACATAAAAAGGCATAACACCTTGCAGAAGACCATAACAGAAGGGAGAGTTGAAGGCAAACGTGCAAGGGGAAGACAACGCTATAAGTGGGAAGATAACATCAAGAGATGGACAGGAAAGAGTCTATAAGAGTGCACCACCAAGACAAGAGACAGAAGACGTTGGAGATCCATTACAGCCAACCTTCGTTGTGGAGATGGCAACTGATGATGATGATTGCTATAAATAGTAACAAACTTTTGCAGTTTTCCGCCATTGAAATCTTAAATATCACACTGAGCTGACGTGTACAAAAAGACTGTAGACCAAGCCTTTGCCGGTTGGACTGGTAGAGCGGACTAAGAACCCTTTTACAGCCAGTCAGCTTGAGTGTGTGTGAGCTTATTTACCTGAGGGTAAGATTGATAATTTTATTTGCATACTTTGTTAAAGAATTGACCTGTAAAGTAAACAGGCTATGTGTGCCATATTTGTTCGAAAGTGTAACTGAAGGCGAGATGTGTTGTGTCACGCTGACCTAAGTAGGAATGTGTGTAGTAGCAGACTTGTTCGAATTGAAAAATTGGTGTATAGTGTTTGCAAATTTACAACAGTGAGTGTTAGAAGCGATTTAATGTAGTAGTTTCTTCTGGGGTGACACACTGTTCATAGATCTTGTAATAAACATATAGGGAAGGTTAGAATGAAGTAATCAACAGGTCACATGCTGTATTGTACTTGCCATGACTATTGTATGTGTGGTAAAGTGGGATGATATAAATATTTATAGGGGACTTAGTGTACTGACTGAGATCAGCTGTGAAGGTATCTGTATCTAATAAGTGTGATGTATTTCAGATGACCTTACTTTGCTACCACATTTATACCTCAGTCAGACTTATTCTGGAATATTGTGATGACTACGTTGAATGTCTAGGGTTATGATAATGGTGAAGTGTATGTTCACAACAACCAACAGACAGATAAACAATTTAATTTAATCCACAATACTTTACAACACTGTGACACTCACATACATAGAACACTCTATAAGACTATCTTAAGGAGTCAAGTGTAACTTTTAAAATATGTATTAATTCCTTTCAATAATAGATATCCTGATTCAACTACAAAGTGAACCAGGAATCACAATCAAATGTAATTACAAGTTGTATGTACACAATTTATAGATATGATCTTTGTATTGATATATATTATTATTATTACAATATGTGTGTAAGTTGTGATGTAGTACTATGAGGTAATACTGGCTTTTTCAAGCTAGGTGGTTGTTTGTCATCATGACTTCAAGTGTTTGTTTCTGGTGGAAATAGTATTGGAAAAGTTCACAGTTCCTGTCATTTGAAACAAATAATTGTCCCTCTTTATTTAATATACAGTCAATTTTAGAGGGGGGGGGGGGGTACACAAGATTGAGCTGCTCTGGCCAACGAATCTTAACTTCTGTGTGGGCGGCAGGAAACAGTCTCCTCTGCTCGCTTGCTTCACCGTATTCTTGAGAAACAACACTGGTCGCTATCTTGATCAAGGAGTATGCTATCAGCCTCTGGATTCAGCAAAACTCAGACCATGTGCTGCTTTAATACGTTAGTACCTCGGTCCCTGAAACAAGAAGGTTGTACCTCCTACTTCAGAACTAATTTATAATCTATTTCCACACTGAAGCACAATACATAACAAACACCGAGTTCAGCGCTGTAGTCCAACTGCTAGCTTCTCATGAAACAATTTACACCAGTATTCCTCTCCCTAATGGTTACAACGCCTCTGCAATTCCAGCATTATTTCCTTCTATTCAATAAGATAGGTGTCATAGTACTATTTGGCCATCCCATGCAGATATATTCCTCTCCGACACGTTTTATTCATGGTGGAGCCATATCGAGGTTTTGCCTCTGTTTATTGTTACTGAACCACACACATATAGACATAAATTATCAATTCACATTCAATTTTCATCAACAAGATATCAAATAGGTCTAGCTTACCACAATTCATGGAAATATTAAACAAATACGTTGACTGGCGATGAGTTATGGCACAATTCCGATCTGCCTCTGTCCCAGGCTTTTATTTAGAAAAATATTAGCTGGATCTCAACGCACTTGCTTTTACAAATTGGATTTTCAAAAAGTGGCACTGAACTGACGCTCCTAATTGACTATATTAAATGGTCTAGCCAATGGGACCATGTTTACAAAAGCTTTTGAAAAAATGTACCCTTCCTATCGTTTCTAGTAACAACCAAAATTAGTATTTGCAATCGACTAATCATGTTTCGCCTTACATATTATTCTAGCCAATCAAATCGGATTTAACGTGGTGGCCTCATTTTTTCTAAAGCAGTGTCCAAACACGCCATTATGAGCAAAAATGATCCTGTGTTGTCTGACAACCTCACTATAGTATTTTGGCTATAATTTGTTAATTATTAGACTAATTGCTTAACACCTAACATATTCTTTGTCAGCAAGTCCTAAGGCACCCAAATATATAAGTTTTAAGGGAGCTAAGTGGCTGCGTTCAAAATATGTATTTTCTAGGATAGTCGTGTATTTGTTTTTTTATTTTTTTTATGTTTAGAACCGCCACCTGTCCTGTCTTTTCGACTGTTCTGTCAGTATAATGTCAGGATTTCAGACGTAAAACAGTATTGTGTCGTGTTTCCTAATAAGCATTAAACATGTTTTCAAAACCTAACCGTGTATTGGTAGTGTTTTTTTTATTACTGTTTATTTGAAAAAAATTAGTGCTTCATGCCTTTCGCGTTCACTTTTTCATCGCGAGACGGCGTGGTAGTATTGAATGCGTTCCTCCTTCTCTCTCTCTCTCTCTCTCTCTCTCTCTCTCTCTCTCTCTCTCTCTCTCTCTCTTCTAAGCTCGTCTGTCTTTTCTTTTACTTAGTGCATAAAATGACATGAATGGAATATTAATCTAGGTCATTACGCAGTGTGTATGATGCAGTAGGCTTTACTAGCAAACGGGAAAGCGCTACAATTATGCAGACGAAGTAGAAAAGGGGGATTTCTTGTTTAACTAGCATGACGTTCTATACACAGGCGTACGCTATAGTGACGGCACTGTTCTTTACCAGTCTTCTTTCCTTTTATTGAATTAATTCGTTAGGCTTTACATTTACTTTTTAATTTAAATATGTGGATTAGAATTTCTCACGACAGTATGGAAGCCAAACATGGACGAGGTACCCAAGCATTGATGAACCAAGAGAAGGAGTTATGGCATGAAAACTGATGGTAGACAATGGAATTCAAGGTCTTGTGCAACCTGTTAGCACAAAGATCTGACCACGGTAAGTTTTAATATTGTTTAGGGGCGAATGGATTGAGACATATCTCTACATGGAATGGATTGTCCTTCTATTCCAGGTTATATCACGAATTTACATCGTGGCTGCAGTTACTTGAGAAGAAGAGCGTTTGGGAGTTGAGAGCTCCACATAAATCCTGGAGATAGACCCCATCATCTCAGCCAGGAGTCACAGAGTTGGTGATCCTGACAAATATTCAAAGAACTGAAGCAGCCATATTCTGAAGATAAGTTCTTTAGTAAGGCAGTGACAATTCATCCAAACTCATTCACCCAAATAAACTTAACCACTGTGGGATGATGAAAGTAGCAGACCTTGCAGTGTAGGACTGGTAGCAGTATAAATATTAAGTACAAGAACAGTACGTGTAGTCATTCCAGTGACCCTTTAAAAGACATGGACCAGAGTTTCCAAATTATTTATTTCATTATGTAAATAACCTTTCTTGATTTTGATAATTCCTGACCCAAAAGATTGAGGTTCAGGAAAATTAAATTGTACATAAACTTTCATACAGCCTTGCTTAATTAATTTTATTAAGTTGAAGTTCTGTTTGAAATTAATCATTGAATAAAGTAAATACATTCCCCTAGACCCGTAGCTAAATCATTTGGGATCAGTAGAGGTAGCGGTTAGGGACCCAGAGATCATCCTCATTGTTACGGGCAGCTTCTATCACCAGATATTAGAAGCCCGTTGGACGTGAGTTATTGGGTTGCTCTTCAATAATTCTTTCGGTATTATATTCATCTCTACCATTTCGGCTTACAGTTCAATTGCAGATTTAGGGCCGTTATTGTGTGATTCAATATTATTATTTAATTCAGTGTCGTTCATTACTTCGTATTAATTCTCCAGCAGTGTTGTATTATTTTATGAGTAATCTTGTAAATAATGTGACAGTCTGTACTGACCTTGCAAGGGTTATCTCAACAGTCACAGCACATTAGTAAACTTGAATAATTCAGGCAATTAAAACAAGTTCCATTGACGACTGAATATTTAATACATGTCCTCTTTCCAAATGAATACAGAACGATTTCACACAACTAATATTGGCATTAAAACAAAGTTTTTAGGATCTACTCAATGTTCATCCTACAGACATTGCACGTCTGCGTTAACCGCTAATTCTATAGCGTCCTTGAGTCTGCAACCAACTCTTTCAAATCCGTTTAGTGGAATTATTATCATTACGAAATGATATCCTTATTTCATATTCACGTATTCTGTCTATGTCCACTATGTATTATTCAATACTTTGGCTTTCCTAGCCAGGCTTTAACTGCCATAAATATAATATCCTTGCGAAACGTATCCTATGCTATTCGCGATTATCCTTTAGACACTCTGGTCCTATACTTTTGACTTGATTAGCTTTTCCAGCATAATCTACACGGATTCCTACGCTATTTATAATTCACAGTGGATATACCACTTTATACATATTCTTCATCAGTGGCCATGCCACATATTTTATACACATTCCATAAGTGGCTCTGCCACACCTTTGAAACACTGCCGGACGGCATTAATTATGGCCATACATAGACTTACATATTCCTATTGGCTTCCCAGCCAGAACACAAACGGTTCTACACTTGAGTAAGTGGCTACGCCACACCTATGAGACACTTTCCATAAGTGGCTATGCCACACATTTGAAACACTGCCATCATGCCCGCAGGCCACACGTGAACTGCGGTTACTAGGCATGACGCGTCATACCTAGATTTGCGCGATTTCCAGTATTAATTCAATTGAGGTGTCTCGAGGTGCAACCATGCGAATGAGGCCTACATTCACATGCTTGCAAACCCCGAAACAATCCTCAACAATCATCTACTCTGAGAACTTACATAGCTTGACCCCATCTTGATTGTCTATACACCCTTGCTCTTTTCAGAGAAGGGGGTATTACTTATAAGACCAGTCTCTTATCTGGCACTATCCTGGTATCCTCTGATACACCTATTTGTCCAGGATAGCCTATACATTTAGTAACATCAAAACCTCTTATGACATATTGGTGTCCTGTCCGGGATTTTCCCACCATACCCTGGGGCTCTTATTGTAGGGAATAAGAAAGCTAATAAAAATTACACAACTTGTGGTGAATTGGATGAGCTGTCATTGGCTATAGTTAAGTAAATTAGTTAGTATTTGCTAACTGATAATATAAGTTGTTACTAATTTGTGTAAGAGTGAAAAAGAATGGCAGACTTGGCAAAATTTAGATCTGCTACAGTGCAGGCGGCAAAGGACTTTGGCCTGAGTGGGGACGCGATGATTCAGTATGTTACTTCTGAATGTGATAAATTTATAGACAGGGAAGATAGGAGGTTAGAAGCCGAAAGAAGATTAGAATCTGATAGGGCAGCTGAAGAGAAAAGATTACAATTAGAAGCTGATAGGGAGGCTAGGCAGATAAAGGCTGAGGCTAAGAAATTGCAGATGGAGGCTGAAAAAGAGGAAAAGAAATTGCAGATGAAGGCTGAGGCTAAGAAATTGCAGATGGAGGCAGAGGAAAGGCGTTTGCAAAGAGAACATGAGTTACGACTAAAAGAACTGGAACTTCAAGGACATGTTATAGATAATGGAAGCAGCCCAACTACCTCTGACTCTAGTGGAGGACTAGGGTGCCTCCAATTCAGCCATGAATTTCAACTTAGACCCATTTGTAGAGAAAGACGATGACATTGAGTCATTTCTCAATAGATATGAGAGACTAGCTACTAACTATGGGCTAGAGAAAGAAAAGTGGAGCCTAAAACTATCACAAGGGTTGAGGGGAACTTCGTATGAAGTTTTCTCCAAATTAAGTAGAGAAGATCAAGAAAACTATGACCTCCTAAAACAAGCATTGTTAGTTAGATATGAGAAGAATGCTGAATTTATAGAAAGAAATTTAGAAATAGTAAGCTGCTATCTGGAGAAACATACCACCAATTCTCTGCAAGACTAGAAACCTACTTTGAGAAATGGACTGCTCTGGGGAAAACCCAAGACCTGAAAGAAATGGTCATGATGGAGCAGTTAAGAGAGTCCATGGCTCCAGACTTGATAACATTTCTCATGGAACAAGGTGCCGAGAGATTGGGGGAGGTTCTCAATGTTGCTGAGAGATATCAGTCAGCACAGAAAGAAGTAGCTGGTATTAGAAAGAAACAGATAGTAATAAAACCCCACCAGACCAGGATGATTATAATACCAGGGATCAACCACCTAGGTTTAAACAAAGTTATTATAGGCCTAGATTTGATCCCAGAGACAGAAACCCTCAGGTAAATGAAAAGAAACCCTACAGACCAGAAGGAAAATGGTGTAAAATATGTAGGATGAACAATCATAATACAATTGAATGTGGTAGGAAAGTTCCTCCATATCACGCTACATGCATGATAACAGTGGACAAGGGAAGGAAGAAACTGACAGACAGTCAGATAGATCTCCATCATCCCCCCATCTGTGAAGAAGTGGTATGTAATGGTGCGAAAGTCAAGTGCCTTTACGATTCAGGATTGGAATATGACTCAGTTGTGAGTGCAACCCTGGTGCACCCTGAGCAGTATACCACAGATAAAGTGGAGGTACAAGGGGCATTGAAGGATACAGCCACCATGACACTTCCAGTAGCCGAGATCAATGTCAAGACTAGGTACGTGGAAGGAGTGATTAGAGCAGCAGTGTGTGACGAACCTAATTACCCGCTGGTGTTAGGAAAGAGATATGTGTCTCTAGGGAGCCCTCTAAAACCTGTGATCATGGCAACGCTCCAGGTCAGGTCGACCCCTAGTAAGGAGGAGGAACCACCACTAAATATTCATCCCAAACAGATGAAAAGGCCCAGGCAAAAGACAAAACTTTAAAACCTTGCTTTGGCAAATTGCCAACCCGCCATAACAACCCTAAGAAATGAGAATTTTATTTGAAGGATGGACTGCTGTACAGGAAAGCTGGATAAGGACTTAAAGGATATGGACAGTTAGTACTGCCATTGAGTTAAAGGGAAAAGGCTATAAAACAAGCACATGTTGTACCAGACAGTGGACATCAGAAGATTGGCACCACCCGTCAAAGGACATCAGTGAAATTCTACTGGCCAAAAGTAGCTGAGGACATTGCTCAGTATGTACAAAGTTGTGACCAGTGTAGCAAGGTACATTCCACATGTTGGAAAAATAATACTCAGATGCTAGAAAAGCATTATGGCAAACATGGGCCTGAAAGTAAAAGGAGAAGTAAAAATGATAAGGTACCGTAGATGTAGTGGATAAGATGGCACTTTTTCACAAACAGACTTCCAACAAAACATTTACAATGGCAACTCTACCTATGGCACAAGGAGTAAAAATAAACACAGGCCAGTTTCACTCGACACACGGTAGATCGGAATTCTTGGAACTAACTAAAAATAGCAATGAGGTTAATGGGCCAGCCTTGAAACTGAAACTGCGGGGAAACCCCAGAAGAAAAGTTGAGAGTGGGCGTTTGGACAATTGTAAAAATGTCCAGCTCGCTTCACACTATGGCTATTAAGTAGCATTATGAAGGGCACCGGTAACAGTTGACCAACCCTATACAGTCCAATTGGAAGTATTGTACGGACATTGGATTGAGATCACACATATTATAGCAAATGCTAAAGGGGGGAGTGATTCTGGATGCCGGAAATGCATTTCTCCACCTCAAATGATTTCATCAGTGACGTCAGGCGGAGAAAAACAGCTGGTGAATATGGACTCTACCTGAATGGCAGATTAAAGAGTCATATATGAATATCAGAAAAGGGTTCTTCCAGATTCCATTCAAGCCTGAGCTCAAACCAATTGTTGGCTGTGATCATTTCGGAGGGGCACATTGATTTCATATGTTGCTTTTGGGATTGGAAATTACTGGATCCCCTACATACTCTGCTATCACCAATTTTATAGATCTCCTCCTCATAAATATTGCAACCTTGAGGAACATCTAAACACCTCTGGACATGTCATTGGGCAGACTCAGAGAAGAGAAATGGTGAATATTGATTGATAACACTGACAAACAACATTTTTCTTTCTTATATAAGCATAAGTGTTCTTAGGTCAGTTTCTTGCGCTGATTTCAAATCTGAAATCCGTTTATCTCTATCACGTCGGGTTCTTAAGATATTTGTGAATAAATATATTTTTGGGAAACCGTTATTTGCTCCGTTTCATTTTACTATATAACTTATTAAAAATTAATAAAAAGCAACATAATTCTACTTTTTATACTGCTAAAAGATGCATGACATATGTTACGCGATTTTTCAAATAGTTACTGTATTTTGAAAGTCGATGCCTTTTGGAATGCCAGTAATATGGCGTGAACAAACAAATCACACTACTGATTGTTACTACTGCTTGACAAATATCCATGGTTTCACTTTTAAAACTAGAAAGTCTGTGGTTTATCCAAATATTGAATCGGTTTCGAAACCAGTGCCTCATGATCCAATCATGTGTCCGATCCAAGTACCATCAGAACAATATCCGCTGGACGTGAATGAACCATCAGAAAGTGATAGTTTACCTGCTTTAGACACTAATTCTGACTCAGATTACATACCGGTGAATGATGGTGTTTACTTAATTAACCATTCAGAACTTTCAGATCTAATACGTGATCTCGCTCTTATCAAAGGACAAGCGGAATTACTCGGTTTGCGACTCAAAGAATGGAATCTTTTAGCGCCCAATACTCCGATATCTAAATTTCGTCATAGATACAGAGAACTTGTTCAATACTTTGAGATGGATGATGACATTTGCTATTGCAAAGATGTAAACGGTCATGAGCACATAGTCAACGAATGGCGATTTTTCATCGATTCTTCCAAGACTAGTCTAAAAGCCGTGTTAGCGCATAACAGAAATTTATTTTCATCAATTCCAGTCGCCTACTCTGTTCATATGAAAGAAACTTATGACAATATGGCTATACGTTTGGAAAAAATAAAGTACAATGACTACCAATGGCGGATTTGTGGAGACCTAAAGGTCATTGCAATTCTCACGGGCATGCAGACTGGGTATACTAAATTTTGTTGCTTCCGATGTGAATAGGACAGCCGCAACAGACAGGAACATTATGCAAGAAAGGTGTGGCCTATCCGGGATCGTATGCAGCTCGGGCATAAAAATGTAATACACGAGCCATTAGTTAACAAAGACAGCTTCATTTTACCACTGTTACATATAAAGTTGGGGCTTATGAAGAATTTTGTAAAAGCGTTAGATAAAACGAGCAAAGCTTTCACTTATCTTCGAGAAAAGTTTCCGCAAGTTAGCGATGCAAAGATAAAGGAAGGTATCTTTGTAGGACCTCAGATTAGGAAAGTTATTGCAGACAAACAATTCGAGAACTTGTTACATGGTAGTGAACTTCGCGCATGGATGGCATTCAAATCGATCGTCGATAACTTTCTGGGAAATCACAAATCTGTCGACTATGTTGCATATTGTTAGCAGTGCATAGATGCATACAGAATTATGGGCTGTAACATGTTCCTCAAATACCATTTGCTCGATTCGCATCTTGACTTTTTCCCTGACAACCTTGGCGAAGTCAGCGATGAACACGGAGAACGATTCCATCAAGATATCGCCGTAATGGAGTCACGTTATCAAGGACGGTGGAGTGTGACCATGCTTGCCGATTATTGTTGGGTGCTTCATCGCGATGTACCACATGCCATTCACCGACGAAAGTCGACTGCAAAGAAATTCAAGCCTACATAACTGTTATACTTCTTGTACGAATGATGTTGTAATACTGTATGCGTTGTTAAAAAACTTCAATTGCGTATTTCTAGAGATCCCGACCTGATAGAGAAAAACGGTTTGCAGATTTAAAAACAGCGCATTAAAATTGACCAGAAAAACATAGAAATGTTAGAGAAAGAAAAAAAAAAAAACTTTTTTTTTCTTAGTAAGTGTAATCAGCATGTGACAGGCAGTAGCACCTGCAGCTGTTTTATTAACATAAACTGAAATATATTCTTAAATTGCAGAGGTCTGAGGCAAATTTCTTGAGTAGTGCCTACTTTGAATGACCCACCTGCAGGAATCCAGGATCACACTAAGGCATAGTGGAGTCTATTTGAACGTGATTGTATACAGATATGAAAGCTTAACTAAAGGAAAACTATAAAGAACGATAGAGAAAAATTGGCCGTTTAATTATCACTTTTGATAATTAAAATCGGTTCACAAATAACTATGATATAATATTTTCAAATTTAGTCAGATCATACAGACACACTTAGAATTGCATAAATACTAGAATCAAAAATTAAAATTTTTGACGTTCTCTCTGAAATGGCCGGGTGTATTGCTATAAATAGTAACAAACTTTTGTAGTTTTTCTCCGCCATTGAAATCATAAAAATCAACACTGAGCGTGACGTGTACAAAAAGACTGTAGACCAAGCCTTTGCCGGTTGGAACTGGTAAAGCGACTAAGAACCCTTTTTAACAAGCCAGTCAGATTGAGTGTGTGTTAGCTTATTTACCTGAGGGTAAGAATGATAATTTTATTTGCATACTTTGTTAAAGAATTGACCTGTAAAGTAAACAGGGCTAATGTGTGCCATATTTTGTTCGAAAGTATAACTGAAGGCGAGATGTGTTGTAAATACGCTGATAATGTAGGAATGTGTGTAGTAGCAGACTTGTTCGAATTGAAAAAAAATTGGATGTAATAGTGTTTGCAAATTTACGACAGTGAGTGTTAGAAGCGAAATTTAAGTGTATAGTTGCTTCTGGGGTGACACACTGTTCATAGATCTTGTAATAAAACATATAGGGAAGGTTTAGAATGAAGTAATCAACAGGTCACATGCTGTATGTACTTGCCATGACTATTGTATGGAAAAGTAACAAAACATGGACGAGGTAACCAAGCATTGATGAACCCAGAGAAATGAAAGTTATGGCACTGAAAAACTGATGGTAGACAATTGAAATTCAAGGTCATGTAGCAACCTGTTAGCACAAAGATTCTGAACAACGTTAAGTTTTAAATACTGTTTTTTAGTGGCGAAAGGATTTGAGACAGATCCAGTCTACATTGTGAAATGGATTGTCCTTCTATTCCAGGTTATATCACGAATTTACATCGTGGCCTGCAGTTTCTTACTTGAGAAGAAGAGCGTGTGGAGTTGAGAGGCTCCATCATAAATCCTGGAGATAGACCCCATCAATCTCAGCCAGGAGGTCACAGAGTTGGTGATCCTGACAAATATTCAAAGAACTGAAAGCAGCCAATATTTCTGAAGATAAGTTCTTTAGTAAGGCATGACAATTCATCCAAACTCATTCACACCCAAATAAAACTTAACCACTGTGGGATGAATGAAAGTAGCAGACCTTGCAGTGTAGACTGGTAGCATTATAAATATTAAGTACAAGAACAGTAACGTGTAATCATTCCAGTTGACCCCATTAAAAGACATGGACCAGAGTTTCCCAAATTATTTTATTTTCATTAGTGTAAATAACCTTTCTTGATTTTTGATAAGTTCCCTGACCCAAAAGATCGAGGTTCAGGAAAATTAAATTGTAACATAAACTTTCAATACAGCCTTGCTTGGGCTAATTAATTTTTATTAAGTTGAAGTTTCTGTTTGTGAAATAATTAATCATTGAATAAAGTAAATACAATTCCCCTAGACCCGTAGCTAAAGGATTTGGGGATCCAGTAGAGGTAACGGTTAGGGGAACTCAAAATCATCATCATCCCTACATCTGAGTAACTTACATGAGCATTTACCCCATCTGATTTGTCTATACACCCATTGCTCTTTTTCAGAGGAAGGGGGTATTAACTTATTAAGGACCAGATCCTTTTTTAAAATCTTGGCACCAACCTGGTATCACTCTGATAACCAAACCTATATTTGTCCAGGATAGCCTATACATTCAGTAAACATCAAAAACCCTCTTATGAACATTTGAACAAACACGTTAGCTTTGTATAAAAAATGAAAAAGGTCAATGAAATCATACCATGTTTACTGCAATGTTCAACGAGTGGCGCCCCAGAACAGCATTACATCGGTACTTTATATGATTAATTACAAGGAAGAAAAGCAGTAAATGCAGATACCACAGACAGAACAATAAATACATCAATATCGCTGAGAAGCACAGCAGGACAAAAAAGTAGAAAAAAAAATAATGATACTCACATCCTTTGGTTTATCATAAGGTGAATATAGATCGCCAAAATCAACTCTACTACTAAGGTCCAAATCGTCCCAATGGAAATCCATCCGAACATACCGATGCCACTTCATCCGTGGAAACTGGTCATACACATAAAGTAAACACTTTCCAAGGTGGTGCTAGAAACTTCTCATAATTCAATTTTCAAAAATGAACTCCTCTTCAAATATAGGTTCAGCGTTTATCCGTGAATTCGGCATTGACTGATGCACGTGACCCGGAAGTAGAGTTAAACGACAGTATGGATTGGCTGTGCCGTCAGGGTCACGTGGCAGCAGATTATGCGCTCGGACTAAGTTGACTGTCAGGATGTTTGTCTCCGGATTGTGTGTTCAAGGCTGACGTGGATTGTTCCCTGGCTTTCCTCTTCCATGGAGGTCACACTCGCTTGGCGCACCAGCTGAAATACAGAAATTAAAAAAAAAATATATACATATATACCTATTATAAAAGGGGCTACAATTCCAATACATATATTTAGCAAGAAATTCTACCTGTCAAGAACAGGTTGTAGTATGGGTGTCAGGAACTTATGCTACATAAAGTGCTAGTTCTGTTTGCCTGGCATATTGAGTAATGGTGAGTGAAACTAAGTTTGATGGGATGTATTCATCTTACTAGAAGCAGTATAGCAGTATTGATAGATTAACACAGCAGTGTTGATAGATTAACACAGCAGTGTTGATAGGTTCACTGAGCAGTGCTGATAGATTCCCAGAGCAGTGTGGATAGATTAACAGAGCAGTGCTGATATATTCACAGAGCAGTACTGAAAGATTCAATGAGCAGTGTTGATAAATTCACTGAGCAGTGTTGATAGATTCCCAGAACAGTGTTGATAGATTAACAGAGCAGTGTTGAAAGATTCACAGAGCAGTGCTGACAGATTCACAGAGCAGTGCTGATAGATTCACAGAGCAGTGCTGAAAGATTCACTGAGCAGTGTTGATTGATTAACACAGCAATGTTGATAGATTCAATGAGCAGTGTTTATAGATTCACGGAGCAGTGTTGATAGATTCACAGAGCAGTGTTGACAGATTCACAGAGCAGTGCTGATATATTCACAGAGCAGTGTTGATAGATTCACAGAGCAGTGTTGATAGATTCACAGAGCAGTGTTGATAGATTCACTGAGCAGTGTAACGTGTTGATAGATTCAACGAGCTGTGTTGATAGATTAACACAGCAGTGCTGATAAATTACACTGGCTAACAAAAAAAAAAAAAAATTTTTCCTTTCTCTAGCTTTCTACTATGTTTTTTTGGTCAATTTTAAATGTGCTGTTTTTTTTAAATCTGCAAACCGTTTTTCTCTATTCAGGTCGGGGATCTCTATCAATACACAATTGAAGTTTTTTTTTAATTAACAACGCAATACAGTATTAGAAACATCATTCGTACAAGAAGTATAACAGTTTAGTTTAGCTAGAATTTCTTTGGCAGTCGACTAACATCCGGTGAATGGGCCTTTGGTAACATCCTGTTAAATTAACAAAGTAATGCTAGATGTGTTTGATTAAGTTTAACAGAGCAGTGTTGATTGATTCACAGAGCAGTGCTGATTGATTCCACAAGAAAACATTGATGATATGTTGCAACGTGTGCTGTTGAGATGTTGTTGATACAGTACCGAGATCCAAACTGAGTAGTGGTAATAGATGAAAAGTCCGTTGTGCATTTATGTCGTATTGATTAATGTCGTGTGTTGAAATTCGTCCGGCCGTCATTGATTAGTTCTGCAGCATTGAGACTGGAGGTGTGAGTGGTGATCTCTTCAAGGACGAAACAATGCCGAGGCCAGTGTGAAGATATGATTGAAAGTTGTTATATATTCTTTGGTTATGCGAGGCAACCTAATTTTGACGTCATAAATTTATGAATACATCTTTTTCATGTTCTACAGATTGCTGACGCAGTGAGTGATGAAAGCTTCCGTTGAGAATCATTTGCCCGAACGCAGTGAGTGATGAAAGATTCCTGTTTTGTAGATAATGCCAGACGCAGTGGGAGTGTTGAAAGCTTCCGTTGAGATTTAGCATAAGGGTAAGATGTTTATGCAGCTTATTTGTGAAAAACAGCATAGGACCTGGCAATTTCACAGATGAAAAGCAAATTTGCTAACAGAATATATGGGCTGCCGACCCAATACAAACGTATACTGCTATGGCTGGGTCCCAATGCATTCCATAGGGAAGGGTAACTAGCGGAATTGATGATGGATGTGATACTATGTTTTACATAGCTTTATTCTTATTTAAAAGTTCTCTTTTTTTTCTGATCATGTTGATTTGGTGTTCTTTATTTTGATTCGTGTCGATGTCGCTGAGTGTGACCAAAGGGGCTTGGGGGACGGGGTGAGTGTGGAGAGTCACTGACAATGGTCAACTGTCTTTGTCGCTTGTCTACTGTTTATTAAGGAGAGTGCTTCTACCCCGAGGAAAATATATATATATTCGTTCTCACGCGCGCACTTCTTAGCACTAACTAGAGCAACATTCATCCCATCAATCATGCCTTGTTCACCCCCTATTCATTTATGTCTTCAATTGCATTCTTCGTGTGTTTTAGGTTTCCCTCTGCCTCTGTTTACCTTGGGGATTTAAGAACAAGTAATGTCACTAGTACACTTTTATAATGTATATTTACAATTTAAATTGTTTTTGCTCTTATAACAATGCCCTTTGGCTTCCCTAGATCATTGGTTTCATTGTTCGATCCCCAAAAGAGGTGGGGATTTTTTAGTACGGCAAAAGGAGTTCGGGGTCGACCCAGCCTCTTGAATTGGGTACCAGATCAACTCTGGGAAGGTAATGTCTGGCCCGTGCGTAAGTGCTGACATAGATGAACCCTAGTGTTTGCCGATGGTCAAGAAAATATGTTTCCTAACACCCATACACCCAGGATCTAGACGAGGCATATCCGAAAACAATTTTCAAATGACGATGTAGATTTTGCTCCGTCTAGTTCCCCGGGGGGTCTGAGCAGACAAAGAACGGACTATCTGCACCCTCAGACGTGTCGTACAGCGCGACTAATAAGAGGCTGGCAATCTCATCACGTCAAACTAACGGCCACAAAAACCATGACTAGATGACCATGTAAATACTTAGTGCAGGCTTCCTACAAGAGGACCGGCTGCAGAGGTGGCTATGTGACCCCTAAGGAGCGCTTAAGAAAATGATGAAGAAACATTGCATATTTTCAGATGACTATCTAGATTTTACTTACATTCTAGCACTTACGGCCCTTGAACGTAACCAGATGAAAGACATATGAAGATACTTGATAAGATGCCATAGCAAGTGGATTTCAAAACAGACAATATTTATGAGAATAAATACAATAAACGGTTACACCCTGTCGTAGATTTTATCAGATAGGTAATAGATGTTTATAGTCCTGTCTGAGCAGAGGTGATAGTGATGATAATGTGAAAGTAAGGGGTGAGAAATAGTTTTATCACGAGGTGATCGTGTAAGAGAAAGGACAGTCTCTGGATAGAATAATTTATCTAATCCAGCCTATCTGGACGACGATATTTAAATCAGACGCACTTTCTCTCCTTGTACGAAATACAAGTTACACTACACTCAAATGCACACAATTCTGTGACAAATACGCACGAACGTGAAAACAAACTATGAATAACATATAATGGATAGGGGTTGATCGACACGATAACTAAAGGTTTAATAAAGTTTATTAGCAATAGAAGATCACAACAATAACCATATACATTACTAGATCATGGTTTACAGACAAAATTGCAAAAGAAGAAATTAATCAAATAGGTTCTCCCCCTCTGGTAAAGGAAAAGAAAAGACGATCCCAACAGAGGTTAATTAACCCAAAAGATCAGAAGTTAACAATAAGTTATGAAATAGTCAATATGGGAAAAGAATAGGTTCCTAATGTAATCTATCCCGTGACTTCTCAGATTAGTGAGATAAAAAAAGAAAGAAGAAACCACATAAGTATATGATGTTAACAAAAGACATAAGTTTCTTTCTCCGTTCATTCAATTCACACCCATTCAGTGGCCACTTTCAGACTTTTGCTTACCCCAGTAGTTGTTGCAGGCATTCCAAGGAAATACACTAATAAGTAATAAGACTATTTAGTGTCAAATTTAAGTTTTGCCAAATCCAGCCTCAGACTCGCCGTAGTTGCTGACTGCAAATTTCACGGGAGTCGCTAGAGTCGGTGATTTAATTTGTCCTGGATACAATAAGTTATCTATGCCTTCAGTTGGTTGGAGTAAGGTTCATGCTTGGTGATCGCCGCCGTAGGATGAATAGAACATATATATATATATATATATATATCTATCTATATATATATATATATATATATATATATATATATATATATATATATATAGTTTCTATGTTGTTTAGCCTCAGTGGCTGAGACGCTAGGTTAAGTTACACAAATGTTGCTGACAGTATATTTCGCCACAGCTGGCTGATGAGATTGATATAAGTAAATCTGGTAACAGTTCTGGTCCAGTTAATATTATAATGTAATGGTTCTATTCTGGTTTCTCTCATGAAAATGAGGAAAATTGGACCACACAGGTCACAGCAAGAAGCTCATCAATATTAAATATCCCTGGATGCTTATAATATTATAAGTTCGTATGATCATAAGTTCATATGGCCATTAAAAAAACCGCTAGTACTCAGGTTGATCAGCCTAGTTTTTTGAAGGAAAATATAAACATTTAACCAAATTATCAATACCATATCTAACACGTGTTTAAAATAGGACCTCTTCACCACTCCGTTATAAATTGGATTTAAAACACACGTGTCTAGCTTATCCTATCGTTTTTAACGCGTGATATGAACACTAGTCATTTAAAAAATTACGTAAAATGGATAGAAGTAAATAATATATACCGTCAGTATTTAATGTATGTACTAGTCAATTTAAAACATTTCTTACTGGGAAATAGCGAGTAATTAAATTTACTTTACGGCTGAAAAATATTTAGCTATAAGTTATTTAATTAGCACAGAAAATCTCAGTGATATATAATGAAAACTTTAAGCACACTAAATCACTTAAAGGCTAGTATATAAATTACCGCAATCAGAAAAATGAAACACTCCACGAAAATCTAATAATTTCCACTCTGTACGAGAAATCTAAGATATCGAGCTAGTGAATTTCAGACAGATTTCTGAACAACTGATAATGGCTATCGGAGAGACATGGTATATATCCGTAAATTCCGTTCTATCGCTCTTTAATGCGAAAGTCACACCTACTGTCAGACCCGAGCCCACTTGCCGTTCGATTCTTGAATCAAAGGTAATTTTACCACCTCTGCCGCCGACAACCTCTCTGGCTTGACTTTCATCATCTCCGCCTTGCCGAATATCAGCTACGCAATTAATTCCCCTGAAAGTTTTACAATCCAAGGTTCGTCTCAGACTTAACATCGCCCCTGATCAAAGAATCTATTACGCCATGCTCCGCGCTCTCTCTGTGTGTTCCACCGTGCTTAATTGCCAAAAGGCTCACGTGTCAATTGCACTAGTGAATCCAGCGTTCCTGTAGCAAAAAAATAAACTAGATGGGGAGGGGGCAAAAAGGGATGATCACTGCTGCACTATTTCCATCTGTGACACACCCCTACAAGATGTGCAATTATACTTATATCTTGACAGGGGAACAGATAATTGTGCCAAAATAAGAATAGGAAAGGCAACAGAAGATTTTATTTTATTGGGATATATGTCAAAATCAAAAGAAATCGCGTCCAACACAAAATAATAAGAATCTTCAACGCAGACGCAACAACATTCCTATAGGAAAAAAGGGATCATCTGTGGCCGGCATGCCGTTAACCTTACCAGAGTTGTGCTATTGGTACCCATTTTCATTGATGCCTGTGGTCTGATCCCGGAGCCGTTTGCGGTCTTAAAAAAACCTACTTCTTCTTGTGTATCGGATTCACCATTAGGACCTTGTCGAGATAGGAATAGACATTGCCAACTTAACCAAACTGGGGCTACAACCGCAGATTTTTCCTGTTTTGTAATGGTTAAACGATACATGGAAAAACACAGCAATCTAATGGCAAATAAATTTTTGTTACATTTCAATAAATGGGTGAGCATTTGCCCAGTAATGGAAGGAATTGAAAGGGGGTTTGATTAAAACATGAATGATAGATCAAGCATCTCATGGATCGCGCTTCCACTTCGTCGGGTTATGGCGTATGGTCTTTGCCGCCTTTAAGGATAAGTACCCCAGATTTATATTTATTTTTTTTTCAGATTACCTTCATTGTGTCCTTACTTTACCCTCCTCTCACCGTTCATATTCTTCCGTACCGTGTCGAAGGCCTTGTGGGCCTCATAAAAGGTCGGATATTTTCTTTGTCTTTTGTTTGTCCTCGTAAAGGACGAATTATCATTTTTTTAATAATTTTTTTTTTCATATTCATCCGTGAAGATTCGGCTTACCCAATTTACTAAAAATGGGAAAAATCATAGTCAGCTGGGGTATTCAGACCTCCATTAATCGACACAGAGTCCGCTGGACGGAGGACATAACCTTTAGGACCATACTGCTGTAATGGATCCTTTGTGGCCTAGATATGTACCAAGCCCTGGGAGGAAAGGACAGCCGTTTAGAATAGCATGGACGCTCTCGTCTTACAAAACCCTCTACCACCTCAGGGGGCGTTGTATCTTTGAAGTGGGGGGCGACTATGTAATTTAACTATAATAAGGAATCCATTACTGTGGATACTAAAGGGACAGAATATAGACTAATACCCAATCGCAGGGAAGAGAGGAGGAGGCGAAGAAGAAAGACGACGCTGGTGTGCAGGATTAGGATACAAAAACTGAGAAAAAAAAAAATAAACCCCAGCCTGAAAGCATCACAGGGCAGCCAATTATTATGGGAAATCTCCAAGGTCTACTACAATTCCAAGGAGGCCGAACCGTAAAAACGATTATTTACGATTGATACGAAAATCCTGGAGGTATGTAAGAAATACGAGGGGTGAAAAATGAAGACTCGCCCAAGAACATTGATGGGGATGGGCACAACTGACATATCCCGACAAGAAGCACTTGGCGTCGTATGTTACTTTTTAAGCAATCTGTGCCTCATTTGTGTGACTGGAAACCGCGGTTATTCGTGAAAGATGATTTTCAGAGTGTCTCATACTTTGTCATGCACAAGGAAATTCTAGTTTACCCACAAAAAGAAAAAGTCGTGAAAAAATCCGCGGTCACACAAAAATAATTAGTATGTTCATGATTAGTACTTTCACATTAATCAATGTAATTTATGGTCTTAAGATGGCCAGATGACCGACTCAAAATTTTGGCGGGGGATCTTTGGTTTAACTTAGTTTATTCTTTCATACTGCTGCGTGTTCTTGATTGAATGCAGTTAAATTATCCTTTGGTGATTTTCATTCAATTCCATTTTGCTTCAGACGTACGGAAACGCGGAGGGGGAAACTGTGTGTTCCACGCAAACAACAGAAGCTTCATCTGTGATGGAAGCAGATGCGGCTTAAACTGATCTAAAGATTTTAAAATTGTAATATGTGGATACTGCTTTAATATAAATGAAGAAAATTCCAGGAATTGTTGTGCATCGATAAGCCAATAAATTGACAGAATTATTTATAATAAAATAAAAACAGATCCACGCGCATTGAACTATATTAAAGAAGGAAATTGCGAGAGCCCCCCCCCCCCCCCCCCCCCCCCCCCCCCCCCCCCCCCCCCCCCCCCCCCCCCCCCCCCCCACCCCCCCCCCCCCCCCCCCCCCCCCCACCCCAGTTGGTCTTATTAACAGGGCGCACAAAATAGCTGCTAACCGACCGTAAATGTGCGACCATTAACAATTTGGTTTATTTTGGTGGACATCGATGAGGGACTTATGTGTACCGAAAAGGCATTTCACTATAATAAAAAGAGAATAAATATTCGGGCTAATATGAAGACTTCTGGATCATAATGATCGCCAAAAACACCAGATTATGCGAAAATCGCGCGGGTTTGGAATTATTAATGAACGATACACAATTACCCATGCTATTTATTTTGGTTTTGCGATCGTTTGCAAATTATGCAATCCGTATTTAGATGGCTGACATACTCACTTCCTAATGCAAAATTATCTGGCACAGCATAACCCATATTTGAAATTACTAAATCTCAAATCTCTTAAATTGCCAAGACACAGTATGGGCATGTATGGCTCTGTAACATGATTTGAACAACAAACGAAATAAATAAGTCAGATATACGATTTTCTTAATTTGGGGTGCTTGCGTAGTATAATAATCAAGATTGAAATTGTAAATGACAATATCAATAATGGTAGGATGCATATGAGAATTATTAACGCGTCTGGTTTGAAGACAACATCTATTGCTATATAAAAACTTAAAAAAGATTAAACTGCCTCCCAGTCAATGGAGGATATATAGAATACAGCAGGGTGAAAAAAACTCAGCAACACGTGCTGAAAAATTACAAAATACTATCTGAACAGACCCCACAATGTGCCCATAGAAAATGAATTGCTCTAAATAGGCAAAAGGAACGTCAAACCGAATCAACTATGTAGAATCAAACCAAACCACCATATGGAGAGCAGTATATCCAGATATGAATACATCAACTATATTAAACCCCATCTACAGCTGCACACAAACAAGCTTCCATGTTTGGGACAACAACAATCGTTTCCCTAAAATGATAGACATAACATTTATGGAAATTGAATAGAAAATAAGAGCAGAGACCGGCTGCAGAGACGAAAATTCCATAGCGACTAAAAATTACATAGAAAATCTTTACTCATGCCACACATGGGTCCCAAAACGAATACTCTTATGGATAAGCAACAACTGCCAACCGAAAATGTAGGATGGAGGTTGTCTTTTTTCTGACCTTAAGCCAGTTTTGGTGCACAAAAAAAACAAAAAAAAAAAGCGGAGATGGCAGTGGGCCAACAGGACAATTCTCAAAGTAACTTTCAGATCAAAGGACCGAGACCCTTGAAAACTGCCGCAAGAGGTTTATAATTGACAGTGGAAAGCACACGCAAGACAAGTATGCTTTCCCTTTACCAGACGCACAGGGTCCCCTGTCTTTGCTTTCGCTGAAAAATGCCAAAATTAATACAGACCATGGATTACCTCAGAATAGTGCTTCCACAAACTTAATGGCAACCGATTTTTAAAAGTGTTTGTGAAGCAAAGGATCCCATCTCTCAAATGTAAAATTACCGGCAAATGAACGAGGCGGACATGATTGGCAGAAATGAAAGTAGAATAGAAAATTGAAAATCTACCTCTGCCTGTTGGCAAAGTGTTAAAACTTTCAAAGGAGGCAAAAGTGTTTTATCAGGTATCAGATAACAGATAACAACTATATGGGTTAGCTTGAGCATCCAGGTCACACAGCATAATATAATACATGAACTAACCAGCATAATACAGAAAGAGAACTAATTGGTTATTCTCTCAGACCCATACGCCACTTGACACACAACCAGATTGAGGTACCATCAATTCAAACAAGGCTAAAGGACAGGAAACAACAACAGTATCAAGTTGTTACTGTCTCGGCACATGTGGCAACCGATAAAATAGAATGCTGATAACATCTGCTTCCAATGTTAGCCCCAAAACATATGCGGAAAAGATATAAAGCGGCATATGGCCGACGACTCAACGTACCATTCGTGCGAAAAGCAGGTACGTGTAGATTCAAATAACCCACAATACCTGACCTTCATGCTTTCTTTTAAAAACATTTCCACGTGCACGTCTGAGAGATGAACGAATAATAAGAAGATATTACTGATGACATGAACCATGTACAAGTGTCCTATGAAACCAGTGATGGGGAACTTGAAGCTATGTGTTGTGGAATAGGACCCGACACAACTGAGGTAAACCAGACTGATAAGCATGACCATGGTAGAGAACTTGTTTATCAGCGTAAATCACCAGGGTTACGCAGTTAAAGAACACTCTTGGTCTCAGTCAATTATCACTTAGGAGAAGTGAACAGGTGGCAAATACCTTAAATGGACCCATGAACAGGCTGGTTGCAGTACACAGGGACGTAAATTAGTGCGTTGAGATATATGATTGTACTTGTTCTTCTCGGGGAGGGAAAAGGTATCCACAAATTAGTGTGTGATGAAAGGAGGGGGGGGGGGAAAACGGAAAGCTGAAGAAACAATGTCCCTTGGGATTTTTCTAATCCACCTATATAAAATATTTTAGGTAAATATAAAAGCACTACATTTTATTAATAAAGAAAAAGAGAGAATGGTAAAAGAACAGTGCTGTCACAATGACTGTACTCGAAATCCCCCTTGTTTTCTGCTTCGTCTGCAAATTGTAACGCTTTCACGTTGATAGTAAAAGCCTACTGTATTATTACCCGCTTTCTTCAATGAAACGTGTACTGTATTTCTTGGAACAACCTTGAGATACGCAAGCTGATCAATGACCTAAATTCAATATTTCATTCATTCCATTTTATACACGGCGTAACTAAAAGACAGATAAGCAGGAGAGAGAGAGAGGGGCGAATGAAGGCAGGACACATACAACACTACACACGCGGCCCGCGATACACAAGTGCTGCCACCACGCGTGTAAGGCCACAAGCACATGGAACTTTTTTTCATTCGGACAGTGATAAAAACACTACCTACTACAGAGTTAGGTTTAAAAATGAAAACAAACGCTTATTGGGGGTAAATATGACAATTTCTACTGGGTTTTACATACTATACCTCCTGACTTTAGTTTGAAACAACAGTACCCAGACAGGGGATCACAACGAAGTTCTAAACATGGGACTCGACAATGGAGGATAAAGAACATTCGAATATACGATAGGTAGAAGAAAATCACATATTTTGAACGCAGCCACTTAGCTCTTTTAAATTTGTATATTTGGGTTCCTTAGGGCTTGCTGACAAAGAATATGTAAAACGTTACGCAAATAGTCTAGGAATTACCAAATTATAACCAAAATAAAATAGTGGGGGTGCCTGACAGCATGAAATCATTTCTGCTCATAAAATTTTTTTATAACGTGTTTGAAAAAACCTTACGTTACGGAAATAGCCTACCATGTTAAACTCCTATTTGATTGGAGCGCAACAAATATAAGACTAAACACGATTGGTCGGGCTATAAATACTAACATGTGTTGTCAGGGGAAACGTTGAGGAAAGGTAACCTTTTTTTGAAAAAGATTGTTAGACATGGTTTGATTGGGTAGGTAGCTGCGAATATTATACTCATTTCAGAGCGTTATGTTCATTGCCACATCTTGTAATAAACCTACTAAGAAGCAGTGCGTTGAGCAGCCAGCTCCAGTGTATTTTTTTTTAAATATAAGCCTGGGACATACGGCAGAGGGAATTTGGAGTTTGTGCTATATTCATTGCCAGTCAACGTAAACTGTTTATTTTATTTCCATGAATTGTGGTAAGCTTGAAACATTCAGTATCTTTTAATGAAAATTGAATGTGAATTGTTAATTTATGCCTGTATATATGTGTAGTTCAGTAGCAAACATGATGTAAAGGCTATAATGCTCCAGCCTGAACAGAAGGTGTCGGAGGAAAGTAAAACTGCATGGAATGGCCAAACAGTACACTGACACCTAGATGATTGACTAGAAAGAAATAATGCTGGAATTGCAGAGGCGTAGTAACCATTAGGGAGGGAAATACTGGTATAAAGTATTTCAGATGAAGCTGACAGTTGGCCTAACGCTCTGAACTCAATGGTTGTGATGTATTGTGCTCAGTGTAGAACTAGAGTATCAATTAGTTATGAAGTAGAAGGTACATCCTTCTTGTTTTCAGGGACCGTGGTCTTGATGGTATTGAGCAGCACCTGGTCAGAGCTTTGCTGAAGCCAGAGTCGGACAGCATACTCCTTGGTCCATTTAGCTATCAGTGAGGTGTCTCCAGAGCCCAGAGGAGAATTCGAGCAGAGGAGTCCTTTTTACTGCTGCCGTCATCACGAAAGATAAGAAAGATGAGTGTGGCCATGGGAGCTCAACATTATGTCCCCTCATCTTGAAATGACTTTGTAAAAATAACATTCAGAGGGGAATTTAATTGTCTTAATACAGGAACTGAGAACATCTCCAATACTAGTCCCAAAAGACAAACTATTGAAGTCATGATGACAAATACCAACAGAGCTTGAACAAAACAAAACCAGTATTACCTCATATTACTACTACACAACTGACACACATAGGATACTACTAAAAATATATGTCACTACAAGATTCATATTGAGAAATTCTGTACATATAACTTGTAATTAAAATTGATTGTGATTCCTGGTTCCCTTTGTATTTGAATCAGGACACATATACATTCATGACAGCACTGAATACATATTGTTATTTGAAAAGTTATCAGTGACTCCTTTAAGATATTCTCATAGAGTGTTATATGTATGTGAGTGTCACAGTGTTGTCAAGTTTGGTGGAATAAATTAAATTGTTTATCTGTCTGTTGTTGTTATGACTTACACTTCATCATACACATACCCTAGACATATAACGTAGTCATCACACTATTCCAGAATAATTCTGACTGAGGTATACATATGTGGCAGCAAAGTAAGGTTATCTATAATACACTACTCTTATTAGATATAGATACCTTCACAGCTGATCTCAGTCAGTACACTAAGTCCCCTATAAATATTTATAACATCCCACTTCACCATATATATTGGGGTCTCGCTCTTGGGATTTTGAATCTTTCCCTATTAAAAATATTGGGGGTAATTCACTTCAGGGAATATAAGAATTAAAAGGTATCCTTGGGTGGAAATAAAATAAGGTTGAGCTCACACAGTGCCTGTGTTGTCCTTAGATATTAGTCATTAGATATTGAAATTGTTTAGTTAGACATTTTTAGAACATTTATCTGTTAGACAATGGCGGACCTGGCCAAATTTCGATCTGCTGCTTTACAGACTGCAAAAGAGTTAGGATTAGATGGGCAAGTTATGGTTGCCTATGTCACTGCTGAATGTGACAAATATATTGAACGGGAAGAAAGAAGATTAGAAAAAGAGGCCGAAAGAAAATTAGAGGCTGAGGCTAAGAGGTTGCAGATTGAGGCTGACAAAGAGGCTAAAGCATTGGAAGCCGAGGAAAGAAGAAGATTGCTGCAGAAAGGGAAGAGAAGAAATTAGCTGCAGAAAGGGAAGAGAAAAAAATTAGCTGCAGAAAGGGAAGAGAAGAAATTAGCTGCAGAAAGAAGAGAAGAAATTAGCTGCAGAAAGGGAAAGAGAAGAAGATTAGCTGCAGAAGGGAAGCAGAAAAGAGGAAGAAGAGATTACAAGGGGAACATGAGTTACGACTAAGGGAGTTTGAGTTTCAAGGCCATGCTCCTGAAAATGGTGCCAGTCCCTTTGCCTCTGATGCCACTGCTAGCCAGGGAGCCTCAACCTCAGCTATGAATTTTCATTTAGATCATTTTGTTGAGAAAGACGATGATATAGAGAGCTATCTAAATAGGTATGAACTATTAGCTACCACGTATGGGTTAGAGAGAGAAAGGTGGAGCTTAAAGTTATCTCAGGGACTTCGTGGGGCAGCTTATGAAGTTTTTGCAAAAATGAGCAGAGGTGATCAGGAAAATTATGACATGCTAAAGCAGGCTCTTTTGTTAAGATATGAAAAGAATGCAGAATTCTATAGGAAAAAAAATTTAGGAATGCTAAACTACTGTCAGGTGAAACCTATCACCAGTTCTCTGCACGAATAGAGACATACTTGGAGAAATGGACTTCTCTGGGGAAAACCCAAGATCTTAAGGAAATGGTCCTTATAGAGCAATTAAGAGAGTCCATGGCTCCAGACCTGAGAAAGTTTCTCATGGAACAAGGTGCAGAGAGGCTGGGTGAGTTGCTAAATGTTGCTGAAAGGTATCAAGCAGCTCAAGCAGAGGTAACAGGTAATAAAAAGAAACCAGTGGATAACTTTAGGGCACCACAGAACTTTAATAAATTTGATCCTAGGGATCAAAACAAAGGTAAGCACCAGTTTGATAGGCCACGGTATGAAAATAAAAAAAATTCCCACAATTCGATGAAAGGAAATATGATGAAAGAAAATCTTTCAACCAAGGAAAAAGGTGGTGTAAGAATTGTCAGATGGACAATCATGACACTGACCGTTGCAGAAGGAAACCTGTGTATATGGCAACCCTTCAGGTCAGGTCGACCTCAAGACAGGAGGAGGATATTATGTTGGATACCACTCCAGAAGAGATGAGGAAGGCACAGGCTGGGGATAAAACACTCAAGCCTTGTTTCAGAAAATTGTCAAACTTGTCATACAAAACTCCAGGCAAGGGAGATTTTTACATGAAAAACAAGTTGATGTATAGGAAGACTGGAGCTAGATCCAAAGGTCAGGGACAGCTGGTACTTCCTAAAAGATATAGGGCAGACTTAATAAGGAGCCTACATGTGAAACCAGATGGGGACCATGAGAAAATAGGTAGCATCATTCAAAAGGTGGCTCACAATTATTATTGGCCCAAAGCAAGATGGGACATTGAGAATTTTGTAGAAAGGTGTAGCATAGCACATGAGGGAACACCCACAAGTGGGAACATGGATCAGGACCTGGACACGCCACGGGGCAAAATTAGGCCTGATAATAAAAAAGAAAAATAGATTTGATAAAGTGGACCAAATGGAATGGGAAGCCCCTTTTCACGGACAAGCTTCACTTAACTGTTTTACAATGGCCACTATGCGGAGAGTGCAAAAAGATGTCTTACCCCAGGATAAGCCGAAAATCCCTCAATCGGACTTAAACAAACTGGAGGAAGAGGATGTAGAGAGGAAATCTCTCATCAAGAATTTTAAGTGGGGAGAAAGCCCCAAAAAAAATTGGTAGCGGTCGTTTTGTGAATGATAATTTCTGGGAGGAAAAATCATCACTATAAAGCTTCGAGTGGAAGAGACCATACCGGTGCATGGACAAATAGGTCCACACAAATTAAAGGTCCATATGTAGCTTTGTTAAGAACGTGGACTGATGAAACTTGCCAATGGAAAATGCTAAAACAAAATAAAATGCAATGCTGAAAAAAAAAAAAAGCATCAACAGGGCCAGGAAGGCCAAAAAAAAATTTGGATAAACAAGCCAGGAAAAAACATGCTGCCTACTTATAACAGGAAGGAAAGACTGAAAAGACCAAGGACATGAGATTTTGGCTGTGGGGAGAGAAAAGGTTACTGCTTCTTGTCTTTCTTCTTACCCGGTAAGTTCAGAAAATAAGTTTTACAAATTTGGAGGATGGGCAGGGTCCCAATATTTTTTTACAGTTCTAGAGAAGGATTGTGTCTAGAACCCTAAATTTATTAAGATTAGATAAGAAGGGGAAAGAAAAAAAAAAATCTCTTCATGTGAAAATCGCACATGAAGCCAGAAACAAAATTTTGGAAATATAGAGTCAACCCGATCAATCAGGAAACCGTGGAGACCCGACGACACTCACTTGTTGAACGTCCTCTGTTCCCATATTGCGCCATGGTGAGTGAAAAAAGGAAAAACCACTTTCATCATTTGAAAACATATCCATTACAACCCCTGTGAAGGGGGGGGGGGGGGGGTGACAGCAAGGCACGACAGGTGAAAACATCAATTCGGTACACACATTTAACGAATTATACGGGAAAGACTCAGAAAGATCTTTCAAAATAATCATGAGAGTGCAGAACGCGGAGGGCTTAACTAAAGACGGTTTTGGAATATTAGATACATTTGACCCTCAGATGGTACTGTTGAAACCCAGCAGACCGACCCCGTGGGCATAAGCAAAAAACCTATTGAGAATATCATGTTATGAAACTTATTTAGCAAAAACTCAGGGGGGGGGGTAATCACCGCTTTTATTCTGTTCTATTAATGAAAAAATGGACCCATTATTCGAGATCTTCCGTTTTAGCCAACCTATAGGGAGGAAAAAAGGCTTTATGAAGAACTGGTGGAAGATCCATTGGGATAAAGATAGCATAGGACTATTTGGTAAAGGAAGGGGATAATTATTTTGACTTTCACACATCTGTGGAAATCGGATCGGTATAGTTTCCGGTGGTTTGTACTCCTTAAGAGAACGCCCTTCTGGAAGTTGGTACAATTTAGGGGAACACCTCTTGTATAGATTACAGGGAGGACTGAAATGTGGCCGATTTTGCGGACCTAGTCGGCCGTCGACGAGTTTGTTGTGTTATTCCCATTGGGTTGGGGTCACAAGCTCAGTTTGTTTTCCCAACTTTTAGACATTTCATATATCAATTTCATGGAGGATATTTATTTCTAGCTTCAGTATACAGGTTGAGGAACTCATTGCACCTCTCTGTTTATATCTGGTTTAATCGACTTTGGGTTGATAATTTTAACAGCCCAGTACCACTCAAATGCCTGCGGGGGTTTGTTATAAGAATTTGGTATTTTTTCGGGTACACTTAGGCTGTTTATCTGGGCATACTTGGACACCTGTCCCACAAATGTATTTCACTATGAAACATAAGGTTTAATTACGGATTGACCACATTTGGGATTGGGATGAATGGACGTGAGATCACTAGTGGGTACTCATTATGTGGTTTGATGACCAGAAGTATATCAAAAATTTACATTACTTATGTGCGGACCGTTTATACTGGGATTTGACACGTACAGGACATCCAGATCGCATTTACCATGGGCATCCACCCATCAATGTGAATGGATGTATTTCCAGGAATTGTAAGCCAAAAGCTCAGGAATGGCAAAACTATTTGAGAACCATTACCTGGAACTCTAAGTCTAAGAATTCCTTTGTAAGAACTGATGCCTGTAATCGGGGATTAGGGTTAGCGTGAAAAAAATCTTACTAAAGAATCAGGATGCTTTGCGATGGGGTTTTAAGACCAATGTGGCTTTTGCTAGCGTGGGGGATGTTGAATAAAGGAAATGCCAATCAACTACTCTACACATAGCGGAAAAGAATGTCATTGCACAGTCATTTATTCAGGGCCATTAAGATTAATTCTTACTTTGGGGATTCTGTATGGGATCGGAAAAGGGCAATTTAACAGTTGCATACTTAAAGTTCACAACATTCCCTTTATTCACGTTGCTAGACACTGGCTAGGCATATTAGAACTCTAGGTTACTCCGATGAGTCCTTACTTTGGGATCCATTTAATTTTTGCACTTATGTGGTATTCTATCGGCGTAATAGATATACTCAAATAAAACTTGGTGCAGGATTGCTTTTATGGTGCCACGCTTAAAACTGGGTTGTGAATTCAACTCTTAAAAGGGGAAAACCAATGAATCGCATTTTTCTTTTGAAAACTCCCACAAAATGTTGTATATTGTTTTATGGCCTCTGTACTTAGTTTGTCTGTCTTTTTTGAATGGGGTGTGGGAGTTGTCAACGTGGAGTTTGGCATTATTCATATTACACTCATTTTGATTTTTTTGCTGGTTTATTGGTTCATAGCAACACTTACACTATTACAATAAGTTTAGGGGATATCGGATGCCAGGTGATTAATTTGGGTAGGTGGGCAAACCTTATGGAACTGTGAAAATATACATGGCTAGGTTATCTCGTATTGCCAAATAGTGTTCTTCTGAGTAGGCTTATTTGTAAAGCTTGTTCAGTTGTTTGTAAAAGCCTTATGTTCGCGGCAAGCATTTAGTCACATTGAAACGTGTACAGGGATGTATTGGATATAATACCTTGAGTTTTCGATAGCTTGTTCATATGTAGTTGATCTGTGTTTTTTTCATTATTTTCCTTACAAGCGTTAATAATATGGTATGAGTAATTTGATGGTGAGTGTGAGGGTGCGTATTGATGGCAGACAGGTCTATATGCATGTCACAGTCATCGCGTTTTACGACGCAGAGTGTTATGAGTTAACGCTTTGCCATCAAGTGGTAGGACATCATAGAATTCTAGATTAACCCCCGTTGGGGTTCTTTAATATCGGATGTGTTTATTGCCATCTTTAGGTCAGTTTAGTCTGAAGGCTTTATTTAGAGGGTATTTTAAAGTTGGCTGAAAAAAAAAAAAAAACTAAAAAAATTTTCATAGTTGCTACCGGTACGTTGGTTGACTGACATTTTTTAAAAAGGGGGGTAAGGTGGCCCGCCCATCCCGATGTGATGAGACATCACCCCAAAAGGTTCTTTTAGAACCCCAGTGTTTCGTCGTCCTGGGGAAATTATAAAGAAAAATTTCTCTTATTTACGCTGCACCTCTTTGCTCCTCAGAAAAAATTGGTATAAGGTGGCGGATGAAAAATAAAAAAATAAAAAACGTTTTTGTTGATGTGTTAAGAGGGGGAGGGGAATTTTGTATCGTAGGTGAACCTGCTTTATACCATTTCCCCACCCCAATTATATTTAAAAAAATTAAAATTTGTGGGGGTGACTGTACTGCTTGTATTGCACTGGCGGATACCATTTATCTTTTTTTTCTTATATAGTGTCTTGATTTTATTTTCCGGGTCTGAATTATAGATTACCTTGTATCGACCGTTGTGCATTGGTACGCGCAATAACATTCATTGTATAGTCCCACTCACGTCTTATCTCGAGGGGTAGGGCTGTTTTATACATTTCTGTTCTGTAGTGTCTGGGGTACAAGTGGTATAACGAGTTTTGTTGTGTTTGTGGAATATTGATGGGGAGACTCATGGTGTTGGATGTGGGTGAGAGCTCGCAGAGGATTTTTCTCTTTGATAGTGAGTCGGTGATGCGGCACAACTTATTGGTTATTTAACACACTCCTATAACATATTGATGCTGGGCGTTGTGATCCAGTGTTTATTTTTTTTATAATATTAAACTTAGCCTGGGACTATCAGGCAGATCGGAGTTGTTTGCTATATTCATTGCCAGTCTACGAAACTTTTTTTATTATTTCTAATGAATTGTGGTAGACTTGTAATATTCTATTATCTTTTTATGAAAAATGGAATGTAAATTGATATTTTTTGGGCTGTATATATGTTGTAGTCTCAGTTGCCCGAACAATGATTGTAATAGACTAGTGTGCTCAGCCTGACAGATGTAAGGTCGAGGAATAGGTAGTAACTGCATGGAATGGACACAAAAATGTTAACTCTGACACACTAGATTGATTGGAGTATGACAGAATTTCCGATGGTTTTACCACGTGGCACGTGGTTGGGTAACCTTTTGGGTGGGATCTTATATAATGGTTTAAATAGTATCTTCTGATGAAGCTGGGTCAGTTGGGCCGTTCGCTAACATTGAATCTACAACTTGTTGGTGTTGTATTGTGCTCACTGTGTTAGTAATATAGAGTTGTAATTTGTTTTGACGTAGTAGGTTCTTACATTCTCTGTTGAAGGGTCCGTGGTTCGCTATTTAAGGTGAGTGGTGCTGCCAACCTGGTCTGTGGCTTTGCTGTTGACTGTGGTGGTCAGCAATATCTCACACTTGGCACTTATAGACACAATACACCTGTGGGGTGGCCTCCAGAACTCTTTTTTGTAATTCGAAGCAGAGGAGTATGTTAACTGCAGTCATCTTCGGTATGATTTGTGCGACGTGTGGCATCTGGATTAGCTCATTTCAATTTTGTTCCAACACTTAATTTACATTGGTCATCTGTTTTTTAATTTTATTATTTAAGTGGAGGGATATTTTTAATTCGTTTGTATGCCTGGATTCTGTGTCATACTCCTAATAACTTGTTACTACTAAGACAACTATTGAAGTCAATGTTGAACTTATACCATCAGAGCCCTTGAACAAAAACTAAAACCAGTATTACCGCAGAATTACCACTACACAAACTGACTCATCATTGCGATACTATTAATATATATATGTCACTTTACAGTTTTATTAGTTGATATACTTCTGTTCATATAACTTGTAATTAATTAATATATTATAAAAAATTTTTTTGGATTGTGATTCCGGGTTACCAAGGTGTTTTTGGTTTTCTAGGAACATATAATTTAGTGTCTGAACTGAATACATATCTGTTTTTTGTGATATAAGTGTTCAGTGGTTACTTTAAGATATCACTGGTAGAGTGTTGAGTATGTGAGGGTCACTGTTGTTGTCACATATAGTGTGGTGGAATAATTTAAATTGTTTAGCTGTCTGTTGTTGTTATGTCTTTACATCTTATTCTTATCATTACCTTGTCTCTTTATAATCCGTAGTCATCTAACACTTCTTCCTGTATTTTTCGGTACTGTGGTTTTCTTATGTCCGGCAATGGCATTGTTTGGTTGTGCTTTCTAGCTATCCGTCTATTTTTTTAATTATAGTGTACCTTCTCTCTAGCACTGATATTCTAGTATGTTCTCTATAGGACCATTTTAACTATTTTGAATCATCCATCATCTTTACACACTACATCATATGGTGGTTTTATAAAATATTAAAAGCCTGCCAGGTCATTTAGAGGATAGAGAGGAAGACTTTCAAATGGTTTAAACATTCGCTTATGATCAAGTAAAGATGTCAACGACTAGCTTCACATGAGCATCCTGTTTGAGTGCTGTAGTCATCGATCACTGTATGTTTTTGGGTTGCACAACGATTGAGGGTTCTTCTGTTATACGTTCGCGGTCTACGTTACACTATACGTCATTTGCGTTGTGATGGATTGAAAGTCTGAGTAATGAAAATGTGTGAAACGTCAGAGTGGTGAGAGTCAGACGAAGGGCTGGAGCGAGAGAGGGTGACGAGAGATGAGTGCTGAGAGTGTGTCGCTATTAGTCGGGCAGGTGGAAAGTCATAACGGTAGTCGTCTGTGTGGCACCTGTATATGATATGGTCGTCGCGTATGTGGCTATTGTAACACTTGTGTCAGTTATAACACATAGATCATCAGTGGAATGTTTGGGGATCAGAGTTTTACCAATATTGTCCTTATACTGCCTTCTTCGCGAATTTTAATGCCCGATCATTTTTTATGTATGTGTCGGTTTCAAGGGGACGATAGAATTGGAATTCTAGCGGACAAAGACTTGTGGCATGTGACGTGGATCTAAGATCTATAGGTACACATACAGCATGTGGCATTGACACGAGGTATTTGATCACTAAGGGTTTATAATGCATGTGGCTTTGGTCGTGGTCTTTGATTTTCCTTATCGGATATAAAGAATGTCGGCTATCTGACGTGGACTCTATGATCTAAAGGAACAATCGATTGTGGGCATTGACCAAGGACTTTGTTATTTCGGATAATGCTATGTGGCTGAAGAGGACTTTTGATCTAACGGACAACGCTTGTGGCCATTGTCCATAGAGACTATGATCTATAGGGATTACTAGAATGTGGCTTTGCCGAGGACTATGATCTAAATCGGAATATTCACGAAATTGTAGCATTGACTAGGACTATGATCTTTCGGTAAATTTTAAGCAATGTGGCAATGCACGAGGGACTATGACCTCAACCGACAAAAGCACCCATGGCATGACGGAGGATTATGATTACTAACGGACAAAGCATGTGGCATTGTTGAGGATTATGATTTTAAACGGACCAAAAGCTCGTTGGCATTGGGACGCGAGTAACTATTGATTTAACGGACAAAAGCATGTCGACAATATGGTGCATGAAGGGCTTTGTTGTGGATATTTATTGGGTAGGTGAAGCTGTCTTATAAATATGTGGATTGTCTTTGGCCTGGGTCATTGCAATCAATGTATGTTGTGTTAACCTTCGTTGAAAGTAAACAATAACCAAATTGTACAGCCGGCCATCTTGTGTAATCAAATTAACTTGCCTGGGTTTTCAACAACTGAATCACAGTGGTTGCTGTGGAATATGGGACAAGGGAGTGGGAAATGAAAGACATTTTAATGATCGCCTAATAGAGATTGTCATCATAAGGGTGACTTGCGTAGGAATAGAGGATTAAAATGGTTTTGGACAAGGTTATCCAACGTGTGAAATGAGGTCAAGAAAACTAGTCAAGTGCAAGTGGATATCAAGAGATGAGAAGAAGACGCACACGATGGCGGATGGTCATATAGGACAACACACTGAGGAAAACCTGTTGATAGCTTAATGGGCAGTCCATTGTTCTGGTACCCCCGGGCTAAGAGAGGAAGAGGTATAGACCAAGATGCACAATGGAGACGTGAGCTGGTTTCTGAGTGAAATTGATGTGGAGAATCTAGTCGGAAAGTAATTGGAGTGATGGCACGGTGGACAGGAGGGGGAATTGGCATGTGTTTGTTGAAGGGCCTATGATCCTTGGGATTGTGGAGGGTTTTCGATAATTGAAAATTAGAGGATTTAACACGATATCGTGAATAAACCCAAGCTAAATATTGAAGGTATTTGTGATTGTATAAGTAATGACATGGAGGGATGGGACAGAAATGTGAGGATGTGATGTAAAAAAGGAGTCGTTTTTGCAACCTGCGCAGTAAGGTGTTGGTAAATGGATTCACGTTACACGCCCAATTGAGGCATTTTCGGGAATATGGTGTTCAGGCCCTTTTTTTCTTGACCATCGACACCCACTAGGGGTGTCACGTGGGTCAAGCATCACGCCGGCGCCGCCTTATTCCTTAAGTGGTAATCTACAGTTAAACAATTATAAATGCGAGGCGAGTATACATGAAACATATTCAGCATCATACCTTTCGATTTTTATGAGGGAGACTGTAGTGACCCCTATGGTTTGCACCCCCCGGTGGGGAGTGCAGATGATGTCGATTCTGACCATTCAATAAAACTAAAAAATGTTAACATTTAGTAAATTGATTATACATGTTGCTTGTGGAGGGACAGTCTCACTCTTCATCACCTGGTACTGATAAAATGAAGAAAACTTCTTACAATTAACCAATATAGCTCCCCTTCCCCAGTGGCGTAAGTTCAATGGTACGGGGGCCATCCGGGGCACTCTTTATGTGGGGGTATCTTCTTATCTAAAAGGCCCAAAACGAACTAGATTATTTCATGAGAATATCTGCTTTAAAAAAAGTTAACTTCCTCACCTCATCCTCTTTTAATCTTCTAACCATCTTATTTCATAATTCATCATACAAAAATCTATCTTCACAGTACCATTGAAGCTCCCTAAAGGAACATATGCATTCATTCAGCCATGTGACCACGGTCACTCCTAATAAGTTGCCATCCTCTCCTCTTGTGTCCATGTCATTCCTTTACCCCATGTATGTCCAGGTCACTGGAAATTGCTATGTTGTTTAATACACTGGAAATCTATGGAGATTCAAAGGATATTGTATAGGACGAGTCTCCCTTACGGACCATCCTGTTACCGGAGCCCATTCGTGTGCGGGGCCCCCTGGGAAGCTGGTAATCACCACACTGGGCCCACCGTCACTTTTTTCTGCTGCGTTGCTCAAAACTATTCAAGCCTCACCCGGGGCACCTGGAACCTTTTCTTCCCACTTCAACAAACCTACAGGACCGTGCTTTGACAGCACCTTTGTTCAATACTCCTTCTTCTTTCTCAGCGTCCGTCTCCATTCTGCTCTCAATCTATCTCCTGTCTTCGGCTTTTTATTTTGCCTTATGTGGCGAGGCGCGGTTCTTTCAAACCTATCTGGATTTATCAGTTGAGCATTTACCATCCACAAATAAGTAAAATCTCTTTGGACTGCTAAAACGTTCAGCGTTGATTGATACCCATGTCCTGAAATGGACCCAAAATTATTCTACCTGCTATGCATTAAAGCCCCAAAAACAGGGACTCGCCAGCTATCGCCACAACGCTGCGAGCTAGGTGATCATTATTAGTGTTGTTTTTATCTTCTCTATTATCACCTTCAGATTCCACAAAGATGGCCATACGCTTCATACATAGCGTATGATACGTTCCGCTAGTCATCCTTACCATCCGCTCAAGGTTTTTCCCATATCATCATGTTCTTTTTATGTACTCCATTTCTCTTCTCCATCTGCATTTATTTTTCTGTGCAACTTTGCATTATCGTGCCTTGGGAGGTTTCCATGAGGAACAAGGAAGATATGGATAAGTACTTGATGAAATGGACATGGTACTGGTAGGATTTCTTGTGTGGTTAACATTTATGAGTTTCATGCTGGGAACTGTTCTTCGGCGTTCACCTTATACGGACGGTATTTCATGTTATATACATGTTTCTTTATTTTCGGTGCTTTTATGCTATTCTCAGGCGTTTTTTTCACGGTATGACGCGTCAGACAACGTGATACGAGTTTGGATTAGGGGTACACGCTTGTTGTCGGCAATTCTGTCTGTTTTCTGCAGTTGTCCGATACATGCGTCCTGCGGTATTTCGAACTATTTTACCAACTTTCATATAATACTGGATTATTACTGATTTATTTAATTATTTTATATTTTATTTACAAAGGAATATTTGTATATAGTGTAGTGTTAATAAGGGTAGTATGGTTCTTAACTTTTATTATACTGTAATTATTCTTTATTTTTTTTTTTTTTTTTGTTCGATATCGTTTATTTTATGCCTAGCTTTATTGCGACACTTTTTATGCGAACAGTTTTATGCATGGTTATTAGGCATTCTCAATCTGCCGTTTTGCAAGAACTTAAATACCGGCTTTGTTCCGCCTTTTTTAGAAGATTGCAACTTTTTCCGCGGGGGCCTAGTAAAACCTAAACCGCCTGTATGAAGCGGGGCCCTAATTGTTGTATTGTATACCGTACAGATTACCTTGTAGTATTTATCTTCAGCTTTCCGTTTTATGTGACACATTCCATAGCCATTGCCGTCTTATTGTTCACTCTATATCAATTTTCATTGTTTTCACACGGAAACTTATCCAGCAAAAAGCGCTTGGTTACATTTTGACCATTCCATAAAAGTGTGCTTTTGCAGGCAATTGTACATCACTATGGTTGTCACAATGTCTATACTAGCGAACGTTTCATATTTTATTAGTTTGTATTCGAAGTCATTATGCGTTTTACCAAGCCTACTTTTGATGGGTGGAAAGTCGGTTACTTTGGATTGGAGACGTCTTGCCCAAGTCACAAAACAGAATAGTGAGGATCGCTTTTTAAAGATGGCGGCGCACGTGTCGGGATGATAAACAGGATGATGACAATCTGTTAACGGGCTGTGCAAGGACCTCTAAACATTTAATTACGCTGATTTAGTGTTGTCGAGAGGAATTGTAGAGCTGCGTGGTTCGCATTATTATTCGGTTCAAGGTATGTTAAATGCGATTTTGTGAATTTCTGTCTACAAATAAACGATAATCCTTAATGTGGTTATATAGATACCAAACATGGTCATATGGGAAGTATGTCTAGGGACCCATTTTTATGTAAACAAACTTGAAAATCAAATAGAGGGCATTATTTTTTGTCGGTATTTTTACATGGAGTCAATGCGATAATACCACATTGGGACAGTTAAAAAAATAACAGACGCGTGGATGTGGGTTGGCACAATGTCCTCAGAAAGGGGACCCTGACACCATCACAACAGAGACAGCTATGCTATGGAACCCGACCGAGGAAAGCGATAAGAGAGGCCGACCAAAAACAACCTGGCGGAGGACTGTGGAGGCTGAGATGCAAAGAATGAACCAGTCTTGGGGCACTGGTTGCAGGATGGCCACCGACCGAGCATAGTGGAAGCACAATTTTTTTTCTTTTGCTGCCCTACAGGACGCCACCCAGGCGTGATGGCCAACTGACTGCTTTGTACGGTTGGCGGTTATGGATCAAAGAAGAAGAGAAGAATGATTGAAAATGGTCAATGTGCAAATGAATGGAATCAATCATATACCTTTAGCTCCCCAACGAGCATAGGCCTTCAACAAAACAACTGCCAAGTCTTTCCTGTCCCATGTGCCACCACATGCTCAAGGTTCTGTCCTTGTTTTCCTCTCTTCTTTTTCACCTATGTTTCCAGTTTCTCTTCTCCTGTGTTTTTTGTGTACTACCTCTGCCTTTCCCTGTGGAGTCCCAGAACACAAGGACTGCCTTGTAATGCATATAATCAACAGGTTTCCTCAATGTGTGTCCTATCCAATCGCCATGCGTCTCATCCTCTTCTCATCTACTTGTTCCACTGGCCACTTGTCTGGTTTCTTGTCATCACACTTCCACATTTGTGACATTGTCATAACCATTTCTCAGTCCTTCTATTCTACAACAAGCAAACCGCTTATAAAAAGTCCTGTAGCTTTTTGGGTTGTTGTTTTTGTTGTTCTCCATGTTCTCAGAGCCATACAATAGGGTACTGACTTTGACATTTGAAGTTGAAGTTGTTTCTTATTTTCGTGTTGGACTTTGATTTCTCTTGTTTTCTCACCATTTGTTTCTCAATTCATTGATAGCTCCTCTTGCTGTTTGTTATCTTATTTTGAATATCCCAATGTCTGTCCCTTCCAACTTTGTCTATATTACTGCCAAGATATGTTTACGATTCTACATCCTTTAGTGGTGTTTCTTCAAGTTCAAACCTCGTTTTCATTTCTTGCATTAGATTCTCATAATCTTTTGTTGCTTTTCCTTGTGTTATTTTTCAGGCCCCACTTGCTGTGACCTCTATCATCGAGAATTTTCATTTTCTCTTGCATCTATGATTATGGTTATGGGACAGAAGAGCCATAGTCATCTGCAAAATCCAGAACAAAAACTTCAATGTGCAAATGAAGTTTATTCCTAATGTTGGAAGGAAGTAACCCCATTTTTTTATGGCCATTTTATGAGAAGGAGAAAGCTGGAATATATCGTTAAACAATAGGAAAGAATGAAGGGAAAAAAAGATAGAGGACAACACAGAGAGGAGAGATACTGTGACAGTTTGACATCATGAAATGGAAAGAAGCCAACAAAAGAATTGATAAACAGTAATGGAGACAGAAAAGTTGTGGAGTGACATGAATCGCTAACACCACCAGGCATGGCACTTAAAGAGAGAGAGTGAGGGGGTAATATCCATACATTTGTCGTATGTTTGTTGATCTATTTTAACAGAATGGAAACGCTAAAACTAAAAAACACTACACTTATATGGCACACACACAAAAAAAGTAGTAAAAAGTAACGATAGATCAGTTAGTATTTATTCCCTTGAACAAATTGTGTGAATTGTGTGTAACGCAGTTTGTCTGGCAAGGTCAGCTATTCAAAATCATGGCATGAGGCAATGATTTTTTTTCGTTGTAAATGAATAAAATAAAGGCTGAAGTGTAAACGTTGTATAAAATCATTTCAAAGTGAACTTTATTATACGATTATATATATATATATTTATTATATATTACAAAATAGCAGTTTCTATTTTTCACAAAGAGCGGAAAAGAATGAAAAAAAATGAGAGAAAGAAAGATAGAACGAGACGTAAGAAAGAAAAGAAAAAAAAAGAAAGAAAGTAATTAAAGTAAGAAATAGAAGGAAAGACAAAACAAAGAAAGAACAAAAGAAAGAATGAAAAAAAACAAAGAAAGAGAAAGGAAGAAAGAGAACAGAAAGAAAGTATGAAAAGAAAGAAACAGTAAAAAAGAGAAGGAAAGGAAAGAATCGACAAAAGAAAGAATAAAAGAAAAGAATGAAAAAAAACCAAAACTCAAAGAAACAGAAGGAAGGGGTCAAAGATAAAAGAAAGAACTGAAAGAATGAAAGAAAAAACAATGAAATAAGGAAAGAAAGAAAAAAAAAAAGGGGCAATTTCGTCAGGAAAGTAAAGAAAGAAAGAAAAGAACATGACAGACAAAGAAAATATTAAAAAAAAAAGACAGAAAATGTATTTTTACAGAAAAAAAAATATAATCCTGAAAACAAAATATTTAGGAAAGAAAGACTACAGTTATCACATTCACCACAGACGTCCTCTAACCTCTTCTCAATTTTACTTTATCAGTTTACTTCCATTGTTACCCCCTCCCATCAAAAACTCCCCACAACCCACCACATCACATGAGTGAGTACCTATCGGTATCTATGTCTGAATCATTACCACAATCATTTCCCATTTTCGACCCCCCCCCCCTCACTCCCTTTACACAGACCATAAAACCAAATCCTGCAGCTAACTGGTCCCTCCGTGTAAACCACAATTGAAATTCATATGTTCTTGCAGCTGTGGTTCATGTAACCATATTCTTTCACGTGATGAAGTTGCTAATCTCAAGCACAAACATCATACAGTCTTCTTACGTTGACATACCAGTTTGGGTTAGTGTAGTAGGCCGATTCCTTTTCTTCGTTTTCTTACTAGAGACGGTCCTGAGAACTTAATCTATGCAATGCCTTTTTCCATTACAATCTTGTGTTGTGTGTTCTTTTTATTCCACTTCTTTTCCCTCCTGAGTTGAGGGGGGCGGGGGGGGGGGGGGGGGGGGGGGATTTTTGAGATCACAAAAACTGGGATCCAATTTTACCATCAACTTATCCAAAGCAACAAAATTTTAGTGCGGAAAGGATGAATTACTAGAACATACGGTGCTTATATAATAATCATTTGTTGGAACCCTCATTCCAACCGAACGTTTCGTTTAATCCCTTGAAAAACTAAAATCAATAACTACCTCAGATTACTAAGTCCGAAAGTGTTAGCTTATATTCCGTCGTCAATTGACTCTTGCAGTGGTTTTAAATTTGAAAGTTACAGAGTAAGTCACATGTAACTATACATTAAACGTCGTATTTTTAGTAACTTGAAATATAATTCGGTAGTTGGGATTTTGTTTAATGTTTGATCGGACATTTTTAAAATACCTTATTTGGTAGACAAGAATCGATAGTATCTGGGCAACTGTTACAAGGTTTGTAAACTTTGGAGTCGTCCATATATGATGTACACGCAATTGAGAGGAGAACTGGGGTTCACACATTTTGAGACGACGCGTGGCGATAGGCGGAGGGAGTTAAAGTAATTATGACGTCACACATTACTAATATCAAACTGGGGATCGCTTTCATTCATAAAATGTGGGAACATAAAAATAGATTTTGTAACATTTTACACTTTTGGTCTATTTTAATCTGCAATATTTAACAACTCTCTCATAGGCAACTTTTATTAATTTTCTTCATAGTAGCGGGAATACAAGCGCACCAACAATATTTGCATGTCACCGGAAAGGCCTAAATACTTGATAAACATAGCTTCATTCGTGCTAAATAGTTATCAGTTAGATTAGGATGAAAACTGTTACGATGTTTTATTGAAAATAAAGGATTCGAGAGTTAAAGCTAGTATCCAGATTTGAAAGATGTGAAAATAGTCGAAAACTTAGGTTAAATAGCGACCTCAACACGACTTTTTTTACGGCGGGAAGTTGCTTAGCAACCGATGACGTATCATAAATCGGAATAGCCCTAGATTGACCCACCATCGGTAAGCATATGACGCCAATAAAATAATATAAAAAAATTTGTAATTAGACTAAAACAACGACAAAAGGTATGTTAAATCATTGTCGCCCAATGCATATCTTGCGATTGACAGATTTTGCATATCTGAAGTCAGCTGATACCAAAAAGAAGCAGTTTGCAGGCAACGGACGTGGTCCTTGCACACCTAACTCTTCTGGTCTTGAAGTTATCATGATATCAACAACTCGGACCTGTGAAAGCAGATAATTTTTACATAGTTGTTGAACTACGATTAATATTTCAACGTATAAGTAAATGCCTCGTGGAAGACTTTTCATTTTTCAGTTATTAAAATACCTTAGTTAGGCCAGGAAATGCCTAAATGTAGGGAAAACGAACTGATACTTATTAAGAAATGAAAACTGGAGCTCTCTAATGTCAAATTTTGCTCAAGTCATACAATAGGTAGAGACCCGGCTATCTGTTACCCCTAAGTTGGATAAACAAGAGATGCATAATGAAAAGGAACTAAGTTAAATTATGTGTACCAAATTGGTTCATTTAGAAATACATGGAGAGAAGTATACAATGTATATCATAGACACTAACTTTTCTATGAGGAAGTGTAAATTGACTATGGCAAATGTCCTTTGTTTTGGATTTTCTGTTCAAGGATATATAAACTGTTTTAATGGATCCATGAAGACTTATCTTAACTACGCTCCTGTTCAAGGTTATGCAGTAGTAATTAGCGGATATTAAGTATGCTAAATGATTGTCACAAAAACATTAAACACCACAGAGGAATTTGCTGGAACGAACTTGGGTACGAAACATCATCAAGAATAACTATTCTCTGGTTGTACACACCAGTATCTTGACTTGAATGATACAATTAAACAAACCACACAAGAACTTGAAGAATATATGCCTTATAAGTGAATCAACATATACACCACACGTAACAATTCGCATACCCATAAACAGCTGTGTGCTTTCGGTGCTTTCTCTATGGTGCGGAATGCTGGAGAGTAGCTCCTTGAGTACTGGAAATGTCGAAAATTGTTCCTCCATTTCCACACAACCTGCCTAAGAACCAATTCTCCGAATATTTTGGGCCGAATACCATCACCAACCAAGATCTGCTTACCTCGGAGCAAGCTTCAGGATGACATGCACACCATCATAGCTGGCAGACGCTGGAGCTGGGTTGGCCATGACCTCAAAACAGACCCCGAGTCTATTACAAGAACAGCTATGCTATGGACCCCTGAAGGAAAACGAAAGAGAGGCCGACCAAAAACAACTTGGCGGAGGACTGTGGAGGCCGAGATGCAAAGAATGAACCAGAGTTGGGGCACTGTACAAAGGATGGCCACCGACCGAGCAAAGTGGAATCAATTTGTTGCTGCAATACAAGACGCCACCAGGCGTGATGGCCACTGACTGCTTTGACGGTCGGCGGCTAAGGATCAAAGAAGAAGAAGAAGTAGCGGGAATATCGGATAACTGTGATAGCTTTTAATTGGTTTTATTTCATTTTTATTTATCCGTTTAAAAACAAATATAATGTACTACGCACCTTTATAAAACATGATGATGATGATTTTTGTTAGTTTTCTCTTGTCTTCATATTCACCTTATAGTTCATGTGTTTGGTTTGAAGGACTATCCTCATTGCACACGGACAACTCCATCAGTGCTACGATCTCTTCCTTTAGATCACACAAGGAGGATCTCAGCACAGTGCACGAACTCCGTAGCACTGGCGAGAATTCCAGTGTGTGTATATAGTGTAGCAAAGTTAGATTTTGCTGGGGAGGTTATGATGGTATCCTAAAAGAATGAAATCCGTGTATGTATTAACCGTGTGAGGTCAAGCACATGTAGGCCCCTGACTCTATAAATGATGATGATGAATTATGTGCAGGGAACCTAACGCTACCTCCCTAGATCCCACACGGTCACTATTTTGGCTCTAGTGTCTGGTGTATGATGTACCTAGTGTCTAGGGGAGAAATGAAATGATGGTACACAACACAAAAACACTTTAAGTTTCTATGAGGAAGTGAATAAAACCTGTGGTTAAGTTTTTCTTTAAATTTGATAATTTTTTGTACAATTTATTTTGCCTGTCCAGTCATTTATCGTTTGGACAGGTCTCGTAAAATGAGGTCAAGATTGTTTACATAAAAGATTGAACTAATATTGTGTGGACAATCTGCCCCAAATAACTTCAAAGTTAATATATGTCTTTCCTGTGGATGGAATGTTCACCTAGTTTAACAAATTTATTCTTCATAAGAGGGGGATACCCATGTCCTTAAAATATCACCTGGGGTTTCTTGTTGAATGATAAGATAGTGTGTAGTTGCAGAAATATCGATATCACGTCACACGCCCAAGCTCCTGCTGTTATCTCTTGACAGCATACATGAAGTGTCGGAGACTTCTTGGCGTTATCGTCACTCCTCAGGTTTCCTGTCACCAGCTGGCAACAGGAAACAAAACCTCTGCAACAAAAGGACACCCTGGCCTTTTACATCTGATCACTTATTCTTTTATTTAATTTCATACGTGGGTATGGGGTCAGCCTCGCGTGCATTTCAGGTGCACTCACCCCTAATTTTTCATGACTACCACCTTGCTGTGACCACCCCTCAGGTCCCTATGGCAGATACGCCACTGTACGTTTACATAGTTTTCCTCAATAATATAATGTGGGGTAACCACATTTCCTTTTATATATTTTTCTCGTCTTTTTCTTTTTAAATATAAATGCTTCAGGCATGTTGAACAGTGTTCCTTGAACACGGAAGCTTACTAATATACTCTAATACAATAATATTCAAACATAATCATGACAACATACATTAGTTAGATACATTTCAACGTGAGGACTCAACAATGTCTGCTCCCGGCACGTCCTTCACTTTTTCCCAATAGCAGTATCTAACTTTGGTAATGGGATTAAACATATTAAATTCATAAAGCATTCTTACCACAAATCAAGAAATATAAACAAATGACGATGACTTTGCAAAGAAATGGCCTCAGTTTCTTCTGCTCCGTCCAGACTGTGAAATACTTATTTAGTTATTTAATTTACTTTTAAATTTATCACAGCTGTTCTCAGCGTATCTGAATAAAAAATACTGTTCAACTGGCAATGAATAGTGAAAGCTTTTTGCTAATATTTAGTAGCACTGGCCAATCGAAAGCTTGCGACTACCAGAATTCAAATGCAGTTTTTGAAAAACAAAAATAATTCCAAACATACTCTGCGTCTGTAGTCGATTGGCCAGTCTGCTTTAGTTATGCCAATACAAAACGATGTTAGTTTTTGGTAACAATTTTCCTACCGCTCCCCTCTCCTCCTATACTCTTGTTACCCAAGCGAATTTGAATTTACCTCAATGCCTCCCTTCTAAGCCGGTGTCCCCACTAACGTTATGAAAAAAAACAAGCAGGAACAACAGTCTGTCTGGTCGTGCGTCCGTAGACATTTAGTATTTTCTCAATAACTTGTCTAATACTGGGACTATTATATTATTTAAAACACATTCTTGCTCAGTGAACTCTAAGCTATACTACCATATGATTTTTATGTTCAGTTTCATTATGGTTTTAGATTTTCAATTTTGTCACCGGTCATCGTCAAATAAATATTTTACACAAGACCGCCATCTTCCCCTCTCGCTAGCATGTATTTTTTCAAATAACTTGTTTTTGTGACGTCAGAAACATTACCGCGAGGAGGCAATAAAATTGTCTGCGTGTTTTGCCTCTGTTGGCTTTGCTCCAGCGTATATATATGCATGGCGGACTGTCAAGCGAGGCGGGGTGTTGGTGTGGCGGGTTAAGAATTGGCGTTAATAATTTGTATTGTATCGTGTAACACCCACACAATGTAAGGATTACTACTAAATTTTGCGTTAAAGTTGACAGAATACGTTAATTCAGATAGTTATTTTGCGGCACACTTCCGCAAAATCGTTAATTATAAGTCTTGGCTGCAGAATGTATGCAGCAGATCTGGCAAAATGTTAAATATTGGTAGTACGTTTTCGAAACCGAAACTAAAACGCGTGTTAGATTTTTACCGTGGGATCGTTCTATAGGCTTTAGCACTGCACAAAAGGCAGCGTTGCTGGCGTGTGAGAGCATCACCGTCAGACACAATAGGGCGAGTTTATTTATTATCATTTTATGAATAAAATCTTACTGAAATGAGCGATTATTCTAGCAGATTTTACTACATATAGGAATCACACATTCTATAAATATTTTTGTGGTGGGTTGGTTTCTAACTTTTAAATTTTGCCAGGGCAGCGGCCGTATGGCCTGCTCTTTACGATTTCCAACTGCCGTTAGATTATAAACGTGCTCACGGAACCTCCTATTCTTTTGCCTTTATCCGAGAAGACCAGGCATCTGATCTCACTACTCAGGAGACCAAGGGGGGAATATGACATCATTAGGACCACTGGTTCTGAAAAAAAAAATGTCCATGTTATATTACCTCAACCGCGAATCGAACACGGTACCTCTAGAATTCGAGGCGAACGCCAGACCTCTAGGCCACTCCGACCCCTCACATCAATCACTGTTGGACCCTACTGCAAAGCAGGGGAGGCGATTCCGTGACAATCAATCAATCAATCAGTCATCAATACCCTTTAGTTCCCCATGGAGCATAGGCCTTCAACAAACACATGCCAAGTCCCGACCCCACACAGTAGCACAGGCCTTCAACAAACACATGCCAAGTCCCGACCCCACACAGTAGCACAGGCCTTCAACAAACACATGCCAAGTCCCGACCCCACACAGTAGCACAGGCCTTCAACAAACACATGCCAAGTCCCGACCCCACACAGTAGCACAGGCCTTCAACAAACACATGCCAAGTCCCGACCTCACACAGTAGCACAGGCCTTCAACAAACACATGCCAAGTCCCGACCCCACACAGTAGCACAGGCCTTCAACAAACATATGCCAAGTCCCGACCCCACACAGTAGCACAGGCATTCAACAAACACATGCCAAATCCCGACCCCACACAGTAGCACAGGCCTTCAACAAACACATGCCAAGTCCCGACCCCACTAAGTAGCACAGGCCTTCAACAAACACATGCCAAGTCCCGACCCCACACAGTAGTACAGGCCTTCAACAAACACATGCCAAATCCCGACCCCACACAGTAGCACAGGCCTCCAACAAACACATGCCAAATCCCGACCCCATACAGTAGCACAGGCCTTCAACAAACACATGCCAAGTCCCAACCCCACACAGTAGCACAGGCCTCCAACAAACACATGCCAAGTCCCGACCCCACACAGTAGCACAGCCCTTCCACAAACACATGCCAAGTCCCGACCCCACACAGTAGCACAGGCCTTCAACAAACACATGCCAAGTCCCGACCCCACACAGTAGTAGAGGCCTTCAACAAACACATGCCAAGTCCCGACCTCACACAGTAGCACAGGCCTTCAACAAACACATGCCAAGTCCCGACCCCACACAGTAGCACAGGCCTTCAACAAACACATGCCAAGTCCCGACCCACTAAGTAGCACAGGCCTTCAACAAACACATGCCAAGTCCCGACCTCATACAGTAGCACAGGCCTTCAACAAACACATGCCAAGTCCCGACCTCACACAGTAGCACAGGCCTTCAACAAACACATGCCAAGTCCCGACCTCACACAGTAGCACAGGCATTCAACAAACACATGCCAAGTCCCGACCTCACACAGTAGCACAGGCCTTCAACAAACACATGCCAAGTCCCGACCCCACACAGTAGCACAGGCCTTCAACAAACACATGCCAAGTCCCGACCCCACACAGTAGCACAGGCCTTCAACAAACACATGCCAAGTCCCGACCCCACACAGTAGCACAGGCCTTCAACAAACACATGCCAAGTCCCGACCCCACACAGTAGCACAGGCCTTCAACAAACACATGCCAAGTCCCGACCCCACACAGTAGCACAGGCCTTCAACAAACACATGCCAAGTCCCGACCCCACACAGTTTATATGTTAATTCTACCTGCATCGCTTCTTTTTTTCTCATTTCTTTCTTTCTATTTGTCTGCATTATTTTGCTACCACATTCTTTTCTCTCCTGTCTTTCCTTCCTTTGCACTGCTTACGGCGTAGTGAACCACAGCTTTAGCTATACACCTGGCAGTAAGCGTGCACCAAGTATGCGCATGTTCTTACAGTGGTGAACTCTGTGGCAATTTATTTTACACGATGAGGTTGTCAGCCTCATTCACACCCTCATATAATTCCGCCTGAGGGTACAGTATATCACAACCTTTTTTCTCTTTTTAACTACACCTATCTGTACGTATTTTATTCTTTCTCCCTCATTTTGCTATTCTGTTCGGGCCTTCTGTCTTTTTACAAATCTTTCTCTCTTATTACCATCTATTTTAAGCCTTCACTTTCTCTTATATTTCCATCTATTATTAATCCCTTACTTTCTCTCTAATGTCCATCTATTTTAAAACCCTTACTTTCTCTCTTACTTCCATATATTTTTAAGCCCTTACTTTCTCTCTTATTTCCATCTATCTTTAAACCATTACTTTCTCTCTTATTCTCATCTATTTTAATCCCTTACTATCTCTGTTATTTCTCATCTATTTTACTCCCTTACTATCTCTCTTATTTCCATTTATTTTAACCCTTTACTTTCTCTCTTATTTCCATCTAGCTTAGCCCTTACTTTCTGTCTTATTTCTATCTATCTTAAGCCCTTACTTTCTCTCTCATTTCCAACTATTTTAAGCCCTTACTTTCTCTCTTTTTTTCTGTCTATTTTCAATCCCTTACTTTCTGTCTATTGTACTTTGTTTTTCGCCCCCCTCCCCCCTCCTTCTTTTGAAATTTCGTCCTTTCTCCCTTCTTTTTTCATTCTGTTAGCGCAGTTCTTCGCAAGTTTATTCTGTCTTTAATTTTTCCTGCTACCTCTTAAGTCCTTTTCATTCATTCTTTTGTACGTTCAGTTCTTCGTTTTTTTTATTCAATTCTTTCGTTCTCTCTTCTTTCGTTATTCTGTTAGCGCTGCCTTCCTTCTGTATATTTAGTCCTCTTTTTTTTTAAATTTCTCCAACCTTTTTTTTCGTTCTGTATGTCTGTCTGTCAATCTTTCTCTATTTTTTCTTATAAGCAATATCTGAACTGATAAGGACATTCGAGGCGACAGATATTTTTATCTTCTTTCCATCCGTTCTTTTGCGTCTTCCTCTTTGATTACTTCCTCAAAACATTATCATTCCTCAGAGAATCATCTCAAGCGTCATTTACAAGTCGCACTGTCAATCTGATGGACAGCCAGCACTGGATGACACAGAATAATTAGCAAGGTCTCCTACCATTTTAATCGCTTTCCTGTGTTTTTTTTCCCCCTTACCCGGCAATATATACTGAGGTGCAATATTCGCACGTCAACAGGTACATTTATTTCAGTGAACTTAATATGGACTTAGTGCATTGGTTACAGAATACGCACTTTGTGGGAGAAATTAGAAGTAAGAAGGAGAAGGAAGATGAGAAATAAGAAGAGGAAGAAGAAAGAAGAAGAAGAAAAAGGAAGCGGCAGAGGAAGAAGATGCGAAAAAATAAAATAAGGGAAGGGGAGAAGAAGTGGTCTATATATAGTAACAAATGTTAATATCATGTGACAAAGAAGTCTATATTTAGTAACACATGTTAATGCTATGTCTATATTTACAAAATGTGTGCCGGGAAAAAAGTCAATTTAATTTCCGTTAAAAGAAAAAACGACAAACTTCCGCTTCCTCCTCAGTTCTATTCTTTATTTGCCATTAAAAAGAAACTACTTCTCTGCCTCATGTGTTCTTTGAATCATCTCTCCTTCCGTCATCATTTTCGTCACTCGTTAAATCATCTAAAATCGTTATTTCCGACGTAAAGTAACAGATGAGATCATAGGGCGTTCTTTGCCTACAGCCTTTTCGATAGTTCAATAACACGCGAGGAATATCACGCGCTGACAAGCTGAAGAAAAGGCCCACCCACGCTCCAATTTGCGCCCCAGAGAAACAGGATATTTCAGCCCTATTTGTCTTGTCTGGTTTAATATTCATCATTTTATGTCTGTTTGTTTGCCTTTTTTCTATTTATTTTCTTTAAGAATTGTGTTCTGTTAACAATGACAAGAAATATACTCGTGTATATATATATATATATATCATCATCATATGAGGTATTCTCTCCATAACGTTGTCTCCATTACAGCTGCTCTGAACGCATCACGATTCTGGGCAAGTCGACCTGCATCAGCCAAAGACAAGTTCAGACTCTCTGTGACGTCCTGGGTCCACCGTCGTCTAGGTCGACCCCTTCCACTTTTTCCAGGGACCATGCCTTCCATTACTAATTTTTTCATACTATTATGTCTTTTTATATGACAGAAAAATTTCAGCTTCCTTATTGCGATGGTATTTAGGAGCTAATTTTCCTCTACGTTTAGTGAGTGCAGTACTTCTCTGTTGGTCTTTTTTTCTGTCCAGGGTATTCTATACATCCTTCTGTAGCATTTCATTTCGAATGATGTAACCTGTTTTGCACCTGTTTTATTGAGTGTCCAAGTCTCGCATCCGTATGTTGCTACTGGGAATATACATGCTCTGATCAGTTGTAACTTTGTTTCTTTGCTTGTGCCGTGCCATAGGTTTTTCATCTGTATTAGTTTATGTGAAGCAATTGCAAGTCTTCTTTTAATTTCTACAGCACAGTCGCCAGAGCTGTTGATGATTGATCCCAAGTATACGAATTCATTAACACCTTCTAGTTCTTTGTTATCAATTTCAATTTGTGGCCCAAACTTTTCTCTCTTATTTCGATCTATTTTTAAGCTCTTAAATTCTCTCTTATTTGAATATATATATATATATATATATATATATATATATATATATATATATATATATATATATATATATATATATATATATATATATGTATACATATATATTATACACAAGGTCGACCACTTTACATACCTCGGAGCTATTATAGACCGAAAGGGAGGCATCAAAGAAGAGTTGGCCACTCGAAAAGCAGCAACTGGGAGACTTTTTCAGGCCATAAATCGAGGATTCCTCAGCAAGAGAGAGGTTGGTAAGAAGACGAAGATGGCTGTATACCGCTCCACCTATGTCCCAGTCTTGACATATGGATGCGAGTCATGGGCAATGACTACAACCCACAAAAGCCAGATCCAAACCTCAGAAATGAGGTACTTGAGGGAGGTGGTTGAAGTAACAAGAAGAGACATGGTTCGCAACCAGATGATACGCCAAGGGCTAAAATCCCACACCCTGCAGACCCTAGTAGAACAGTCCCAACTAAGATGGTTTGGCCATGTCTGCAGAATGGGAGAAGATCGGCTACCACGACAAGCATGGGAAACAAAGAGCCAGGGATCCAGATCCCCAGGACGACCCAGAGTCCGCTGGAAGGACAACATTAGACAGTCTTTGAAGGACCGAGGACTAGAATGGAACCAGGCCAGGAGGAAGACTGAAAAGCCAGTTACGATTTTTAAATTGTTATACCATCACGTGCATCCACTGGATATATCTTCTTTTTCAAGTACCATACCTAGTGGCGTAGGAGATCATGTCTCTCTACAACTTCCTGTCTCCAGTACAATTTATCTATTCTGCTGTTGACCTCCTTTTATGCCACGATGTCAAACTGTCCAGTATTTGCTCTCTTTGCCTTCCCCTATCTCTTTTTCCTTCAATCTTACCTGTTGTTACGATATATTCTAGCTTTCATCTTCTCATAACGTGACCCCCAAAAAGTGGATTGCTTCTTTCTAACTTGTGAAATTAGTTTCCTTTGAAGAATTGGCCGCTTTCAGGATATCCTCGTTATTCCTGTTTGAAAGCTGTTCAATTGTATATACAATAAATGGAACTGTTCTAGAACATGTCAATAGATTCAAATACCTAAGCACGTTAATAACATCTTATGGAAGATGCATCTCAGAAAATGAGCCCAGGCAAAAACAGCAGTCTATAAAATGAAAAGTATTTTTCGCAACAATTCTTTGTGAATAGAAGTACGAAAAAGAGTTCATCAGTGTTGTACAGAACCAGGGACCGAAGACGCATCAAAAGTGAGAAATGCAGTAAGCGACCCATAGCTTGACTGCTTGTGTCAATGTCAACGAACCAGATTACCAAGACCCTACTCTACCTCCAAGTGGTGGTCCTGGAAATAGGCTGCATCACTGCAGTCTGGCTGAGAGAGTAGTGATCGAAGAGGGAAGGCTAACCCGGTCCCAAAAATGCCATGCCGAAAACGGATGTGTCGGGCCGAAAGACGCAGATATCGCAGCTTTGCTGTAAACTGCAACACAACGTAACAAACGTCCTTTTTAGGACGAACGCTGAAAAAGAAGAAGTATAGAACCAATCCGCATGTACAGAAGCGAGTCAGATACAAGAACAAATGGGGAGCAGAACATCCAGCCCACACCAGAAATGATGCATATTACCAGCTCAATGGAAGAGAACAGATGATATTCTTCAGACTACGCACGGGCCACAACATATTGAGATACCACATATTCAACACGCTAAAGATAACACTACTGATAAATGTGACTGCAGCACCGATACAATGACTGCTGAACATCTGCTTCAAAGATGCCCCACATATGAGGAACAGTGAAAGCACACGTGGCCATCACCAGTACCATTCATGGAAAAACTCTATGGAGATAGAAATAGTCTCAAGCTGACCACTTTTTTCTTTGAACATATTCAAATTGACGTCTGAGAGCGTATGAAGAAGAAGAAGAAGAAGAAGAAGAAGAAGAAGAAGAAGAAGAAGAAGAAGAAGAAGAAGAAGAAGAAGAAGAAGAAGAAGAAAGAAGCAATCCACTTTCTGTGGACATTTTATGACAAGAACATTGCCGGAATATAATGTAAAAACACGAAAGTGAAGAAAAAAGTTACACACACGAGAGAGAGAGAGAGAGAGAGAGAGAGAGAGAGAGAGAGAGAGAGAGAGAGAGAGAGAGAGAGAGAGAGAGAGAGGGAGGGGGGGGGAGACTAGTGAGCAGTTTGGCATGAAAAGAAATCAACAATAGGACTGATAAATAAAAATGGAGACAGGAAGTTGGTGAGAGGTATGATCGCCAACGCCATCAGGCCTGGTCAATCAATCAATCAATACCCTTTAGCTCCCCGAGGAGCATAGACCTTCAACAAACACATGCCAAGTCTTCCTGTCCTGTGCCATCCGCTCAAGTTCTTTCCATGTTTTCCTCATCATTTTCACCTCTGTTTCCAGTTCTCTTCTCCATGTGTTTTTTTTTTGTCTACCTCTGCCTCTCTTTCCCTGTGGATTCCAGAACAAGGACTGCCTTGTAATGCTATCAGCAGGTTTCCTCAATGTGTGTCCTATTCATCGCCAGCGTCTTCTTCTCAGCTCTTGTTCCACTGGCACTTGTCTGGTTCTTGTCATCAATTCCACATTTGTAACTTTGTCATACCATTTCAGTCCTTCTGTTCTACGCAAGCACCCGTTTATAAAAGTCTGTAGCATTTTGGTTGTTGTTTTTGTTGCTCTCCATGGCCAGAGCCATACAATAGGACTGACTTGACATTTGAGTTGAAGATTCAGGCATGGTACTTCATGAAAAAGATATCTTTTTCATTCCACTATCTTCGTCCCCACTTAAATCATACATAAATACATGCCATGTTAAAAATTAATACACATTAGGTTAACTGATCCCGTATATCTAAGAGAATTGTTAAAATTTACAAACGGGACGTCAATAAACAAATCAATAGATGAAAAAGTGCGGCTTTGAGCGTGTCAAAAGATTAATGCGCACGCAAAATATAACACTAGCCGCAAGAGAGGTGTTATTTGATTTGTTGCAAAAGTGTTATTTCTAGTGATTTTTTACGCTTTCATCTCCGCGCCAGAGCGTCAAATTGTCTTAAACGGAGGATTACCAGCCTCGGTCATGAGTAGGGTGACATGGTAAAATACAATACATTGTTGTTGATGGTTCGAATAATTGGATGCGCGAGGAAAGGAGTTAGGGTAGATGGAGGTGAGAAGAAGGACTCCGTCGACGTAAGAGAAAAGTTATCAAAGACTCAGTAAAACGCGGGGGCAGGGGAAAATCCCTAACGCCACCACTGCTAATACTACTACTACTACTACTACTGCTTTTACTACTACTTCTACTATTACTACCACCATCACTACTACAATGACTGCTGACATGAAACCAACCAAAACTATTACTACTATAACAACAACATCTACTATTAATGCTACTGCGACTACTTCTACCACTATTACTACTATTCTACTACTACTACTACTTCTACACTACCACCATTACAACTACGATCACTACTACTATGACTGCTGACATGAAACCCACCAAAACTAATACTACTATGTTGATAACTACAACAATAACACCATCTACTACTACTGCGACTACTTCTACTACTACCATTATTACTACCATTCTACTACTACTAATACTACTCCTTCTCCTACTACTACAACTACTATTACTACTGATATGAAACCCAGCGCTGCTATTACTACTACTATTTCTATAACATCAACAACACTACTACTATTATTGCTACTACTACGACCGCTATTATTTTTATAACAACAACAACTACTACTAATACTGCTACAACTACTACCACCACGACTTCTGATATTTATGCTACTACTAATACATTCACTACTACTGCTAATAATGTCTCCACTACCACTACTTCTTGCGACTGATACAACTGATACTACCCCACAATTTGTTCTACTACTACAACAACATCTATTAACACTTCTACTACAACTACTACTACAGGGGAATCAACTACTACTTCTACTACAACTACAATTACTACAGCTGCCACTACAATCTCCTACTACCACTATCTCTTCTATAACCCCGACTACCACTGACACCACCCCTACTATTGCTACTTCCTCTTCTTATACCTATACTACTGCCACTACTACTACGACAACCGACACTACTACTACAACAACCGCCACTACTACTACGACAACCGCCACTACTACTACAACAACCGCCACTATCAATACGACAACCGCCACTACTACTTCGACAACCGCCTCTACTACTACGACAACCGCCACTACTACTCCGACATCCGCCACTACCACTAACACCACTACTACTACGACAACAGCCACTACTTATACGACAATCGCGACTACTACTACGACAACCGCCACTACCACTCCGACAACCACCACTACTACTACGACAACCGCCACTACTACTATGATAACGGCCACTACTACTATGACGACCGCCACTACTACTATGATAACGGAAACTACTACTATGACGACCGCCCCTACTACTACGATAACGGCCACTACTACTATGATAACGGCCACTACTACTACGATAACCGCCACTACTACTATGATAACGGCCACTACTACTACGATAACCGTCACTACTACTATGATAACCGCCACTACTACTACGATAACGGCCATTACTACTATGATAACCGCCACTACTACTATGATAACGGCCACTACTACTATGATAACCGCCACTACTACTACGATAACCGCCACTACTACTACGATAACGGCCACTACTACTATGATAACGGCCACTACTACTACGATAACCGCCACTACTACTATGATAACGGCCACTACTACTATGACGACCGCCACTACTACTACGATAACCGCCACTACTACTATGATAACGGCCACTACTACTACGATAACCGCCACTACTACTACGATAACCGCCACTACTACTATGATAACGGCCACTACTACTATGACGACCGCCACTACTACTACGATAACCGCCACTACTACTATGATAACGGCCACTACTACTACGATAACCGCCACTACTACTACGATAACCGCCACTACTACTATGATAACGGCCACTACTACTACGACGACCGCCACTACTACTACGATAACCGCCACTACTACTATGACGACCGCCACTACTACTACAATAACCGCCACTGCTACTACGATAATCGCCACTACTACTATGACGACCGCCACTACTACTATGATAACCGCCACTGCTACTACGATAACCGCCACTACTACTATGACGACCGCCACTACTACTACGATAACCGCCACTACAACTGCAACGAGAATCAAATATTACTTTTACTGTTATTAGTCTACTATTACTTCTGATGTTACAACTACTTCTGATGTTACATCTACTTCTGATGTTACTAATACGTCTGATGTTACTACTACGTCTGATGTTACCATTACTTCTGCTGTCACAACTACTTCTGTTGCTACTACTACTTCTGTTGTTACCACTACTTCTGATGTTACCACTACTTCTGATGTTACCACTACTTCTGATGTTACCACTATTTCTACTGCTTCTTATTCTACTACTTCAACAACATCTACAACAAAAACTACTACTACTACAAATACTAAAACTACTACTTACCCCCCCCCCCCCCAATAATACTACTTCTATTACAACATACACAAATAAAACATGCATATATATATATATATATATATATATATATATATATATATATATATATATATATATATATATATATATATATATATATATATATATATACAAAAAGGAGGAACCCGTTACACGCCCATTAAGGCATTTTGGGAATATGGTGTTAGGCCCATATTTTCTTGACCGTCGGCACACTAGGGGTGATGTGGTCGGCATCACGCCGGCCGCCTTAACCTTCCCAGAGTTGCTCTGGTACCCAATTCATGAGGCTGGGTCGACCCAGGAGCCGTTTGTGGCCTAAAAAATTCCCGCCTCATCTGGGGATCGAACCATAGACCACTGCGCTAGGAAGCCAGTGCACTAACCACTATGCTACCGCGGCTCATATATGTACAATGGGCGGTCGAAAAGTTTTGCACTTTAGTATGAAGGAGTGAAGGCACGTACCTGGAAATTGGTGTGAACTTTAGTCCTTCTCTATGTATTCACCCCTCAAGGCAATGTACTTCTCACATCTCTTCTTCACCTTCCAGATGCCCTGATTGTACAACACCCCCATCTGGGCCCGGAACCACGTCTCCAGTTCAGTAATCAAGTCCTGGTCGTTACAAAAACGACGTCCACGAAGCGGATTCTTCATGTTTGGAAACAGGAAGAAGTCACTCGGTGCCAAGTCCGGTGATTATGGTGGATGGGGAATGATTTCATACCCGCACTGCTGGGCAAGGACGATGGAGCCATGAGCTGCATGAGCCGGCGCATTTTGTCCATGACACTGCTTCATATACATCTGAACCAGTTTCCCGCCAATTTCTCTTTCACACGGCACCCCGCGCGCGCCATGCACGCGCGGGAAATGTAAACCAATAGTGTGTCTTTACAATGATACACAGCAATCCCGCCTGTCTTAACGCTTTCTTAGTAAAGTGCAAAACTTTTCGACCGCCCCTCGTATATATATATATATACACACACACAGGGCTGAGATATTTAACCATTAATTAATTAATCCATCAATCGGTTAAAATTTTATATGTTCGATTAATTGATAAAACACATGTTTTTAATTGACTATTCCAATTTTATGTTTTTTGCTTAAATGCGAGAGCACTTGCTATGTTAGAGGTTTGTGACATGGAATTTGGCAAGTATGGTCAATAATAATAAATTGTTTGGTTGTAACTTTTCAGCATTTTCATTATATTTTCAGGACGATGAAGAGTAATAATTACAAGAAAAATAAATAAAGTCCTCAATGATTTAAAAAAAATAATGTTATTTATGATTTTTTAAGATATAATTTATCAAATTGTCTTAAATTGATTGATTAATTTTCGAGTAAAGAAATGCGATTAAGCCATTAAGATTGTTTTAATCAACCCTACAATATATATATATATATACGAGTGGCGTTCAGAAAGTAATGCACCACATCGTTTTTCTCAGATAATAATGAAGATAGAAGCATGAAATTTTGCATACTTCAAATATCGCATGTGCCAATTGTGTGCACCAAATTGCACCGCAACCGGCCAAATAATACGGCTGCCATAAACCGTTGAAATGGAGCGTGTTAGCAACTTGCGTTATAAGCAGCGAATTGTGATAGAATTTCTCGTTGCAGAGAAGGAAACTATTGTGAACATTCCCAAGCGTCTATGTGATGTGTATGGAAGTATTGCAGTCGGCAGGAGTACAGTCAGTCGCTAGGTTCAGAGAATCAAAGAATCAGGAAGTGGAGATACGGAGCTGCTTGATCGGCCGCGCTGTGGACGTCCTGCTGTGGCGAGAGGTTTTATTTTGGCTCTTGGATCAGTATATTACTGACAATTACAGAAATAGGATTTCTGCAGAAAATGGTGAAGTCCCAGTGTCTGAGAGGACTACTGGTATCACAAATTAGTTACGGCTGTGAATGATCTGATCTCGAAACAATAGTATAGAGGAGACCGACATAAAGCGCCACCTCTGCTGTGTAACCAATTGTGATATTAAACAAAGCAAGGAAACAGATTTTTACTTAACAATGATAAAATTGACAAGTCGTTCAAAATACAATTTCCTTATATTTTATTTAGTATATATACACTATCTACTCTTGTGCTGAAAGGTGAATGTTGCAAAAAAAAATGGAATGAAATGAATTGGTAAGTTTACATATGATTTACAAATATTTATATTTATAAATATTACAACACGTTTTCCAATTATAGGAACAAAAAATTATATCAGCGGTGCTGTTAATTAAGGATATAACGTTTATCAGCTATGCTGTTATTTACGTATAATTTATCCACTATGATCTTATTATTGTCTCTTGCTACGCTAATTCACGTTTTCTTCATTGACAGTTCTATGCTCACAATGCCGACAGAAATGGTACTAATGTGTACTCATCTCTCTTAAGTCTGTTCTTCTTTGTTTGGTTCACACCACCGGCAGAGTATCGTTCCTTTAGCCCACCCAAGACTGAGGGGGACCAAAGATGTAGAGTCTGGTCAACCTCTATGCTCCTGCGGAGTTCCAGGCAGCGGGATTGACTCGAACATACGACCTCAGGTTTTTAGGACACAATTAAACCCTCCTAAGATTTTAAACTGGCCAGGTTTTGACGCGACTTAGTGAAGTAGGTTGCAGGTCGATGCCCTCAGGTAAGTTACCATAAATCAAGGTGACAGCTTCTCCCTCTTCAGTCTGTATCTCTGGCGTCAAGTTCGGGGCTGCGTGGTTAGCATAAAATCCGCCCGATTATATAGTCAAGTAACTACTTGAGGAAAGCTTTCGGTTGGTTCCTGGCGGAGCAAGTTGATTGGTTTCCTCCGGTTTTGTACCTGGTCTCATACAGCCTAATTTTATTCAGTTTTCATCGGCCATCTTGCGTGAACAAGATGGCCGTTAATTTATTCTGTCTCAGAGACTGGTGAACGTTGATCGTTGATTGGTTGAAGCAAATCTGTATCTCGACATAGTGATTAACAAAGTAGTGGGTTACACTTCGTTTCACGACATATAGTGTGGCGAGAGGTTTTATTTTGGCTCTTGGATCAGTATAGTACTGACAATTACAGAAATAGGATTTCTGCAGAAAATGGTGAAGTCCCAGTGTCTGAGAGGACTACTGGTATCACAAATTAGTTACGGCTGTGAATGATCTGATCTCGAAACAATAGTATAGAGGAGACCGACATAAAGCGCCACCTCTGCTGTGTAACCAATTGTGATATTAAACAAAGCAAGGAAACAGATTTTTACTTAACAATGATAAAATTGACAAGTCGTTCAAAATACAATTTCCTTATATTTTATTTAGTATATATACACTATCTACTCTTGTGCTGAAAGGTGAATGTTGCAAAAAAAAAATGGAATGAAATGAATTGGTAAGTTTACATATGATTTACAAATATTTATATTTATAAATATTACAACACGTTTTCCAATTATATGAACAAAAAATTATATCAGCGGTGCTGTTAATTAAGGATATAACGTTTATCAGCTATGCTGTTATTTACGTATAATTTATCCACTATGATCTTATTACTGTCTCTTGCTACGCTAATTCACGTTTTCTTCATTGACAGTTCTATGCTCACAATGCCGACAGAAATGGTACTAATGTGTACTCATCTCTCTTAAGTCTGTTCTTCTTTGTTTGGTTCACACCACCGGCAGAGTATCGTTCCTTTAGCCCACCCAAGACTGAGGGGGACCAAAGATGTAGAGTCTGGTCAACCTCTATGCTCCTGCGGAGTTCCAGGCAGCGGGATTGACTCGAACATACGACCTCAGGTTTTTAGGACACAATTAAACCCTCCTAAGATTTTAAACTGGCCAGGTTTTGACGCGACTTAGTGAAGTAGGTTGCAGGTCGATGCCCTCAGGTAAGTTACCATAAATCAAGGTGACAGCTTCTCCCTCTTCAGTCTGTATCTCTGGCGTCAAGTTCGGGGTTGCGTGGTTAGCATAAAATCCGCCCGATTATAAAGTCAAGTAGCTACTTGAGGAAAGCTTTCGGTTGGTTCCTGGCGGAGCAAGTTGATTGGTTTCCTCCGGTTTTGTACCTGGTCTCATACAGCCTAATTTTATTCAGTTTTCATCGGCCATCTTGCGTGAACAAGATGGCCGTTAATTTATTCTGTCTCAGAGACTGGTGAACGTTGATCGTTCATTGGTTGAAGCAAATCTGTATCTCGACATAGTGATTAACAAAGTAGTGGGTTACACTTCGTTTCACGACACCTGCCACAGCCACTAACGCAGAAATGTTGAAATGCGCTGACGGCATTATTCTTACTGATAAGCGAATCACTACTCAACAATTGGCGTTACAGCTGTCACTCAGCATTGGTAGTGCAAATGCAGTTATAAAAACTCTCGGATTTTCTAAGGTTTGCGCAAGATGGGTTCCTCGAAGTCTCACAAATGACCACCGATTGCAAAGGAAAGCAATTTCTTCTGAATTGTTGGAGCGCTTGAATGCTGATGGAGAGAACTTTTTGGCTAAGATCGTTACAGGTGACGAAACCTGGGCACATCATTTTGAACCTGAGACAAAAAGACAGTCAATGGAGTGGCATCATCCGCAATCACCAAGAAGAAAGAAATTCAAGACAATTCCTTCAGCTGGAAAGGTCATGATCACTGTCTTTTGGGACATTGAAGGTGTGATTCTTGTGGACGTTATGCCAAGAGGAGAGACAATTAATTCGCAAGCTTACATTAAGACATTGAAAAAACTCAATCAACGTTTTCGCAGAGTTCGGCCGCACAAGAATCCAGCAGACCTGCTTCTCCTTCACGACAATGCGCGACCTTACACAAGTCTGGAAACACGGGAAGCAATCACCAAATTGGGTTGGACTGTACTACCCCATCCACCCTATAGTCCCGATTTGGCACCCTCTGATTTTCATCTATTTGGTCCACTTAAAGATGCACTCCGTGGGACAAGGTTTGAAGATGATAAAGGAGTGATTCATGCAGCGAAGAAATGGCTACATGATCAAGAGAAAATCTGGTACGGGCTAGGAATACATGCACTTGTTTCGCGCTGGCATAAAGCCGTACAAGTTGATGGGGATTATGTTGAATAATACCGATGTTTACATGACATATCCATGTATATTGTTTATAAATTTCATTCTTTTTGAATAAACAGCTCCTGAGAAAAACGATGTGGTGCATTACTTTCTGAACGCCCCTCGTATATACCTTGTATATATACAGAAAAACAATTGAAGTAGCTTGGACACTTGGTCAGAATGGGTGTAACAAAGCCCCCATCATGCAATTTGTTTGTCAGATTCTCAGAAAATAGGTCACCGAATCTTGAAATGTAACTATTCCAGAACGATGAACATCTTTCTAATTCTATTACTGGGACCTCCATGTCCTCTATAATTTTAGAATTTATCCTCTTGGTATTATAATGCTTTCTTTTTTTCTTTTGCCTTCGCACATGCCGATTATCTCGGCTTGTTTATCGTTTCACTTTATCGTATATTTCTCTTCTGTAATGCGCCAGCAGATGAAGTTTCATTTCGCAATATTGTTTAGCCTAGTTTTGCAATCCAGTGCGTTGCCTTTGTCTTCTTGGCCTGGTAGAGCTCAAATAACCCAAACTACTTTCATGACAAACATCCCGGAGACACAATAGTTCCCTGTTGGACGCGCAATTTAAACATGGAACCATTTCCTTCGCATGTCTTACCGCCTTATAGAACACTGCCTATATCCATACACGTTGCTTTTATGTGTCTGTAATATGCATTTGCCCTAGATACATATTTACAACTATTCAATTCGATGAAAAGCACGTGGTGTCAAAGATCATCCCATTAATAACATTTACATATAAAGGAGAGTTTCATTTTTAAGCGTTATTAGAATACCAAATAATTATGTTATTATTTCCAGCACTAATATCTGGTCTGTGCAGAATTCTTCTATTTTGAGAACTGGTCTATTTATCCCTTAATAAGAAACTTTATTCACAGCGTTACAACAAGAGAAAATCTGAACATCAGGAGTGGTTTCCGCGTCTCCGGACAAGAATTGGTGCTCGTAGCCAATTTCTACTTCGTTTCATTGTTAGACCCAATCCTGACTTATTGAAGTGAGTCATGGACACTTAGTTAACTCAAGGGAAAGATCTGGAGGCCACAAAAGATGTGGCTTTACATTAGAATATAATAAATACAATTGTTTCCTCTCATAACTGACAATGATTCACTTCAGTATATCAGGATTGTGTCTGCAAAACAATGAAACGAAGTAGAAATTAGTGGTACCAACAGTTCCTGCCCCGTGCTCCATACAGAACTAACAAGAACAAAGAGAAAAAAAAGAACCTAAAAGACAATATAAACGGTAATATGAGCGTACGACAATATATTGGTTTATGAAAACATCAACATCACACGACAGAAATGGAATCCAGTGGAATCTTCTTCTTCTTCTTCCTCGTTCGCCCTGAAAAGGACGTTGGTTGCGTTGTGTCCGTTTACAGCGAAGCTGCGATATTTGCGCTATTCGGCCGACACATCCGACCTCAGCACAACATTTTTTGGGACCGGGTTTGACTTCCCTCTTCGATCCCTAACTCTCTCAGCCAGACTACAGTGATGCAGCCTGTTTCCAGGACCACCACGTGGAGGTGGAGTAGGGTCTTGGTCAGCTCTGGTTCGCTGACCCTGACGTAAGCAGTCAAGCTATGAGTCGCTGACTGCCTTAATCTCGTTTGGTTGCGTCTTCGGTCCCCAGTGGAATCTGACTAAACTGCTTGATGATCTAGATTTTGCAGATGACTTGGCTCTTCTGTCCCATAATCAGATGCAAGACAAAATGAAAATACTCGAAGAGGTCACAACAAGTGGGCCCTGAAAATAGACAGGGAAAAGACAAAGATAATGAGAATAAATGCAAGAAATGGTTGAACTTGAAGAGCAAGTATATCAAAATAAGAATACAAAACAGCAAGAGGAGCTCTCATTGCACTGGGAAACATATGGAGATCAAGAGAAATCAAGTCCAACACAAAGACACAAGAATCTTCAACTCAAATGTCAAGTCAGTCCTATTGTATGGCTCTGAGACATGGAGAACAACAAAAACCACAACCAAAAAGCTACAGACTTTCATAAATGGGTGCTTGTGTAGAATAGAAGGACTGATGTGGTATGACAAGGTCACCAATGTGGAACTGATGTCAAGAACTAGACCAGTACCAGTGGAACAAGAGCTGAGAAGAAGACGCTGACGATGGATAGGATACACATTGAGGAAACCTGTTGATAGCCTTACACGACAGTCCTCGTTCTGGCAACACCAGGGTAAGATAGCCAGAGATATACCAAGTTGAAGGCCTATGCTCCTTGAGGAGCTAAAGGGTATTGACCAGTTCCAGCCCCGTGCTCTATATAGAATTAACAAGAATGAAGAAAAACAGAAGAAGAATCTAAAAGGAAAATGTAAAGAACCTAAAGAGAGATATAAACATGTAACGACAACATGAGCGTCTGACTCGTGACAAAGGTACCGGGTTTGAAACACGGTGGCTTCACGCTACAGTTTACCCAGCTGTAAATGGGTACCTGACTCTTCTCTTGAGGTAAGGAAAGTAAAGGCAGCGAAGACGGAAACCGGTCGCCCCAACTTCTCGAAGCTGCACCTGGTATAGAGAAGTCTCTAACACTTCACTCCCCTACATCAGTATCTGCAAATGGGACTACCTTTTTTTAAAAACAAAATGAGACATGGAGACGATTGACAGACGAAGAGCTGACCTAAAAAAAAATAACAGAATAAAAAAATAACAACAAAACAGTAGTGTAGGATATGATAACATAAGACGTTTTAGATAAACTTTTTTAAAACCATTAACCAGGGGTATAAACAGTGGCGTATGTAGGAGGTGCGAGGGGGGAGCGGGGGTCCGGTCCACACCGGGGGACAGCTAGGAAGGGGGTGCAATCGGACACATTTATGATAATGCTTCTTCTTCTTCCGTCCTTAGCCACCGACCGTCAAAGCAGTCAGTGGCCATTACGCCTAGTGGCGTCTTAGGGCAACAGCAGATAGGTTTTCTTTGCCATTGTTTCCCATCACGCCTATTGGCGTCTTTAGGGCAACGGCAAATCAATCCATTTGCTGTTGTTTCCGTAATCGAAGTGACTGGCAAACGGGTGATCAGCCCGTTGGTATGATAATGCTTACTGTTAAAAAATATACTTGCATCTGTGTTTCTTTATTGGGGGAACGGGTGCCAAAAGTAAAATCCGCCCGAGTGACAAATACTTTTAGTACGCCTCTGGGCATAAATAAGCAACTTGTTTATTTATACTGCAGATCCACGTGGAACAGTCCCAACTACGATGTCTGCAGAATGGGAGAGGATCAGCTACCATACCAAATATTGGAAACCAAGAGCCAAGGATCCAGACCTCCAGGACGACCCAAAGCTGGTGTGCCGGCGTGACAGTCCAGTGACCATATAGATTTGTTTATTCTCCAGACTAAGTTTCGTTTAATAAATTGTCCAATGGTTTTTGTTGCAGTGGAACGAAAGGCTATACGCCTCAGATGTAGATTCTCACTACTTTGTAGAGGAGAGTGAAAACCTCAGTTACCAGGTTCTCTGACTAACCCCGCTGTTCGTTATAGTATGTTATTGGCCATTACCACCACCACAATGTACACAGTTAATTGAACAACACAACTTCTTGACATCACACAAAGTACGCTAGACGATATCAACTACAGATGCAGACGTTTTCTTATGTTTATTTAGGAAGATCCTAGAACACAGCGTTGCTTCGAAAGTAAATATCAAATAGCATCTCACAAATTATTGAGTGTTCATAGTCGTCTTCATACAGGCTGGAATACATTCTAAGTCGGCAGTCGTTTATATCAAGTTCCTAAGTTTGGTCACGTCATCAAGTATTTATAATAGCTGGTTGAGAATCACTGAGCTAGCTTCTTTTAAAAAAATATGTAGTTAACTTTATTGTTCTTTGCTGCAATTCTCATCTGGTTAAATGGGCTTCTATAAGTCGAAAGTTGTAATGGCCCCGTTTCTAAAAATGGTTAGAAGCACTCTTGCTATAATGTTCTCACGTGGTCACTACTAGTTAGAACTTAACAGTTAGTTACCTCAATATAAAAGAGGAATATAATGTCAAAATGAACAACTATTTCGATGCTTTAAGCAAAATTGACAACGATGTCACCACCAAGACAATCGATACTAAATGGGAACAACTGAGAACAGCAATGACAGAAGCAGCTGTAGCGACCACCGGATACCTAGTACATAAAAAGAAAAAATGGATGAGAGAAGATACTTGGGATAAAATACAAGAAAGGAAAACAGCAAAACTTAAACTACTAGCGGCAAGTACATATAATGCAGTTGAATCTTGCAAACTAACTTATAACTTGTTAAATAAAGAAGTGAAGACAAAAACTCGAAGAGATAAAAGACATTTCATCAATGAACTGGCCGTTGAAGCTGAAAATGCTGCAAGAACTGGTAATAGTAGGTGCCTTTATCAAATTACAAAACAAATATGTCACCAGCCTACTGATATGGAAACACCTGTTAAAGATAAATTAGGGAATCCAATACCAACAGAAAAAGAACAAATGAAGAGATGGGCTGAGCACTTCATAGAGGTGCTAAACAGACCACCACCAACAGTAACACCTGATTTTAATAATGAAACACCCACAACCACCTTGCCAATAACTTGCGATGAATTCACGCTGGACGAGATCAAACAAGCCGTTAAAAGATTTAAAAATTGTAAAGCTGCTGGAGTTGACGAAATTTCAGGCGAAATGATTAAAGCAGTTAAAGACAACAACCTCTTGAGAATTTTAGATATTATAAATGAAGTATGGAGAGAAGAACAACCACCACAACAATGGAAAGACAGTATTATTGTAAAGTTACCGAAGAAAGGTGATCTATCAGACTGTAATAACTGGCGTGGTATATCTCTATTATCAGTACCTGGAAAATTATTATGTTGCATGATGTTAGAAAGACTTAAATTGCATGCTGACGAAAAGATCAGAGAAGAACAAGCGGGTTTCAGGCCGAAACGATCATGTATTGATCAAATATTCACACTAAGAACAATTATAGAAGAATCAGTGGAAATGCAATCGCCACTTATTATCACCTTCGTCGATTTTCAAAAAGCCTTTGATAGTCTACACCGCCCATCATTGTGGAAGATACTTACAATCTATGGTTTTCCAACAAAATATGTGAATATAATCAAAGCGCTATATGACAATGCAAGATGTTGTGTTAGAACAAATAGAGGGAATACAGAATGGTTTACAGTAGAAACAGGGGTGAAACAAGGCTGTATTATGTCACCACTACTTTTTGGAATAGCTACTGATTGGGTTATGAGAAACTATACCCACAATGAACAATTAGGTATAAAATGGACACATGGAAAATTCCTGGGGGACCTGGATTTCGCAGTTGGTTTAGCATTCTTAAGTTCAACACCCAGACAATCCCAAGAAGCAGTAAATAATTTGTGTCATCTTTCGGTTAAAATAGGTCTCCAAATAAATGCCTCTAAAACTAAAGTTATGAACTTTTCTAACGAGAACTTTAATATCATCCTGAACGAGGAAAAACTACAGAAAGTTGAAAGTTTCAATTATTTAGGCAGTAAAATGACTCAGGATGGTGACACAACAAGAGAAATTCATACTAGAATTGCTTTGGCAGCTAGCGCCTTCAATAGATTATCTAACATTTGGAAATTACGATCATTGAATATACATACCAAGCTTCGTCTGTTTAATTCAAATGTTATCTCAGTGTTAACATACGGCTGTGAGAGTTGGAAAATAACAAAATCATTGGAGAACAAGCTGAATACATTCGAGAACAAATGTCTTAGAAAACTTATGAACATCAGTTGGAAAGAATTCAAGACTAATCGACAAATAAGAGAAGACTCTAGGCAGAAATATGTCTCCAACTATATAAGGAAAAGACGATGGTCATATATCGGTCATGTCCTACGAATGCAAAACAACAGAATACCATTGCAGGCACTCACTTGGGTTCCTGAGGGTAAGAGGATAAAAGAAGAAGACCAAAAGAAACACTCAGAAGAACAATAATAAGAGAAGGAAGAACGTTGGGATTAAACAATGTGCAAGAGCTAAGAGGAGTGGCGTCACAACGTACAACCTGGAGAGCACTGGTTTCTGCCTTATGCGCCGTGTTTGGTGCTTAAAGAATTTATTTATTACCTCAATATGCTGACGAGTCTCACAAAGGCTGCTGTAGGTAGTGCTGGACGTTTCTGGTCCAGAGTACATAAGTTTCCTAAATTGATACTAGAAAATCCTGGACAACGCCGGGTACTAATAGCTGGTTCTAACTACAAGTCAGCACTTCCGTCTGCTGTCTACTTTTACATGGTGGGTTCCGAGCTCTCTCTCTCTCTCTCTGACTGTACTAATTCTAGTATTTATACTGTCAATTGTCGGCGTCTGTGGCCTAATGGATATGAACGCAGTTTCATAATCCAGATATACCAGGTTCGAAACCTGCTGCAGGCGGTTTGGTAGCAGATCGCTTTGTGTAGATTTTTAACAATGGTATAAGCGCCGTACCGTTCAGAAAGCAATGGCAAACTACTGAATGAAAAAATTGCCTAGAAAAATCACAAACAGCCAATAAAAGCTGGGGTTGATTGCCACGTCCTGTAAAGGATAAGCAACTAACTTTTTTTATACTGTCAATTTGTCCTAGGTACTTGTTTTTCTTTATCGTTCTTTGGGAAAATGTTATGATTTCACAATTTGTTAACCTAACATCCGTGCGAAATGCTGATCTCAGCACTTATCTTTTAAATCTAATAACTCTTTCTCACGCCCTAATTACACACCAGCAAGATACTTCTACGTATATTCTCCTTAAAACAAATACCAAACTATCAATAATTCATATGCAATGTCTCTTTCTCACGCACAGGTGTTCATTACTCAAAATTAACATCAAATTCATTTTCCTAAAAGAACATCTCTATTTACATTTCATTCCCTTCTCTTATTAATAAAATAAGCTGTCCGTCCAAATTATATTACTTTGTCTTTGATTTTTGGGGTTATTGTCATAATTGTCGTTTTCATGTCCACTGTTTATAGTTACATCCACGAGATGTCGTCTGTTTATAGTTACGTCTCATAAATTAAACAAAGTAACTTTCCAAATACATTGTTTTGTTTTTGGGCTGTCAATTCTAGACTGACCTTCACCAGTGTGAAAACCGTGGTATAAAACTTAAAAACTATCACTCAAGTTGTCAACAATCAATACAAAATAACCTGCACTTAATGCTAACTACAATACCATTGCTGCTTTGTTTAGTCTAACCAAATTACTTTGATTGACAGTTCACGATCTCCAGTTCCACTGGAGGTGAGGCTGACCTTTAGTTTCAGTTTTGTAAGTACTAGACTGTGAGAAATAATTACTGGATATTCTTCCTATACGTTAAGTTAGCATTACAATGTATTACGTTATCCTTTATATTGTCTGAAAACAATGCTCCAGACGGAGCATACGCCATGTTGTATTATTCACCATTTCCTTATTATTTGTTAATGTTTTACTTTGTAACTCAGATGTTTGTTTATGCATCTGAGCATTGCACGGTCACACTGGCTCGGAGAACGACACTAGAAAATCTGTGATAAACCGAGGGCCAGATTGGAAACATGCCACGAGGAAGACAGCCGATAGGATATTATGGCGCTCTCTCTAGCAAACCTCTACACCCCGGAGCAGAAGAGGAACGACTAAGTAAGTAAGTCAGAGATTTTTAAGTAAGTAATATCAGACTTTTAACGTTTAGCATTACATTCACACGAAGAAAGACGCGAAATTACGAACTAAACACAGTTTACTTTGAGAGGGAGAGAAAGATCATATAGATAGCACTGATAAAATGACTGCTGAACGTCTGCTTCAAAGATGCCCAGCATATGCGGAACAGAGAAAGCGCATATGGCCGACAGCAGGACCATTCGTAGAAAAGCTCTACGAAGGTACAAACAGCCTCAAACTGACCACTACTTTCTTTGAAAACATTCAATTAGACGTCTGAAAGTGTACGAAGAAGAAGTAAAAGATGAAGATATGGTATGGACACTGTAATCACAGAAAAAGGTTAATTAAAGAAACAAAACAGAAAACAAAATCGATTGAAATAAAGTAAAAGAAGGAAGGAAATGAACATGAAAAGAAAGATTCCAGATTGTATCTTAAGACAACTGGAAAAGGCAGACATGCAAAAATGTTGACAAGGAACATAGAAGAAACGAGAAAGATGAGCAGTGGAAGATTTTCTTCCAATTAGACCCAGTTAATCAAGATTGGAGCTCTGAGGGATGTCCATCTTCTTATAGTCCCCCGGGGCGATATTCTGCGCATTAATCTGATTCACCAGTCCACTTTTTTTTCGCGTATGTATTTTTTATTTATTTAATATTTTCTTTTGGCTATGTTATGATTTAGGAGGACAAAAGTGGTCCTGTGTAGGCGGCAGAATATCATGAGAGATAAACGGCATGCGGTCGCGTCTACAAAAATCACAGCTATAAGAGAAACCAAAGGTTTGACGCAGCGGAAACCTAATTACAGTGTTGGTCGTCTTAGTTCTTACTTGAACATGAACAGGGCCAAATTATGTGCGAGTTGTTCCCGGCGGTCTCTGAGGAGACAAAGAAATTTAGGACTACTGCGGGAGCCGCGCTGGTGCAATGGTTACCACACTGCGCTGGCGATCGGACGACCCAGGTTCGGGCCCTGGCGAGAACATTTGAAGAAGTGTCGTCGACCGGGACTTGGACAATTCGAACCTTGGCGAAGACATTTGAAGCAGTGTCGTCGACCAGGGACTGGAATAACCTGAACGGCTCCTGAGCCAACCCAGCTCTAATGGGTACCTCCGAAATCGGCGAGTATCTGCCTGAATGGCGAGAGGACACCTGTCATTGTACAAGGAAAAATGGGATGCTCACGTAAAATCAGTCGCAGGCTAGACATATTAACCGGAGATTTCGCCTCGAGTAATAGCGGGCGTACGATTATAAACAAGGACAACTGCGTACTCAGACATGTCGTATCTGACGACTAATAAGAGGGTGCATCGGGCTGGTACCCTCATCATTTAAAACAATTTGCTACAGAAACCATTCCTGCAAGAGCATGTGAATGTTTGATGCAGGCTTCCCGTAAGAGGGGACTAGCTGTAGTGGTGGGTCTATGCTCCGTGGGGAGCAGCAAGGGAAATTACAATGATGATACGCGTCACTATTGGACTTTTTTTTTAACCTTGTGCCGAGACACGCTTTTGTCAACCACAGACTATTATGTCGTATTAGGTTGTGATTGCCAGTTGAGAATGTTAACACAGTCTTTTTTTCCTCGTGAAAGAAATACGCGAAATTTGGTAATTAAACGAAAGTAACCATAGAGAGAGAGAGAGAGAGAGAGAGAGAGAGAGAGAGAGAGAGAGAGAGAGAGAGAGAGAGAGAGAGAGAGAGAGAGAGAGAGAGAGAGAGAGAGAGAGAGAGAGAGAGAGAGAGAGAGAGAGAGAGAGAGAGAGAAAGATCCGAGAGAGAGAGAAAAAGAGAGAACGAAAGAGATAATGCGACAGAGAGAGAAAGAGAAAAAAAGAGACACGGTGAGAAAAAGATACAAATGGAGAGAGAGAAAAAAGAGAAACAGACAGAGAAAGAGAGAGAAAAATAGACAGAGAGAAAAAGAGACGGAGAGAGAAAAAGGGAGAAAAAGAGAGACAAAGAGACGGAGAAAAAGAGAGACAAAGAGGCGGAGAAAAAGAGAGAAAAAGAGACGGAGAAAAAAGAGAGGGAAAGAGACAGAGACAACGAAAGAGAAAGCTAGAAAAAGAGAACGAGAGAGAAAGAGGCAGAGTGAACGAGAGAGAAGGAGAGAAAAAGAGATAGACCGATAGAGATTGAGAGAAATAGAGATACAGAGAACAAGAGAGAACCAGCGAGAAAGAGAGAACAAGAGATAGAGAGAGCAAGAGAGAAAGAGACAGAGAGAAAGACATAGAGAAAAAAAAGAGAGAAAGATTATATGAAACAAGAACTTAAATCAAGGAAAAAATCTAATTAAAGGGAAAAAAAAGGCAAAAGTGAAAGAATTGGGCAAGGTGACAGGAAAACTGTAGAGTTGGGCTCCTTTCTTCTTAATGATCAACAAAGGAGACTAATCAATTTCCTCATTATCGGACATTTTGTTCTTCGAGTTTTTTTTAGCCTTCTTGTAACCAGGCACGGTTCTTTCAATCATAAACAGAAGTCATTTGGTTATATTAGAGTGCGACTACCAGTTTAGAACACACACACACATACAACTACACACACACATATATATACAACAACACACACACAACTACACACATATACAAGGACACACACATATACAACAACAACACACACATATATACGAGGGGATTATTCAAAAAGTAAAAAAAAAAAAATCATTCTCATTTTTCTCAGCTAATAATGAAGATAACCAAGAATGAAAAACACTTCAAATATGGCATGTGCCAATTGTGTGCACCAAATTAAACTGCAACCGGTCAAATAAGAACATCGGCTGCCCAAAAAAACGTTGAAATGGAGCGTGTTAGCAAATTGCGTTATAAGCAAAACGAATTGTGATAGAAATTTCTCGTTGCAGAGAAAGGAAAACTGTTGTGAAACCATTACAAGCACAAAAAGTATGTGTATGGAAGTTTTGCAGTCGACACAGGAGTACAGTCAAGTCGCACAACCACCTAGATAATCAAAAAAAAAAGTGGAGATACGGAGCTGCTTGATCGGCCGCGCAGTGGATGTCCTGCCACAGCCACTAAAACAGAAATGCGCTGTAGGTAAATTTATTTTTTTACTGATAGGCGAATCAAACTACACAACAATTGGCCTTACAATCTGTCAGTCAGCATTGGTAGTGACCAAATGCAGTTAAAAAAACTCTCGGATTTTATCTAAGGTTTGCGCAAATGGGTTCCTCGAAAGTTGCTCACAAATGACCACCGATTGCAAAGGAAAGCAATTTCTTCTGAATTGTTGGAGCGTTTTCAATGCTGAAACGATGAGAAACTTTTTGGCTAAATCAGTTACAGGTGACGAAAAAACCTGGGCACAAATTTTGAACCTGAGACAAAAAAAACAGTCAATGGAGTGGCATCATCCACAATCACCACGAAGAAAGAAATTCAAGACAATTCCTTCAGCTGGAAAGGTCATGATCACTGTCTTTTGGGACATTGAAGGTGTGATTCTTGTGGACGTTATGCCAAGAGGAGAGACAATCAATTCGCAAGCTTACATTAAGACATTGAAAAAAAACTCAATCAACGTTTTTTCGCAGAGTTCGGCCGCACAAGAATCCAGCAGACCTGCTTTCTCCTTCACGACAATGCCAATACCTCACACAAAGTCAGCCTAAAAAATAAATGGCAACCACGGGAAGCAATCACCAAATTGGGTTAGACTGTAAAAAACCCCATCCACCCTATAATATAACCCGATTTGGCACCCTCTGAACCTTTTTCTTCATCTATTTGGTCCACTTAAAGATGCACTCCGTGGGACAAAGGTTTGAAGATGATGAAGGAGTGATTCATGTAGCGAAAACTTAAGAAATGGCTACAAAATCAAGACAAAATCTGGTAAATAGGAATACACAAAACACTTGTTTCGCGCTGGCATAAAGCCGTACAAGTTGATGGGGATTATGTTGAATAATACCGATGTTTACATGACATATCCATGTATATTGTGTATAAATTTCATGCTTTTTTAATAAACAGCTCCTGAGAAAAACGATGTGGTGCATTATTTTCTGAACGCCCAACACAACCACACACCACAAACATATACAAAAAACAAAAAAAAAACCAAAAAAACAACACACAAACAACAAAACACAAAAAAAAAAACAACAACACACACACAAAAAAAATAAAATAACAAAAAAACCACAAAAAAACAACACAACAAACATTTACAAAAACAACAAAAAACACAAAAAAAAAAACAACCAAAATTGACATAAGTCTTGGGCCTGACCATGAAGTACATGTCACAGAGAGCTGAAATTTTGTATAGTGTTTATTCCAAAAAATACACCGTCTAAATTGACACAACTTCTGCCATCTCTGTTTGACCCATGAAAAGACCTTGGGAGTAGAACACCCATTTTTCAAACTTAAAAAAAACTCACCCAGTCATCACCCTTCCTATGCCAGTATAACCTCTTCATCGCTGTCAAAATGATTTCCTTTTAGCTGTTTTTTTAAGATTTGGGAATAGAAAAAACTCTGATGGAGCCAAATCTGGAGAATATGGTGGATGTGGAAGAATTTCAATATTCAAATCGTTGGCTGCTAGCTGCACAAGCCGTGCCTTGTGAGAGGGCGCGTTGTCTTGAAGCAAAGGAAGATTTTGAGTGCGCGTTATCCCTCGTTTCCTGGTCACAACCTTTCTTAGTTTGGTGAGAAGATCTGCATAGTACTGTCCATTAACTGTGTTGCCACGAGGCAGATAATCTTTCAACAGGACACCTTTGGCGTCCCAAAAAAACAGTCAGCATCACTTTTCCTGCAGATTTCTGCGCTCTCGGCTTGACAGGTGTTGGGGAGCCCGGGGTTTTCCATTGCATGCTGGCAATTTTGGATTCGGGGTCATAATGGTGTACCCAAGTCTCATCTACTGTCACCATGGTCTCCAAAAAGTTTTTTGACTGACACTTTTTGAGCAACTGTTGACAGCAATTTACCCTCGTTTGCTTCTGTTCACGTGTCAACAGTTGCGGAATCCAGCGTGCACACACTTTTCTCATGTTCAGTCTGTTGTGTAAAATTCTATAAACTGTTCTTTCATTTAGTTTTACTCTACTAGCTATCTCAATAATTGTCATTTTTCGATCCTGGTCAATGATTTTCTTCACTCTTGTTGCATTTTCATCGTTGCACTCTGAGGCTGGTCTACCAGATCTTGGCAGATCAGCAACATTTGAGCGGCCGCACTTAAACTGTTGACACCAGTTTTTTTACCCACCACAGAAGTATATGAAGGACAAGAATCACGAAACACTGGTTCCATCTCCCTGTGTATTTCTGTAGGTGTTTTTCCCTGAAACATCAGAAATTTTATCACAGCTCTGGCCTCCTTCTTTTCCATTGTTTTGTCAAATCTTTGGAGCAGCAGATCCGGTCAATAGGGTACATTGCGCCGTGCATCGTAGCGGGAAACCCCATTGAAGAAACAAACGCGTACTTCACGCATTCATTGCAAATATGATGAACTTTAAAAGTGCCAAGTTTCATCTTCCTCCTGTGACTCCTTCATGGTCAGGCCCAAGACTTATGTCAATCCCCTTGTATATATAACAACAACAACAACACACACACACCACTTATAAAAAACACACAAATAATTATATAATATATTTATATAATTATAACTAATATATTATATAATAATATATTATATATAACACATATATATATATAACAACAAAAACACACACACTTATACAACAACACACACTCATATATATATATATATATATATATATATATATATATATATATATATATATATATATATATATATATATATATATATATAACAACAACACACACACTTATACAACAACACACACTCATATATATATACAACAACACACACACACATACAACAACACACTCACAAACATCAACACACACACACATATACAACAACACAAAAAGAGGACATCCTCCATCATTCATTTCCTTTAAGCTCCCACAGGAGTAAAAGTCTTCAACAACCTCATGCATATTCCTCCCGTCCTGTGCCGTCAGCTTAACGGCTTTCTATGTCTTCTCCGTGGTTTTTTTATTGCTTGGTTTCCCCATACCTTTCTTACCATGGGTATTCCTGAACAGGGGCTGTCCCGTAATGCTATCAACATGTTTCCTTAACGTGTGCTCTATTCATACAACGCGTTTTTAAAGCCCATCTTGTAAATACTTGCGTCCCGTTGAGCTTCCGGGCGTCTCTGAAGGGACAAAGGAAAAAAAGTGCACCCTTAAGCATGTCGTACAAGGCAAGTAAAGTGAGGTTGTGTATGCGGCAGGTGACTTCATCATGTCAAACAAGTTGCCACAGAAACTGCTGCAGCTAGAACATGTTACATGGAGGATCTACATTTTGGAGGGGCCTTGAAGTATGAATTCTTCGAGGGGCTACTTTTATTTAAAAAAGGTGTTGGCGAATGGGACAGAAATGTATTATAAAGAGAACTGGACTTGGGGGGAACTGAAGTTCAAGCTTCATAATAGATGCACCTCTGCATTCAAGGTGAATGTTTGATGCAGGTTTCCGGCAAGGGGGACCAGTTACAATGGTAGCTTCATGTTCCATAAGGAGAGCAAAGAAAAGTAATTATTGAAGATGATGCTGATTGTGACGTGGAAACGTAAATAGATCCTCAGAAATCCGTCTACCTTGTTTCCTCATTAGTATTTACGTTATGCAACGCATAATTTGAAGCCACGCCTTGTTTTCTGTTTACCTGCCCTGACAATTCGTTTACCTATGTTCGACAGGCTAGATAACAGTCAGCAAGAGCCATGATTCGCTTATCTCAATTATCACGCGAGCTGATTTGGCAATTATAATTGTTGAACAGACAGACGTGCGCGTAGAGATAAAAGCCGCTTCTTTGATCAGGGGGAAACGCGAGCAGAGAGTTCCCGGCGTAACTGTTTGATGTTCAACGTTTCAGGGGACTTAAGTAAAATAAAAAGGGCGATAACATTATCACCGTACCGTGGAAGTATTTTGAACTACGGCAGCGGACGAAAATCAAAGAAAGCCCGTTCGCACGGAAACTGTCTGTGTTGTTGGTCGGTTTCGGTGAGCAAAATTCTTTATCTCGGGAGTCGAACGAGTTGATTTTCCTGATATGGCCGAAGGCGCGACTTATCACACCAGTTAGTGAAATAACAGCATTTCTGTATAAATACTCCGTCCTCCCAAAGTCAGTTTATCAGTTCGCTCAGGAAATTTTGGAAATCTAGCTCGTGATTCTAAAGCCATTGTGAAAGTGTGTGATAGCATTCCGTGGAGATTGTTCTATTTCTGATTGCGGTAATATATATTAGCATTTAGGTGATTTAATGTGTTAAAGGTTATCATTATAATTCACTGGGATTTTTCTAAGTGCTAAGACTAACATATTAAATAACATATAGCTAATTTTTCCAGCTGTAAGGTAGATTTAATCACCCGCTATCATTCAGAAAGAGATGTTTTAATTGGCTAAATAATACACTAGGCGATTGATACTTGACGGAATTCAATTCATTTCTATCCATTATGTGTAATTATCTAAGTGATTAGTGTAATATCATGTGGCGAAACAAATAGCTAGTAATGACAAGCGATATTTGTAAAGTAGTCATAATTAAATTACCACTGATATTGTGCGCTGAGTGTTTTACCGGGTGGGAGGGGAAAGGCGCATACCTTAAACCCAATCCGTCCCAGTTGAGCGAAGCGTGATAAGATAGACTAAGACGCGTGTGTTTTTAATTTAATTAAATGACGGAGAGGATAAGAGATCTTAACCTTACGCGTGATAGGATAGAATATTGATATTGTGGTTAAATGTTTTGTTTTCTTCCAAATCTAGTACTGATCACAAACCAGCTGCTAGCGGTCTAATAGTACCAGTAACATTCTTATTTAATATCGGGTCTTCGAGGTTGACCTGTTCGGTCCTCTTGCTTCATCTAGAGAGAGAGTTCAAACATATGAACTATAAGAATAAGTATAACTGGACATATAAAATACCCAGATTTTTTGCATTCAATTGTATCAGCCCGCTGTGGCCAAATATATATATAACATTGTTCCCGACTACTGACACTTGTGTTTTCCAAGCGAATCTATCCAAGAGAATACATTGGTTCATAATCGGCACTCAACCCAGGAGAGAAAAGCCGATAGGATATACCATCATTATTATATTTTTTTCTAACAGTTTACCGACCAGATGTTTCCTTTAACTATTGGAAGTACTGTCTACTGTGAACACTAGATCGCGGTTTATATTTTGCTACATGAACTATCTGATGTGACATTATCATATCCAATAAGCACCACCAAAGTAGGCGTTCCCCATTAGGAAAATTACTTATTCGTGGAGGAACTGGGGCTCACTTCGGAGAAGCTCAACACTGGATTATGCTAACTGCATATGGATGTTAAGTTCAAGAGGTTATTAGCCCAGTAGTAAGTAAAGTGTGATTGATGTGGCCACGCATGAATGAGTGAGAGGAAATATGTTCTAGTTACGGAAACTGTACCATCCTTTATTTTATTTGCAATTACTGTTATTTTACGGGATAGCTTTACTAGGAACTGTGTTCTTTGCTATACTGTCTATTTCTATACCCTAGTGTTACTCTTTGATTTTTTGGGGTTTTTAACTTTCTTGCGGGATCTTTTCTCAACAAGAGGGTAGGACACTTATGGGGTCATTTTCATAATTCTGTAACCTATGATTTTATTGACTTCTACATGTTTGATGTTGTGAGAGTTTAAATGATAATAAACTAAACAAAACTTAATTAATTGTATTGGTCAGCTTAGCCCATACCCAATCTCCATTTACCATAGTTTTCATGTTTGTGTGTCTTGTTGTCACATAACTGTGTGTGTGTGTGTGCGTGAGTGGTTAAACATATATTTTCCATGTATGGAGTGTAGGACTGTCTGTTAACAACTTACAGTCGTAAAGATAGGCTGGCCTAGAGTACCTTCTCAATCCAGGGATAGATTCTACCCTTAAACTATTCACTAGTGAAATCTATTTCTTTTACCTTATTTCTCACTTATTGACCACTCTGCCTGTTCTATTCAGACGAGACCAAATCTATCTTTAATACCTATCTAAAATTTACGACACTGGTGATGTTGATGGTGGTGATGATGATGGTGGTGGCGGTAGTGGTGATGATGATGATGGTGGAGGTGGTAGTGGCTATGATGATGATGGTGCTGGTGATGATGGTGGTGGTGATGATGATGGTGGTAGTGGTGATGATGATGATAGTGGTGGGGATAATGACGACGACGGTGGTGATGATGATGGTGATGACAATGTTAATGATGATGTAGGGTTGGGGAAAAGAAATGTTTTTGTGCATTTTTTAAAAGGTGTTTCTTATTCTAACGGCTACAACTCCTTTCTCTGTGACAAGACAATATGTTCGTCCCAATATTATATTCTAAAAAATATGATAATTTTAGATGAGAAATTCTTTCAAATTGACTTTCCTTCGTTCTAAATTTAGACCCAAAGAAATTCAATTTGCGTTGCTAGATTCAGTTCCACGGGTAAACAGAGTGGGGGAGACAATTGACTTGAGAGAGAGAGAGCCGGAAAGATTCGACAAGACATTGACGGAGTGTCTAGACAGGATCTAGGGATGTTTGTGTGATATAGACTCGCATTCAGTCGCTCATCTCAAGGGTGACAAATAAATGCACTGAGAATTTGTTTGGTATGTCAGGCCGAGGAAATCTGGGCTGTGTAGCTGGGGCGTTTATTTAAATAAGCAGACGATGTTATGTCATGTTTTTGTATGTATATGAGAATTTGACATACGGGGGTAAAGAGAGATAGACAAAGGTAGACAGATATATAGATAGATAGATCGATTGATAGAAAGACTGATGATTTGGCGTCTCTTAATAAAGGTAGACAGATATATGGATGGATCTACAGATAAACACCGATAAACACAGGAATATTAATAAAGGAAGAAATATTATACGGAAAGACAAACAGATATACGGACAGACGGACGGTCAGACAGACAAGGAGACTATAGATAAACAGACGAACGGACAGGCAGGCGAACGGAATGAAACACATTCACAGAGACAGACAGACACACTTAGAGACAGACAAACACACACAGAGAATGACAGACAGGCAGATAGAGTGGTATATCGTTAGACAGACAGACAGACAGACAGATAGATAGATAGACAGATAGATAGATGGATGGATGGATGGATGGATGGATGGATGGACGGAAAGGTTGGTGGATGTGTATTTAGATATATATATATATATATATATATATATATATATATATATATATATATATATATATAATAATATAAATATATATAATATATATATATATATATATATATATATATTATACAGGGTGTTTATAAAGTCGCTGTGCAGTGAATTTGAAAAATATTTTAGAAATTACGTCACGAATGATGCAAATTTACGTCATGATATTCTGTGTTCCAATGCTGTGTTCCACAATCCCGTGTGCAGCATTACACAACAAGCCCCAATTGAAAACCACATTTCTGGTGACGTAGTCTCGCCCGGGCGTAAATTTCACTGCACAGCGACTTTATAAACACCCTGTCTATATATATATATATATAATGAAATAGCAATACAAACAAGATTACAGAAGAACAGTAGAAAGAGCCAGCAGAAGACAATACTAAGGAATGAATTAAAGCAGAAATTTATGAAATGTATAAAAATGAAAACAATTGGCTCTACCACACGTATGATCCACATTTCAAGAGCCTCAATTCTTTCCTCCGAATGCGAAAATTTGATTCCAATATAAAATTTCACCAAATTTTCCATATTTATTTTAACTGTTAAAGACTAATTCATATATATATATATAATATATATATATATATATATATATATATATATATATATATATATATATATATATATATTTATATATATATATATATATATATATATATATATATATATATACAGACAAAAAGACATACGGGCGGACATACGGGCGGACAGATGACAGATAGAAAAAATATCTGGTTGTGAAAGTCTCTCTGTCCAAATATCTTTTTTGCTGCCTACTTATGTGTCAGTCTTTCTACCTTTTTGAGTACATGTGGCTGTCAAAGAGTGTTTTCCCACACGCCCCGTGTTTTTTGTTAGTCTTTCGTTTGTATGTAAAACTGACTCCGTTCCAAAATGTTTGTTGTTGTTCTTGCTGTAATGTTTTACTGTTCATCTGCCGTTCTATCGTATCTGGCGGCTTGCATTTCGCTCTATTTATCTTCAAGGGAGCGATTTTTTTTTTTAATTTAAAAAAAAGTCGATGCGTCTGACTAGGACAAAAGGCAAATTAAACTGCATGCGTTGCGGCCACACGGTCTTCGTCAGGAAGAGGACAGAAAGTGAAATGTAAGTGAGAAATACTTTCATTGCATTGGGGAGTGTAAAGTTAGTTGCTTATCCTTTACAGGGCGTGGCAATCAACCCCAGCTTTTATTGGCTGTTTGTGATTTTTCTAGGCAATTTTTTTCATTCAGTAGTTTGCCATTGCTTTCTGAACGGTACGTTAAAAATCCACACAAAGCGATCTGCTAACAAACCGCCTGCAGCAAGTTTCGAACCTGGTATATCTGGATTATGAAACTGCGTTCATATTCATTAGGCCACAGACGCCGACAGGGGAGTGTAAGGAAATTTAAAAAAAAAAAAAAAAAATCAACTCCAACACAAAAATCAGAATCTTCAATGCCAATGTCAAGTCAGTCCTATTGTACGGCTCTGAAACATGGACAACATCAATGAAACAACAACCAAAAACCTACAGATTTTCGTAAATGGATGCTGGTGTAGAATAGAAGGATTGAAATGGCATGCCAAGGTCACTAATGTTTAACTGATGAAAAAAAAACGAGACAAGTGCCAGTGGAACAAGAGTTGAGAAGATGACGTTGGAGATGGATAGGACACACGTTGAGGCAACATTCTGATAGCATTACCGGGCAATTATCTATTCTAGAATCCCTAGGGCATAAGACGTACAGGGAGACGAGGAACATAATGGAGAAGAGGACAGGAGATAGATATGAGGAAGGCATGGGAAAAACCGTGAGCACTGGACAAGAAGACTTGGCATACGTTTGTTGGAGACCTATGTTCCTTGAGGAGATGTATGATGATGGTGATGAAGCAAATAGTCACTGCTAGTCGGAGAGTGTGTGATGACTACGCACATTTGTTATCTAACTACCAGCATGTAACACAAGCTGTGGATTTCACAGTCTTTTTTTCCCCTTGCCTACTTGTTGTTTTGAAGAGGTGATATGTGGAGAGCGGGCACTTAACAGCTGACCATTATTGCCTCTTCTCGTTCTACCTTGGTCTATCCTGTTCAACCTGAAAATTGATTATGATTGGGGTATTTAGTGTCATTTTATTTACTAATTTGGATTCAATTTAAATAACTATTGTCTTTTGCAGTTGCTGGTTTTAATTTATATTAGTATTTGACATGTTATTTTCAGTTTTGTATTGTATATAGATAACTATTGTCCTTTACACTTGATTTAATTTGTATTAGTATTTGTTCTTTTTGAGTTTTTTTTTTTTAAACCTCGTTGTCTTTCCTTGTCCTCTGAGTAGTTAGTACGTTTGCTAATTTTTCTGGTTTTTTTTTTTTTAAATGATTTAGTTCTTGTTGCTTAATTTCTATTTGGTTGAATGTCTTTTCTGAAGTACTAACCTTATATGTTTTCCTTTGTTTTATGTATACTTGTACATCTTTTAAGTATTGATTGGGCTTCTCCTGGGGCATCTATACTTAAAACCGTATCCCCTGTCATGTCTATATTGTGATTTCTATAGTAAGTTTTTGTTCTGTGGTTCCTAATTCATAAAGTATGCTGCACCGAGACGGAGACGCCACAGTTTTTTTGTTCGATGATATCTTTAATTCTTCTCTGACCTGGCACGTCCTTGTTGGTTGTTTCAGCAGTTTGAACGCGTGTCTGCCTTTTCTACTTTTCTTCCATGTTGTCTTCCATTCCTCGTTTATAGTTAGCTTCACTTGGCTCTTGATCTCCGACCTTCCCAGTCCTGCTCTTATATTGTTTTTACTTATTCTTCCATTCTTGGCGTTCTGGTCTGCCAACTTGTTACCAGCTATACCTGGTATTTGTTGCCTACTTACGCATTCTCTCTCACTCTCTCTCTCTCTCTCTGCACCAAGGCACACGGCTTTTAACTTTCAGAAGAATACATGTATGAGTGAAATTATGCAGAGACTCCCGATGCCATCACAAGAACAGCCATGCTAAGGACACCCGAAACAAAGCGACAGAGAGGGCGACCAAAACTAACCTGACGGAGAACTGTGGAGGTCGAGATGGAAAGAATGAACCAGAGCTGGGGCACTGTATGAAGGTTGGCCGCCGACTGAACAAAGTGGAAGCAGTTTGTTGCTGACCTACAAGACGCCACCAGGCGTGATGGCCACTGACTGCTTTGACGGTCGGCGGCTAAGGATCACAGAAGAGGAAGCAATTATGCATGCGTATATATATATCAGGGATCCTCAAATTTTTTGAGTCCCGACCGCACCATGGAATCTGTGATCCTTAATCGACCACCGGGAAAGAAAAAAAAAATAAATAAATAAAATAAGGATGTGAATACAGCGACACAATAAATTAACATGATCTTTTTACTAAAATGGTTAAATTCATTCATGGGAAGGGTTTGTGTCGTAAATTTATTTTGAGAGAAAAGAGTCGTAGAAATAGTGGTCCGGTTTAGAGTGGAAAATGATGATGGAAAGCTCAGTGATAGAAAATGTAGATATTAAATAGTTGCTTCACAGCGTGCTGGAGGAGAGTAAAGACAGACTTATTTACGACAAATCGCTTCTCTCAATCTTCTCTTCCGCTCTCCTGGTCAAAACAATTATTTGCCAGTTTTCCAGACACGCTTCTGCGCGCACACCGATTTGGTGTTTTTCACACACACAGACGATGTAGATACAAACTATATTAAACGAATAGGGGAAATGTTGGGCTGTGGGTATATCCAACACACAGAACTAAATGAGTTTATGTGATTTTATTCACTTTAAACATCAATCACTAACAAATATCAGGTATTACATAAATTATCATAAGTACACAAATGCAAATAACAAATTTGGGAGGGGTGAAGAAGATTGGTATCGACTAAGCCCTTCCCGCTTATTAGACAAAGACAAACCCAGTCCAGAGATAGATAATATCAGGAACATAGGTACGTTAACCTAACAGTGAAGTTAATTACTCTGAAAGAGGTGTTACAAAGTTAGGTATAGGTGATAGAAAAAAAACCTGTTCTTCCCAGCTGTTCTTCCCTTTACTAAGCAAATGGAAAGGAGGGGGTTTTTTAACAGAGTTAACCAATTAGCAACTCCCCCTTAAAGGAACAATGCAGGAAATACAGAAAAATTATATTACTAGGCAAGAAAGTTAACAACAGGTTTACAAAAGAAAACGATTAAATTTCCTGTCATTCATACACACGCGTGAGGATCCACACTCATATACTCACACACTTACCGAATGCAGCCTCAGACGATCCATAAAAAGTATATAAAAACAGCAAGTAATCGTTTGACATATGAACTGTCTAGTCCTTCGATGTCCCGCCCCAGATGTTTGCGAGGGTTTGTTGGTAACAAATATTCTCACTTATCGCAAGACTTGAAGACTAAGAGTTCTCGTGTTTTTATTATATATATATAAGGAGTCTATGGGATGGCACTAACACGGTTCGGCACAGGGGTGAAAATGAAGTGGTCTCTTTTAATCCTCCGCTATGGTAAAATTCCTTCAATGCGTGATGATAGTTTTATTAAATCCAATTGAGGAAAAAAAACTAGGCTCATTCACAGTCAGGAAAATATGTACTCTCTCACAGTAAACAGTAAATATGATATCGCTACTGGCGATGATTACCTTCCAGTTTATCTTACAGGTTTGCAAGGGTAATTTGATGATTATTCTTTAAAATGTTCTTGGGTGGGCTTTATTTCATTTAATTCTGACAGCTAGGTCGCAAGGACCGCCACAAGATTATATTTTAAAAGAAATGTTTCTTCAATATGACTGGAAGTTTATAGGATGATTTCTTTATTTCTTTCTTTATTTAGCTGGGACCGCAGGTACGATCACTCTGTGTGAAAGAAAAAAAAGACATGTAACATACCGAAAAATCAAGCGCGATAAATTTCCCGTTAAGCCTATAATACACTCGAGTATTTAATTATGTATTTAATAAACACTGCGCGAATTCTAGTGGTTAAAACACATCTATAAAACTAGGACTTAACTGAATTTATTAATTATAAATTCCTTCGCGACTTTAAAAGTTAATTTAAGCATCTATTATCTTTTGAAATAATATAATAGATAGATCATTATATTTACAACTGGAACTATTGAGATGGTTTAATTTAATAGATTTAAATTAACACAAAATCCATTGAAATAGAATGACTGAACTAGACCACTGATCACTTTACACAATATATATTACCGCTTTGCACAGAATAGAAAACACTGCAAATTTATATATATAAAGTCCAGGGGAAAATCTATAACAAGATTTCAATAAAGCTAGTGCTTCTGTAAAGGTCTGGCCAGCGAGTGATAACGTGTCTAGTCTTCATGGTCTATTTAGCTAAAATGGAATGTAAGTTGAGTGGGACATGATAAACTTGACAGCTTATTTGATCTCACGAACTTTTGGGGATCTGACCGCCAAATCAAGAGAAGAAACCGCACCCTGGTCTTCGTATCTCCGTTCGCTGCTGCCCGTTTCGGTTTCCCCGTTCGCTCGGTTCTACGATTGACACCGAGACGCGAAATTAGCGGCAAGCAACTGCGTCTCGTATCAGGGACCACTACTGTCTTTGATAACGCCGATAGTCTCCCCTAAAATCCCTCAGTTCGTCTCTTTGATCTTGGTCGCTGTGCCTGTTTGATTCTGGCGACGCCCCCCCCCCCTCCCCCCACTGGCCAAGTTAATTAAAATAACTGCCTATGATTGTTCAAGAGATGTTAGTGGGCGTGATTTAATCTCTCCTTAAATCAATGCGATGACCAGAATCAACGATAGGTAAACTTTCCGCATATCAATCAGCAAACGTGTTTGCCCTCTGTGGAACAGTTTCATAGCTAATGAATCCACGTGAAAGAATAAACGTTTTTTACAAGAAGTTACAACAAAGTTCAGGGTCAGCCGAGTTCGTCCATCACAATCGTCCCCTCTTTTGAGACGTGAAAACGTGTTTTCATGTTTGATTTATGACGATGAAGCTGCCCTGATCGGTAACTTTTGGATGATTGGTATCTTCACCTTCCTCCTCTTCCTCTGTAGTCCAGTTTCTACTCAGGAAATCAGCCCCGACATTCTGTCTTCCCGGAATATATTCCACTTTGAAAGAATAAACGCTTAAAAGAAGCGCCCAACGCATGATCCTTGCGTTAAATTCTTTATTGGCACCAAGAAATGCTAACGGAGCGTGGTCTGTTTGCACCGTGAAAGATGTACCATAAAGAAACTCATGATGGCGTCTGATACCGTCAATCAGAGCAAGACATTCCCTTTCAACTACGCTGTAGTTCCGTTCCGCTTTATTTAATTTCCGACTGCCATAGGCAACTGGAAATAGCATGTTCAGGTCACTGTCATCGGCTTGAAGCAGTGTTGACCCGATGCCCTGACCTGACGCGTCGACTCTCAGTACAAAAGGTTTCTTGAGGTCAGGCAACCTCAAAATGGGGTATGCAGACAACTGTCCTTTCAAAGTGCTATACGCGTGTTCGCACTTTTGATCCCATATGACCTTATCAGGACAACCTTTCTTTGTGAGGTCAGTCAGAGGTGCCGTCAGTCCGTTGAAGTTCTGGATGTACTTCTGATAGTATGCACATAGCGATATGAAGGAACGTACGTCTTTCTTCGTTCGGGGTCTTTTTTGCTGCCATTATTTTCTCCACGTTCTTCTTAATAGGCCAACTGCATCCGTGAGAAATAGTGTGCCCCAGGAAGTCTAACTGTTCAAACCCGATGAGACATTTGCTAGGTCTGGCTGTGAGACCCGTTTCCTGTAGTCTCCTGAGGAGCATAGCAACCGTAGCAATATGTTCTTCATAGGTTTCCGATGCAATTAAGATGTCATCCATGAAATTATGGATATGGGGACTTTGCAAAGGTTGTAGAAGCTTCCTCATCATCCTGGTGAACACTCCTGGTGCATTATGCAAACCGAACGGCATCACGTTAAATGTGTAATGTCCTTCACTAGTGCTGAAAGCTAACAAAGGTTTAATTTCCTCCTTGACTGGTATTTGATAATAACCTTTGCTGAGGTCAATCTTGGAGAAGATCTTTGCTTTGCTGAGCTTGGTGAACAACTCAGAAACAGTTTGGAGAGGTTCGGGCTGGAATTCCGTTACCGCGTTTAGCAACCTGTAATCAATGCACAGCCGAACTTCCTTATTGGGCTTCTGCAACAGCACTACACTCGAGCTGTAAGGAGATGTAGACTCACTGATAATTCCTGCCTGACGCAGCTTGTCTATTTCTCCGCGAAGTGCATCAGCTTTAGCGTACGGGATGGGGTAAACTCTGGTTTGAACAGGGGTCTCGTTTGTTAATTTCATATCAAATTCAATGAGATTTGTTCGACCAGGTACATCCGTTAAGACTGCACTGTACTGTTTTAGTAGAGCCCTGGTTTCTGTTTGTTGTTCTGGTGAGAGATTGTCGCCGAACTTGACATCTTTAAAGGATTCTGTGGGTTGCAATGGATACTCCATGCAACCATCATCATCTTCCTCGTCTTCCGTTGCTATGGCGACAGCCAGGAGATGCTCGGAGGATGGCACCGGTCTTTCCAAATATTTCTTTAGCAGATTTATGTGGAAGACCTTCTCCTTTCCTTTGATGGAGATCTTGTAGTTGGTACGTGAGATCTTTTTAAGGACGGTAAACGGTCCTTGCCATCCGATGCGAAGTTTATTGCTTCCGGTTGGAAGTAGCAATAGGACTTTCTCCCCTGGTTGTAGTTCTCTCTCTTTTGCAGCTTTGTTGTATCTTTTAGTAATTTTAGCGCGGGCTTTCTTAAGGTTGGTAGTAGCCAGATCCCATCCTAGCTTTAGCCTTTCCTTAAGCTCAGATACGTACTTGCTTGCAGAGACGACTGTCTCGTCAGCCTTCTGGTCTGTCAGGGACCGAAGTAAGGCTTCTAGTGGCCCCTTAATAGGTCTGCCAAATAAAAGTGTAGCTGGCGCAAAACCCGTAGACGCTTGGGGTACCTCTCGGTAGGCGAATAAGGCAGCCGATATATATTGGTCCCAGTCTTCCGGTTTCTCCTGACCCAGCTTACGTAACATCATGGTGAGGGTACCGTTAAAACGTTCCACGAGCCCATTTCCGGCCGGATGGTAGGGACTTGTGTGGATATGTTTGGCCCTCAAGATCTTAAAGATCTCCTCCATTAACAGGCTACGGAATTGGGATCCATTGTCCGTCAAAACTTGTTGAGGGAATCCCAACCGTGTAAAAATTTGCACAAGGGCTTCTGCGACATGCTTGGAATTAGTGCATGGTAGCGGTACGGCTTCGGCCCACATAGTGCAAGTGTCAACTAAGGTCAGGATGAACCTGTTCCTTCTTTTGGTCTTTTCCAGAGGACCAATAATGTCGACAGAAACCCGTTCAAATGGAGTCCCTACTATTGGCATTTGCCCATAGGTACTGGGGGTGTCAAGTGCTTGGGTGCTACCCGTTGGCACTGGGCGCAGGATTTCACATACCTGACAATGTCAGAGTTCATTCCTGGCCACCAATAGTGGTTTTTATTCGCTGAATAGTGGCGTTTTGTCCCATATGTCCGCTAAAGGGAAGAGAGTGCCCCATTTCTAAGATCTGGTTTCTGTACTGCGTCGGTACTAGGAGCTGGTTATTCCCCGTGTCCGGGTTGCCCGTTCTACGATACAATACACCATCCTTAGAAAAGATGTCTCCGTTGTGTCTGGGGTCCTTAGCCATGGGCAGTTTTTTAAAGCAGGGCGCCAGAGTAGGGTCCTTTTGTTGCGCCTCCTTCAGTTCATTTGGCAACAAGTTTGGCGCAGGCTCTCTCTCCTTCTTGGCTTGCCCTCTTGTGGTTACCGCTGCCACAATCGGCTCCTTAGGTCTCCCAATGAACACATATCTACATCCCAGGATAACTGGGTAGATCGGATCATCCATTATGGCCGCTTTAATAACTCCTCTGACAAAGTCAGTGTATTTCTACCAGTGCGATAGGAAGCGTCCTGGGTGCGTCACTCCTGAAAACTCCACTAAGTTTGACGGTTTCCTCTGTCTCCTGACCTGGTTTGACTACATGTCTAGCAACAATACAACTAAAACTTAATCCAGTATCAAAGAGACAAGTAGTTGAGGTACCATTCAAAATTACAGTTCCTCGAGTTGAGGGTCGGTCCCCCTCAGGTTGAGAATCACTGACGTTGACTCTACCTTTCGAGGCTGTATGCAAACATCCAACGCGGTTTGAACCGGTTTGTTTGCCCTGATCAGACGTTCCTGGTGTAGAGGGGTGTTACGTGCAGTCTTTGATATTTTACAATATTATACATAGGTAATTTTTTGTGCTTAAGGGAAAGTCATTATTGAGTTACTTCCCTTGAAAGTTGTGCCATCTCTTCGATCAAACTCCGCGGATAAATCCATTTTACTGCGATTTATTCGTTGTTTGGGTAATAATAGATTGTTCTTGCTTCAGAATATCTATGGCCTGAATTTATGTGTAGTGTTTGTCTGAGTAGGACGAGTCTGTCTTATATCTGTATATCTTTACATATCTAAGTCGAACTATATATTCTGTTGTCTCTAGAGAGGTCAAAGGCTATTCGGCGGATGTGTCGCTAGAGTGTGGTGTGATTTGGCTTCGTCCTGATAGGGACTGTGTGTTTTCCTATGTCGGCCTGTCGCCGGGAAAAAGTGATCTCAGTATTTGTGGGGAAAGTGATAGTCGTCTAGACCTATCGTGTATGCTTTACCCCAGTGTTTATTCATATTGCCAAGGAATGGCAGTTCCATATTTCCTCTACCAAGGTAATCAAAGACACTCTTATGAACTCTCGATCGAAGCCACCATTTTCGATAGTTACGATTTGAATGTCTAAGAGAATATATTTGACTCGATGAAAACGACTTCGATTCCTAGCAGCACTATATTCTGTAGAATGCAGTCAATTGTTCATGATCAATCTACAGAGCAATGCAATGTTTTATGAATGACTAACTTTAGGACAGATTCATTATCTGCATCCAAACGTGAGTGACAGTTCACGAGTGAAGCCATCTTGGAACCAAAACATGTAGCGACTTTCAAGAAGAGAAAGGGGATGCCCGTATTATCGCTTGTTTAGTCCAGAGATCACTGCTACACATGAGAACCCGTTATTAGCGGTTCAATATTATTATATGAAAAAAATATGTGCTGAACATTATGTGGGAGAATCGTCGCTAAACGAGATTAGGTTTAGAAGCCATCTGAAATATTGTTTATAAGCTGACGTGCTCAGTCAGTGAAGTCAGATGATTTATATGTATGGGCGATGCTGAGGGCTTGGCTACTGACAGTCCATTATAATATTAATCTACATGAGTGCCCATGTAACATAACATTGCAGGACCATTTATCCACTGTACTATGATGTATTATGCCAACCTGTGATTTGTCACTATCTGTGCTGTCGAGTGTGTACGTCCAATTAAACTTTAGAAAAGGTACACAGTCGTTGGTGTCGATGACTTCCAGTCATACATGAGTGTGAGAAAAGAACATTTGTCAACAACACGAACCCTTATCATCATTCGCACATTGTACACTCAATCCATGTCTACACACCACTGCGTAGGTCAAGTTGACATTCCATACACTACAGTGGAGCAAACAACACCATAGAGATCTTATCAACTGATGATGATGATGATGTCTGCTTCCATCCACTTATATCTATCTTTTGGTGGATATCATTAACGGGAATAAAAATCCAACATTATCAACTTTATCAACTGGTGGACCAGCTTTCTGGGTTTGACCTCGCAGAAGTTCAGAAGTCAACAGATTACCGATACCAGACCGTTTCCTGTGGCTGATACGACACACTTGCAGTATTGGTTTGCTCTTTGTCAACACTTCGTCACGTGACCTGTCAAGTGAATGCAGTATGTAGGCCAGCGTTGTTGACAGTTTTACATTAGACATTACAGAGTTTCACAGAACAGTTGGATCAATTCTTGTCAATGTTAACAGGAAGACAGTATTTGTGTACTAAGAAGTCCTATTTTCATCGATGGATCTTCTTGTTTTCCATATATGAACTTTAATATTTAAGGCCAGAATGTTTAATTGAATAAAGTGGCAGTTTGTTTATGTTCATAAAAATAACTTTGCCATTACTGTAAAACTGAGCCTATTTTGCAACACATACTATCATACACATAATTTATATATATTTATGTTTACATGTTATTTGTTTGTATAGTATGTTAGTTTCTATGTCAGCGGGTTGTGTTTAAGGTTGGGCGGCGTCCTCACAACAGAATATCCCACGTCATAGAGGGTCCGTTGTGGGCGTTTTCTATAGGTGCAATTTTCTTGATTGAAAATTTGCTGCGACAACTGTTGCTTTTGTGTTAGCTGTGAAGACTGTAATTATTGTTATTTTTGTAATATTTCTTTGTTCTTTAGTTTTGTTTTGAGTTGTTTGTAATTTGTTGGTCTACTCTTTTCTATCTTTCAGTTCTATTCACAATTTATATTCATATATTGTGACGTCATTTGTGTTGTTATTCTTTGCAGATTCAGTGATTATTTTCATTGATTTCCCTATTTAATTTATTTTTAATTTCTGCAAACGTTCTTGTATTGTCAGTCCTATTTGTACTTTATGTATTCTGTTGGTTGACATATGTTTTATATAGGTATATTTCATAAGACACAATTGCCTGTGCACTGCACTTGGATTATGGTATAAACCAGTACCTGATTATTATTACTATTATACAAGACCTTATTAAAGGCTTGTGACCCACAGATATTGGGATAGTATACTGATTAATCAAGTCATTGAGAACTTGTGGTATTATTATTGATTCAGGTGATTAGTATTATTGTTAGACATCATGTCTACTTTAGAATACTTCATTACACAAGGGAAAGCCCTTGATAAGACTGGTCAACAATTAGAACAATGGGCAGTTGCTCAATATGACAAAGCATTAGCTGCAGAAGAGAGAAGAGCTATGGCAGAAGAGAAAAGATTAGCTGCAGAAGAAAGAAAAGCTATGGCGGAAGAGAAAAGATTAGAAAGAGAAGCTGAGGCTGCTGCTGAACAAAAGAAATTGCAGATGCAGGTGGAGGAAAGGAGATTTGAAGCTGAACAAAAAAAATTAGAAAGAGAAGCTGCGGCTGAACAAAAAAGATTAGACAGTGAAGCTGAACAAAAAAGATTAGACAGGGAAGCTGAACAAAAAAGATTAGACAGGGAAGCTGAACAAAAAAGATTAGACAGTGAAGCTGAACAAAAAAGATTAGACAGTGAAGCTGAACAAAAAAGATTGGACAGGGAAGCTGAACAAAAAAGATTAGACAGGGAGGCTGAACAAAAAAGATTAGATGCTGAAGAGAAAAAAGCAATAAGAGAACATGAATTTGAGTTGGAGAAATTGAGATTGACAAGTATGAGTAATGTTAATCAGGCATCTAGTGGTAATGGTAAACCTTCTACTTACAAGGTTAAGGTTCCACCGTTCAATCAGTCCAGTGACGATATTACATTCTGGCTGGATAGATTTGAACGTTCTTGTCGTACACATAATGTGGATAAATCACAATACGCTAATCAATTATCAGAAAACTTGAAAGGTGAATCTTTGACTAGATTATGCCTTGTAGGAGAAGCAGATAAGGATAATTATGATGTCATTAGGGCGGCTTTGATAAAAAAATATCAGCTAAGTGAGGAAGGCTATCGCCTTTTATTTAAGACGATGGTACCTGAGACGGGTGTAGAATTCTCAGAATTCACTGCAAAGGCACGTCTCACAGTTGATCGTTGGATTGAGCTTTCCAAAACAGAAAAAAACGTATGAAGGACTTATGGATTTGTTGCTCAGAGATAAGATTATGTCATGTGTGAACAAACCTTTCCTTGAATTTATACATGAGCGTAAACCCAAATCTCTAAAAGAAATGGAAGAATATTGTTCCCAATATGTCACTGCACACCCCGACGTGACTTTTGGCAACACTAAGATTAAGGAGAGTATGCCAGTTGCTTCAGCAACACCATACAATCCCAATTATTCACACAGATTTCAGGGACCTCAAAACAGATTTGATAAAAAAGGTAACCATAATAGTTATCAAAACCAAGGTAACCAATCATTTCAGGGTTCTTCTTCAAAGAACTGGAGACGACCTGATAGCTCTCGACACAGGGGTGGTCATAATTATAGGAATTTCCGTAGAGGAAGTAATTATAGAAACTATCAGGGTTATCCGTCTTGGAGTCAACAAGATCATAATTACAGAGATACTCATTATAATGAATATGATAATGGTAACCAAGGGAACTATGACTCAAACCCAAATAGGGGTTACAATAGAGGTAACAATAACTACAGAGGTGATAATAACCGAGGTAGATCTCAAAACAAAAGACATAAACCACATTTTCAGGCAAACTCTGTACAACAAGAGTCCCATGAAGCCTATAAACAGAGTAAAGATAATAATGATGCTAGTAATATGGCATGTGCCGCTTTTGATTTTGGGAGAGCATCTCAGTGCCCCCAATGCAAAACGTTATTTGAGCCAACCACAGTGTCTACTTTAAGCTGTGGCCATCCTCTTCCTGCTCTTCCGGCATCAGTCGCGCATGATGGAAGAGGTTCTCTTGTCTTACATAAGGGTTTAGTGAATAACAATCCAGTCTCTGTGCTATTTGATTCTGGATGCACCACAATTGGTGTTAGGCAGTCACTCGTAGATCCTTCCCGTGCCACTGGACAAGTAGTCAAATGTGTAACATTTGGCGGCACATTAGAGAAATACTCTACTGCTATCATTAGGATTGCTACTCCTTTCTTTACAGGAGATGTACACGCATGTCTTCTTCCGAATCCGATCGCTGACCTCATCATCGGTCGCATTCATGGAGTCAAGGAATGCACTCCGCAACAAATTTCCACGTGGGAAAGGCAAAACATGCAGATTGCTAACGCTGTAGTCACTAGAGCTCAGGCTCTTAATGTGCCTCAAACTTCATCTATTGAAGATAATGAAGTGCATAACCAAGATAATCCCTTGGTAATTTCTCGTGACTCGTTTATAAAACAGCAAGAAGATGATCCCACTCTGAAGAAATTCTTCATTCTTGCAACTAAAGGTGATCCGAATAAAGACACAAGTCGCAAATCGTGGATTACAAAGAAGAATGGCGTACTTGTACGTATGGTTCAAGACTCCATTACGTCAAGTCATTCTCAAATCCTGGTTCCCAAGAATTTGAGAGTTAAAATTTTGCAGCACGCTCACGACTCTCAGTGTGCTGGACACATGGGTTTTTCCCGTACTAAGTCAAGAGTCCTTGCGGCTTTCTTTTGGCCATTGGTAAACAAGGACATACGTATTTATTGTCGATCTTGTAAAGTATGTCAGGAAGTTAAATCCAAAGGTCCACGGCATGCTGCACCCATTCAGGCGGCGGACATTCCTATTCGGCCGTTCCAAAAAATGGCTATAGACATTATTGGTCCATTTAAGATCAAGTCTGCCAGAGGACATCAGTTTATCTTGACGTGTGTTGATATGTGCACACGTTGGCCAGAGGCTATTCCTCTGAAGAGCATTACTACTGCTGATATTGCAGATGCTCTTTGGCTTATATTTTCTCGTCTGGGGTTCCCCGGAGAGATATTGTCAGACCATGGCACCCAACTAATATCAGATACCATGTCTCAAGTAATGTCTACCCTGCAGATAGATAGATCTTTAAGTAGTATCTACCATCCAATGTCTAATGGTATGGTCGAACGCCTTAATAGAACACTTAAAAACTTACTGGGGAAGATAACTGAGGATCATCCTCAAGACTGGGACAGAGTTTTACCTGCGGCCCTCTTCGCTTACAGAGAGGTACCCAATGAACATACGGGATTTTCTCCCTTTGAACTCGTCTTTGGCGCGCGTCCGCGTGGCCCTATGTCGTTGCTTCACGATCTCATAACATCTGACAATATTGACGATGACACAAAGTCATCCTACGAATATGTCATCGCGTTGAGACAAAAAATTATCGAAGCATGCAAATTAGCAACTTCTTCTTCTGAATTTGCGAAACAGAAGGCAAGGCAATTTGCCAATAAGAAGAGATGCTTACGACAACTTTGTCCTGGTGACAAAGCATTTGTATTACTACCTTGTAGGGAAAACAGATTACTTATTTCTTGGAAAGGTCCGTACGATATAATATCGAAAATTTCCGATGTCGACTATATTGTCGATATTGATGGGAAGCATAAAACCTTCCACATCAATATGCTTACTGAATTCCATGAACGTCCGGATTATTTGCAACCCATTTTCCAAGCAACGGACAATTCTCCAGTACAACATGGTCATTACTCATCACTGTCCGTGATACAGGATGAGGAAACAAGTTTTTTCAGATGTAAATCTTCCTCTTCCAATGATCCCACTTCATTCCAGTGAATCATGGAAGAACGTTACTGTCTCTCCTGATTTGTCTCTAGGAGAACAGCGACAAGTTTCAACTATGTTGCAAACATTTCAGGATGTACTCACTGACATCCCTGGACAAACGAATGTCATTCAACATGACATTGTTCTAACTGACCATACTCCTATTAGGGTTAGACCTTATCCTATACCTATACATTTTCAAGCACAGGTCGAGAAAGAGTTGGATGAGATGATAGATTTGAAAATAATCGAACCATCCACCTCTGCATATTCTTCGCCGATGGTTATTGTGCGTAAAAAAGACAATAACATACGTCTTTGCGTTGACTATCGAAAATTGAATCAAGTAACGAAGTTCGATGCCGAACCTATGCCTTTACTGGAAGAGCTACTTACTCGACTCTCCAAATCTCATTTTTTCACTAAACTTGATTTGTCTAAAGGATATTGGCAGTTCCTTTATCTGAACGCGCCAAACCTCTCACGGCTTTTTCAACACCTAGAGGTTTGTTCCAATGGAATTTTATGCCTTTCGGTCTTATGAACGCACCAGCTTCGTTCGTACGCATGATGCGCCGAATCCTATCTTATCGGTCAGATGTCATTGCATATCTAGACGACATCTGTCTTTTCAGCGATACTTGGGAAGATCACTATTCAGGGTTAGATGAATTGCTGTCTACTTTGCGTGAGCACAACCTGACAGCGAAACCCTCTAAAGCCTATATTGGTTTTAGCGAAATTTCTTTCCTAGGCCACCGAGTTGGTCATGGTTTCCTAAAGACAGAGGACCATAATACTAGTAAGATACTTAACATCTCAATCCCTAAGACTAAAAAACAGGTGAGAAGTCTGTTAGGTCTTATTCAATTTTATGGCAGATTCATTCAGAATCTATCCTCTATCATGGCACCTCTCTCATCAACACTTCTCAAAACTTCTAAAGAAAGGTTCGCCTAATGTGGTCCACTGGTCTCAGGAATGCCAATGCTCTCTGGATAAGATTAAAACATTGTTTTCAACACCACCTATTTTAGTGCTACCCACTAAAGATAAGACATTCGTTCTTCGTAGTGACGCATCATCCACTGGGATTGGAGCGGCACTAATGCAAGAGTACTCTGGAACTCTGCATCCTGTAATGTATATTTCCAGAAAACTTAATGCGGCAGAAAGGAATTATTCGGTTTTAGACCGTGAGCTATTAGCTATGGTTTGGTCGATCCTCAAACTACAGAGATTCCTTCTAGGCGCACATTTCATAGTAGAAACCGACCAAAAAGCTCTTACTGCTATACAGAGTAAGAATTTGAAGAGCTCGAGGTCTACTCGATATGCAATTGCTCTTCAACCTTTTCATTTCTCTGTGCGAGCTATTCGTGGATCAGATAATGTGATGGCAGACATTCTGTCAAGATGCCCACATGATTCCACATAACTATTAGGGCTTAGACTTCTTGATATGTCTAGTTCTATAGTAGTTCCTTTTCTATATCATGATAGATACACATTTGTAATTTAATAATATAATGATTGTATCACTACATAGCGGTTCATTGATGTTTATTCACCGCTGTGCTTTGATGATTTTTTCTTCATAAATCATAAATTTAAGATATCTAATACGAAATGATGATATGAATTTTTTAGGCATTGTGTAATTGCCAGAATTGTATTATACTTTGATGACACCTTCCTGGAAAAATATACTTGTAGAGAAATAATTTCTCTCAGTTTATGAGACACATTCTCACCAGTCGCTCCATAAGTCGACTTAGCCTCATATTAGGCGTTATAGGTATTCCTGATATTTTCATCTGCGCATTATTCATGCGTTGTGAGCCTATTGTACGTTGCTCCTAGATGTATTTCAAAAAAAAAAAAAAAATGTTCCATTTTTTTTTTTTCCCGGGAGGTGTGGTAAGACTGTTACGTGCAGTCTTTGATATCTTACAATATTATACATAGGTAATTTTTTAGTGCTTAAGGGAAAGTCATTATTGAGTTACTTCCCTTGAAAGTTGTGCCTTCTCTTCGATCGAACTCCGCGGATGATTCCATGTTACTGCGATTTATTCGTTGTTTGGGTAATAATAGATTGTTCTTGCTTCAGAATATCTATGGCCTGAATTTATGTGTATTGTTTGTCTGAGTAGGACGAGTCTGTCTTATATCTGTATATCTTTACATATCTAAGTCGAACTATATGTTCTGTTGTCTCTAGAGAGGTCAAAGGCTATTCGGCGGATGTGTCGTTAGAGTGTGGTGTGATTTGGCTTCGTCCCGATAGGGACTGTGTATGTTTTTCCTATGTCGGCCTGTCGCCGGGAAAAAAGTGATCTCAGTATTTGTGGGGAAAGTGATAGTCGTCTAGACCTATCGTGTATGCTTTACCCCAGTGTTTATTCATATTGCCAAGGAATGGCAGTTTCATATTTCCTCTACCAAGGTAATCAAAGACACTCTTATGAACTCTCGATCGAAACCACCATTTTCGATAGTTACGATTTGAATGTCTAAGAGAATATATTTGACTCGATGAAAACGACTTCGATTCCTAGCAGCACTATATTCTGTAGAATGCAGTCAATTGTTCATGATCAAATCTACAGAGCAATGCAATGTTTTATGAATGACTAACTTTAGGACAGATTCATTATCTGCATCCAAACGTGAGTGACAGTTCACGAGTGAAGCCATCTTGGAACCAAAACATGTAGCGACTTTCAAGAAGAGAAAAGGGGATGCCCGTATTATCGCTTGTTTAGTCCAGAGATCACTGCTACACATGAGAACCCGTTATTAGCGGTTCAATATTATTATATGAAAAAAAAATATGTGCTGAACATTATGTGGGAGAATCGTCGCTAAACGAGATTAGGTTTAGAAGCCATCTGAAATATTGTTTATAAGCTGACGTGCTCAGTCAGTGAAGTCAGATGATTTATATGTATGGGCGATGCTGAGGGCTTGGCTACTGACAGTCCATTATAATATTAATCTACATGAGTGCCCATGTAACATAACATTGCAAGACCATTTATCCACTGTACTATGATGTATTATGCCAACCTGTGATTTGTCACTATCTGTGCTGTCGTTGGTGTCGATGACTTCCAGTCATACATGAGTGTGAGAAAAGAACATTTGTCAACAACACGAACCCTTATCATCATTCGCACATTGTACACTCAATCCATGTCTACACACCACTGCGTAGGTCAAGTTGACATTCCATACACTACAGTGGAGCAAACAACACCATAGAGATCTTATCAACTGATGATGATGATGATGTCTGCTTCCATCCACTTATATCTATCTTTTGGTGGATATCATTAACGGGAATAACGGCTTTATTGAGTATGTCTTCAAGCCTGACTGCCCCCTGTTCAGCCAAAAATCTACGAGTGTTATTCGACAAAGTGGATTTTATCTGCTCCACAAGAACAAGTTCGAGGAGTCCCTCATATGAAAGAGGTAGGTCAGATAATTCAATGCACTTTGTCAAATAACCCGTGAGACGTGAAGAGAACTGGGGAAATGTTTCCGTGCTCTCTTTTCGGCTGTTTCTGAACAACTGCAGAAACTTTCGGGCAGTCATCTCAAACTGCTGTAGTAAGGCCTTCTTCAACAGGTCATAATCATGTTGATTCGGTCCCAGCTTTGTGTACACGTCATAAGCATTGCCTTTCAGTGACGTTGAAAGTTTGAGCGCCCAGCGGGTACTCTCTAACCCATAAAGATTCGCGAGTCTCTCGAATTTTTCTTGGTAGCTGTCAATTTTTTCGTTAGGGCTAGGAAAAGATTCTAAAGAAAACGACATAGCAGTTAATTGGGCAGACTGAGTGCTGGAGAGATCCATTGTTTGAGACTGGGGCGAAGACGGCTCTCCATTATTTGAAGTAGAGGCACTCCGACTCTCTAAAGCCTTGAGCGCTAATTCATGCTGTCTTTCCTTGTCTCTCTCTCTTTCCCTGCGGGCGTCCATCTCTGCCTCAATTTTCTTCTGCTCCAATTGACGATCGTCCGCTTCTTTCTTCCTAGCTTCTGCCCTCTCTTCCTCCGCGTCATACCTTTGAAGTTCCTGGTTGATAAACAGATTCACAGCTTCTGTGTCTAGTCCTGAGTCCTTGGCCTCTTGCCTCAAAAGGGATCTTATCCTAATTCTCTCAGCCATTGTCAAAGAACTGGATGCTTCTAAGACTAGATAATAGTAAGATGGAACAAGAAGGGGAAAACTCAAAGCCGCTACGAAAAAAACCAAAGTAAAAAAAATTTACTAGAGTTACCTCCTACCTGTACTGTGCAAACTTATCGCTGCTATTATCTAGCAATTAAGGCTCTAAACGCAAGCGACTATGCCACTAAATGGTAAGTTACACTGGAAAAGAATCTACTTTTACTAACAGTAGAGAAAAATTTAAATTAAAACAATTTAAAAGGAAAAAAAAATTTTCCCCTAAATTTTAAATCTCTGACAACAAACTCCGTCCCTAAAGTCAATTATTGAGATGAGACGTTGTTAACTTAATTTTTAAAAATCAGAACAATCCGTCTTTAGCTAAGCTCAACTCTTTTTAACTTCAAAAACCTTAGTGACTGTAAAACAATCACGCGATCCCAGCAACTCTTATAAAGAAAGAAATATAATTATCTCCGCCAGAGGATAATTAAAATAGCAAATATTTTTGTTTATCTGTACTTTCTACTGCTGTGGAGAGAAAACAACCTGTAAATATGCTGTGTGGACAACCCAAATACTTAAAGAACGTTTGTCTAGGGGTGTAATTATTTATTTATTTCCCTAATTCACAAGACAAATCATTCACACTCTACCTAGTTAGACCCAGACTAAATCAGACTCAAAAATATCTTTAACCCGGCTATACGATTGCCTCAAATGTAGCTCAAGATCCCAGAACCAGCCCACAAATATGTGTGCATCAAATGTATCTCAAAATAATCCTGGACGAGCCAGCCAAATATTGTCGTAAATTTATTTTGAGAGAAAAAGAGTCGTAGAAATAGTGGTCCGGTTTAGAGTGGAAAATGATGATGGAAAGCTCAGTGATAGAAAATGTAGATATTAAATAGTTGCTTCACAGCGTGCTGGAGGAGAGTAAAGACAGACTTATTTACGACAAATCGCTTCTCTCAATCTTCTCTTCCGCTCTCCTGGTCAAACAATTATTTGCCAGTTTTCCAGACACGCTTCTGCGCGCACACCGATTTGGTGTTTTTCACACACACAGACGATGTAGATACAAACTATATTAAACGAATAGGGGAAATGTTGGGCTGTGGGTATATCCAACACACAGAACTAAATGAGTTTATGTGATTTTATTCACTTTAAACATCAATCACTAACAAATATCAGGTATTACATAAATTATCATAAGTACACAAATGCAAATAACAAATTTGGGAGGGGTGAAGAAGATTGGTATCGACTAAGCCCTTCCCGCTTATTAGACAAAGACAAACCCAGTCCAGAGATAGATAATATCAGGAACATAGGTACGTTAACCTAACAGTGAAGTTAATTACTCTGAAAGAGGTGTTACAAAGTTAGGTATAGGTGATAGAAAAAAAAAACCTGTTCTTCCCAGCTGTTCTTCCCTTTACTAAGCAAATGGAAAGGAGGGGGTTTTTTAACAGAGTTAACCAATTAGCAACTCCCCCTTAAAGGAACAATGCAGGGAATACAGAAAAATTATATTACTAGGCAAGAAAGTTAACAACAGGTTTACAAAAGAAAACGATTAAATTTCCTGTCATTCATACACACGCGTGAGGATCCACACTCATATACTCACACACTTACCGAATGCAGCCTCAGACGATCCATAAAAAGTATATAAAAACAGCAAGTAATCGTTTGACATATGAACTGTCTAGTCCTTCGATGTCCCGTCCCAGATGTTTGCGAGGGTTTGTTGGTAACAAATATTCTCACTTATCGCAAGACTTGAAGACTAAGAGTTCTCGTGTTTTTATTATATATATATAAGGAGTCCATGGGATGGCACTAACACGGTTCGGCACAGGGGGTGAAAATGAAGTGGTCTCTTTTAATCCTCCGCTATGGTAAAATTCCTTCAATGCGTGATGATAGTTTTATTAAATCCAATTGAGGAAAAAACTAGGCTCATTCACAGTCAGGAAAATATGTACTCTCTCACAGTAAACAGTAAATATGATATCGCTACTGGCGCTGTTCATCTTCCAGTTTATCTTACAGATTTGCAAGGGTAATTTGATGATTATTCTTTAAAATGTTCTTGGGTGGGCTTTATTTCATTTAATTCTGACAGCTAGGTCGCAAGGACCGCCACAAGATTATATTTTAAAAGAAATGTTTCTTCAATATGACTGGAAGTTTATAGGATGATTTCTTTATTTCTTTCTTTATTTAGCTGGGACCGCAGGTACGATCACTCTGTGTGAAAGAAAAAAAAAGACATGTAACATACCGAAAAATCAAGCGCGATAAATTTCCCGTTAAGCCTATAATACACTCGAGTATTTAATTATGTATTTAATAAACACTGCGCGAATTCTAGTGGTTAAAACACATCTATAAAACTAGGACTTAACTGAATTTATTAATTATAAATTCCTTCGCGACTTTAAAAGTTAATTTAAGCATCTGTTATCTTTTGAAATAATATAATAGATAGATCATTATATTTACAACTGGAACTATTGAGATGGTTTAATTTAATAGATTTAAATTAACACAAAATCCATTGAAATAGAATGACTGAACTAGACCACTGATCACTTTACACAATATATATTACCGCTTTGCACAGAATAGAAAACACTGCAAATTTATATATAAAATCCAGGGGAAAATCTATAACAAGATTTCAATAAAGCTAGTGCTTCTGTAAAGGTCTGGCCAGCGAGTGATAACGTGTCTAGTCTTCATGGTCTATTTAGCTAAAATGGAATGTAAGTTGAGTGGGACATGATAAACTTGACAGCTTATTTGATCTCACGAACTTTTGGGGATCTGACCGCCAAATCAAGAGAAGAAACCGCACCCTGGTCTTCGTATCTCCGTTCGCTGCTGCCCGTTTCGGTTTCCCCGTTCGCTCGGTTCTACGATTGACACCGAGACGCGAAATTAGCGGCAAGCAACTGCGTCTCGTATCAGGGACCACTACTGTCTTTGATAACGCCGATAGTCTCCCCTAAAATCCCTCAGTCCGTCTCTTTGATCTTGGTCGCTGTGCCTGTTTGATTCTGGCGACGCCCCCCCCCCCCCTCCCCCCCCCCACACTGGCCAAGTTAATTAAAATAACTGCCTATGATTGTTCAAGAGATGTTAGTGGGCGTGATTTAATCTCTCCTTAAATCAATGCGATGACCAGAATCAACGATAGGTAAACTTTCCGCATATCAATCAGCAAACGTGTTTGCCCTCTGTGGAACAGTTTCATAGCTAATGAATCCACGTGAAAGAATAAACGTTTTTTACAAGAAGTTACAACAAAGTTCAGGGTCAGCCGAGTTCGTCCATCACAGTTTGGCTGGTGAGAATTAACAAGGGTATTGATATTTGGTTGAAGATTGGCCTGTTTTAGTTGTAAATTACCATGCTCTTCTAGGTTCAGTTTTTGTTCCTTTGCTTTGATGAAACTGCACTTACGTGGCTAAAACCAGCTTCAACCATGTATGAACAACTTGTGAATGTAAGCTGACACGGACCAAATACTGCGCAAAGCTTCGGGTAATGTGCAGCAGTATTTACACTGATCCAATAGTCACCGAGACTGTTATACTTTTAACAATGATTTCGCTTCGAGATCCACACACCCATTAATAAGTTCATCGTGGAGGTGAAACTTAATTTCAGTATTTTTTACATCAACGTTAGTGTTTCCCAAACTTTTTCGGGTCACTGCCCCCTTAGTTCCCAGAGCACATTCACCTGCATTAGGAAAAACTATAAAGAGTGGATGAAAAGAGCAACCACTAATTCAAAACAGTGAGTACTAATTGCTCTTTTTATTTTTTAAATTCGACTATAAAGCTACAAATACACTTCCGTAAAATATTACATTAAAAAAATTAAAACCTAATTATGAAATCAAGTATAGCCAACTTTCACCACCAGTATAAGAGAGTACATTAGTAATCGACCACACCATTGTTTTCTACCAACACTGTCACGGAATACTTGAAAATGTAGTTAAATACCAAATATTCCCAGTACCCCTAGGAAAGCTTCCTGTACTCCCTGGTACGCACACCCCGTTCTGAGAATCTCTTCTCTAGGGTGATTAAGAAACTGAGACAAGCGACGTTAGGGTGGCACGGTGGGTTAGAGTTTGTTCAGGTTACTTTCTCCTTTTAAGCACTCACGTCGGAGTGCTGTATAATCAAACCGATTTACATGTAAGCCTTGTATTAAGTAATATTGTTGTATTTAGAATGACAAATCCTCAACTACCCCCTTACTACTGAACCCTTTTCCCTTAACGCCCTTGGATCCTCCAAACGCTCACTGAGGGGCGGTACCGCCCACTTTGGGAACCACTGATCCACATTAAACGTAACAATCCAGTCAGGTAAATGCATTTTCTCCTGATGCTCGAAACGTACTTGAATGTCTTCCCATAATTTTTAGAGGTGATTTACGGCAAGATATGATACAAAACATTTCACCGGCCACAAGAACACGTCCAGATGTAAAATTGAGTCACAGCAGGCATTTTTATTTCTTATATGATTCTCAAATTTCGATCCCAAAAGAATTATCGACGCGCGATCCACTCTCTGGGGTCCTTCGACTCCCTGGATGTCGATATTGACCACTTTGAGGACCACTGCACTATATCCCAGCTATCGATACAAAGAAATCCATACATAGACAAAAGCACATAAAATACCCGTTATGATAATAACCTTTATTTTCCGTAATAGTTCTAATAAATCACAAGTCACGAACTCAGCACTCGCTCATCATTCATATAGTCACGTGGTTAATCTACTGCCCACAAAGACGATCCTAAAAAGTCAAAATTAACGTTCTTTCTGTGGACGCCCTGTTATCTTTTCTCTCTGTGTACCCTGACTTGGTCTCACGTGTATGAAAAGAGGGCTTTTATTAAGGAGAAATCTGAGAGAAATTCCGTGCAGGAAAGGAAATGTATGAGGCAGTAAATTTTTTGGTGGCATCATTTTTGGTTTTCTAAACTGAGGTTGCCCGCAAATACCGAGGCGGAGGTTTAATGGAGTTATCGGACAGGTCTGGGGTTGCCTGAAAGTGATCCCTTTGCTTTCTTTTTGTCTCTACTCTAAAATCAATTTATCAAGCTATCTTTTCCGTGTGCACTTTCGTGTCTTCAGACCTGGTATTTCGGTTTTGATGGTATCATCAGCGTATGTTTTATCTTCTTTAGCTTTAACCTGATCTTCTTTGTCTTAAACTCTTTATGAGTGATCTCCCCTTGCTAAATTGGCTGCTTACATTTTGACGTTTACAAGTTTTCTACATTTGTGTAAATACCAGTCATACATACTCGTAGACACACAAATTGCTGCCTTGCAGGGGAGTCATGAAAAACAAACAGAAAGGGAAGCAGTTCCAAATAAATACATGCTGAAGACGGATGCACCGGGCTGCAGGGCACCAACGTAATGCAATGCAAACCGCCTTAAGATGACATATACATACATGACTCAACGAGGTGGTGCTCGACACAAGGAAACCCACCAGCTCCCCCCTCCAGGTGGGGGAAGAGTGCTGGGACTCCTCGTCCAAAGCTACTAGTGGTCACCTACCTCCGCAGTGAACGGACTAGCATATGGCAACAACCTACTTCTCTCCGCGAAGAACTGTTTGGAGATATAAGGAACCTTGAGCTGTCTGCTGCCTTTATTAGTCGATAATCTGGAAGTCTGAGGCGAACAATGGCGAAAAGGTGGTGGGGGGGGGGGGGGGGGGGGGGGGGGGGAGGAGGGGAGGGGGGAGAGGGGGGGGGGGAGAGGAAGAATGAAGAGGAGGAGCAGAAAAAGAAGACGAAGAAGGAAAGGAAGAAGAATAGAAGAAGGAGGAGAAGAAGAAGAAGAGGAAGCAGAGGAAGAAGAAGAGAAGGAGATAAGAATAAGGAAGAGAAAAAGAAGAAGAAACTCTTTATGAACGTTTAAGGAGGATGCATCGTGGAGTGGTTTCTTCATTAGTCTTTCATCTCTAGGTTATTCAGATCGATTCTTATTTGGTATGAACTGCTTCATTATTTTCTTGCTCCTTTATCTGCAAGGTCATAGTAGTTGAGCAAAAACCTAAGTGATCACTTTCGGAACCACTTCCAAGTCCAAATGGCAAAGAGAAACACCCAGGTCGTATACAAAATGATGCCTATCATCAGCTATCTAGGCGAGACCAGATCAAAATTTTCCGGCAACACACTGTACACAACAGACTGAGATACCATCTATACCACAAGTACAAGATTGGACAACGGTTCTCTGCACCTGTGGCAGCAGGTCCATGACAGCCGATGATGATAGGAAACTCTTTACAGAGCGATACAACAGGAAGCAATCTGATCATCAGAAGGGGTCCCCCGTCCTACAAGTGTTTCGGCCCGATATACTCCTTTACACTCTAAGGGGGGCGGGCCCACTTGGGTCATGACTCCCAAGCGTCTCAGCCTCCTGTTGTCTTGTATCGAAAATGAACCATTTCACTTATGGTAGCAACTTTAAAATCCACAACTCCGCCAGCCGTGGAGGCAATTGTGAAAGTAAAAAAGAGAAGACAAATTATTCCGTTCGTTCCGTCGCCTTCTATTTTAATTTGTCTTCTACTTTTTCGTGGTGGGTTACTTTCCTTTGCCTCCCTCACTCTGAACACTTTGCGACAGTGCAGATATATTATGTCGCCGAAGATTTCCAGCTTCTACTCCAAAGTTATCTGCTTCAGGTTATTATCCAACTCTTTTGCCAAGGCTTCGTCCAGCTGTTCCCAAAGCCCTTTTGCACTGGCAGGTGAAAACTTGATTGCATCTTTCTTCCCGTCCAAGAAGTGTGTGAGATCATCATCTGGCAGATCAACTTGAATGTACTCAGCACTGTGGACTGACTCCTGGCTGCGTTTTTCTAACGTCTTATCCGTCGAGACAGAGCGCTGTTGATCTCCCCCTGATGACCTCCCACACCCCTTTTTCGTTCTGTGGATTTTCATTCCTCTCTGAGTAGAGAATTCCCTACCACAGGCACATGGAAATTTCAGCCGTTGTTCAAAGCTCGAAGTCCGTGTAACGGGTCTGGTCGATTCCAATGAGGCGTCTGTGGATTCATCATCCTCCACCCCCCCCCCCCCCCCCCCCACCCCCCCCCCCCCCCCCCCCGCCCCCCACACCCCCTCACCCCCCCCCCCCCCCCCCCCCCCCCAACCCCCTTTTCGGTGAATACATTTACCGCAGTCCTATCGTACATACAGCAGTGAACGGAAAAGTATATGGCAACAATCTACTTCTCTGTACGAAAAACTGTTTGGAGATGTCAGGAACCTTGAGCTGACTCCTGCCTTTATTAGAGTCATTAATCTGGAAGTCTGAGGGCGAACAAGGAAGAAATAGAAACACTTAATCCCCGTTTAAAGCAGCATGAAACACTGAGTGGTTTCTTCAATAGGCTTTTTATCTCCGGTTTATTCAGACCTATTCTTATTTGGTTTGAACTGTTTCACCATTTTGTTTGATTCTTTATCTGCAAGGTAATAATGATTGAGGAAAAAAAAAACCCTAAATGATCCCTTTCAGAACCACTTTCCCAACCACCATTACTTAATTCATCACACTGTCTTTTCCTAAGGCACGTTCGTGTCTTTAAACCAGGTATTCTGGTATTGATCGTATCGACAATATTTTGTTTGGTTTTCTTTAGCTCTAACCTAATCTTCTTCATCTTAAACCTTTTTTTTTATCCCCGTTTGAGGTGCACGGAGCTTTGGGTGGCAGAGTGATAAGAGCGTTTGAACCTGGAGACAAAGTTACCGGGTTCGAAACCTTGTCAAGCTCCAGTCTATCCAGCTATAAAATTAAGCATCAGTCAGACTGGTCTTTCAGTTACGGAAGTCATAGACGGTGAGAAAGGGAATTAGTCACCCCGCATAACGGAAACAAAGAAAAAAGGACAAGGAGTTATGGATCTCGATGGCAACACGCTGCTCTACAGTGGTGTACCCATGTCTGAAAGAGCTAAAGGGGGCGTGGGTTGCATTGTGGCCCAAAATCAAAAAGATAGTATCAAGGGATGGAACTTTGTCTCGGAGCGCATTATGGTTGTTAAACTAAAGGAAGGAGAAACCATAGTCAACCTGGTCATAGTGTATGGGCCAAATGAGGATGAGAGAGCAGAGGTCAAGGAGGAATTCTTCGAGCTGCTTCAAAGGACAGTGGATGACTGCCTAGACGAAGTTATCATGCTCGGAGATTTTAATGCCAGAGTTGGAAATGACCATGCTAGATGGGGTGGAGTTATCGGAAGATATGGAGAAGATACTCTCAATGACAATGGAAAGCGACTCCTTAGATTCTGCAGTGAGCAGAATCTGATCATTACAAACACAAAGTTCCCCCATAAGCGCATACATGCATACACTAGATGTGAACCAACAAAGAATGTGAAGTCAGTGATCGACTATGCCATTGTTCGGAGAAGCTCATTCAAATATGTCCGAGATGCTAGAGTCTGGAGGGGGCCAGAGATTGGAAGTGATCACTACCTGCTAACAATCAAAAGAACAACTGAAAGAGTTGCTCAGCCTAGGAACTGCCCAACATCACGCAAGAAACCAAGTAAACGAGCAGGAGAAATGAGCATTAGGACCTACAAGCTGAGAGAGCCAGAAATTAAGACCAGATACCAGGGGCTTATTGCTGCAGCGGTGAGCAACACAGAAGAACGACCTGATGACTTGGAAACCCTCTGGATTAAATTCAAAGATATCATAAAGACAGCTGCTGCAGAAGCATGCGGTGAAGTCCGACTTGGGAACAAGAGAAAGAGGACACCTTGGTGGACAGAGGAAGTCAAAGAGAAAATAAGAGAGAAGAAAATGGCATGGAAACAATACTTAGGAGCTAAAAACACAACAGGACAAATGGAAAAATATAGAGAATATGTGACACTCAGAACAGAAGCAAAGAATAAAGTGCTAGCAGCAAAACAGAAGTCCTGGGAAGAATTTGGAGAAAAGCTAGAAAAAGATGCACAAGAAAACCAGAAATTATTCTATAAGACCCTAAAGAACATGAGGAAGGAAAAACAATGCCCTCTCAAATTTATAAAGGACAAGCAAGGCAAATTGCTTACTGCCCCGAAGGAAGTAATGGGAAGATGGAAAGAATATTTCTCAGAACTCCTGGATGGTGAGCATGGTGAAGCATCAGAAATGATAAACACTAGCACAGAAGAGAAAACCAATGATGGTGAAGATGACATAAAGATGGAAGAACTGAAGGCAGCACTGGAGAAAATCAAGATGGGCAAAGCAGCAGGGCATGATGGTATAACACCAGAAATGGTTAAGTTCATGGGAGCATCAGGCGACCTATTACTCTTAAGGGTTTTACAGGCAGCGTGGTACAACAAGACAATACCAAAGGATTGGGAGATTGCCATCATAACACCAATTTTCAAAAAGGGTGACAATCGACAGTGTGGAAACCATAGAGGCATATCCCTTCTCAGTGTCCCTGGTAAAATCTACTCTAGAATCCTAGAGCAGAGACTCCGATGCATAGCTGAGCCACAATTGGATGAGGTCCAGTGCGGATTCCGAGCAAACCGAAGTACTCAAGACCTAATCTTCACACTCAGACAGCTGAGTGAAAAGGCCCTTGAGTATAAGAGTGAGATGCATCTTTGTTTCATAGATCTGGAAAAGGCGTTTGACAGGGTCCCCTGGAGCAAACTTTGGGACTGTTTGGCAAGGAAGAATATTCCAGCACCTCTGATTCATGCTATACAGAGCTTCTACAAGTCTTGCAGAAATTATGTGAGGACAGCAAACCATAAGTCGGAAGAGTTCAGGACCACCACTGGTGTAAGACAAGGTGATATCCTATCACCTTACCTCTTCATACTCCTTATGGACGATGTCATCAAGGCATGTAAGGAGAGAACAAGAAAGTATTCAGTGGGGTACTGGAAGATGAGACAGGTCTATATTTCGGAGCTGGCATTTGCTGATGATGTTGCCCTGATTGCTAAATCAGAGACACATCTCCAATCCAACCTGCAAGTCTGGAAGGAAGAGCTGGAGAAGAGAGGGATGGTCATAAGCAGCTCTAAAACAAAATCCATGGTGATATCACGAGAAGAAAGAAAACATCAGATTAAGCTGGGAGAACAGGTCCTGGAGCAGGTCGACCACTTTAAATACCTCGGAGCTATTATAGACCGAAAGGGAGGCATCAAAGAAGAGTTGGCCACTCGAAAAGCAGCAGCTGGGAGACTTTTTCGGGCCATAAATCGAGGATTCCTCAGCAAGAGAGAGGTTGGTAAGAAAACGAAGATGGCTGTATACCGCTCTACCTATGTCCCAGTCTTGACATACGGATGCGAGTCATGGGCATTGACTACAACCCATAAAAGCCAGATCCAAACCTCAGAAATGAGGTATCTGAGGAAGGTGGTTGAAGTAACAAGAAGAGACATGGTACGCAACCAGACGATACGTCAAGGCCTTAAATCCTACCCCCTGCAGACCCAAGTAGAACAGACCCAATTAAGATGGTTTGGCCATGTCTGCAGAATGGGAGAAGATCGGATACCACGACAAGCATGGGAAACAAAGAGCCAAGGATCCAGACCCCGAGGACGACCCAGAGTCCGCTGGGAGGACAACATTAGACAATCTTTGAAGGATCGAGGACTAGAATGGAACCAGGCCAGGAGGAAGACAGCCGATAGGATAGTCTGGCGCTCTCTCTTCCAAACCTCTACACCTCACGGTATAAGGGGAACGACTAAGTAAGTAAGTAAGGATCATTACAGAAGCTTCCCCTTCTTCTTGGCAAGAACCCTGCAACAAAGCACATCATGTATTCTAGCCGTGTTGGATTCTGTAGCATTCATTTTAACTGATGAGCTTGCAAGCCTTGACAGGAAAGATAGGAAGAAAACACCGACAAAAACCGTAGTCAAGAAAAAGTTAAGGGTGAGAGATACAGTTTTTTTTTTGGGTAGCTTTTTAAGTTGTTGTTTTTGTTGCTCTCCATGTCTCAGAGCCATACAATAGGACTGACTTGACATTTGAGTTGAAGATTCTTATTAAAAGCTACAGACTTTTATAAACGGGTGCTTGCGTAGAATAGCAGGACTGAAATGGTATGACAAAGTCACAAATGTGGAATTGATGACAAGAACCAGACAAGTGCCAGTGGAACAAGAGCTGAGAAGAAGACACTGGCGATGGATATGACACACATTGAGGAAACCTGTTGTTAGCATTACAAGTCCTTGTTCAAAAGTTCAACAACAGAAACGATAAACATTACTGGAGATAGGAAGTTGTGGAGAGACACAATCGCCTACACCAAGGCACACGGCTTTTAACTTTCAGAAGAATACATGTATGAGTGAAATTATGCAGAGACTCCCGATGCCATCACAAGAACAGCCATGCTAAGGACCCCCGAAAGAAAGCGACAGAGAGGGCGACCAAAACTAACCTGACGGAGAACTGTGGAGGTCGAGATGGAAAGAATGAACCAGAGCTGGGGCACTGTATGAAGGTTGGCCGCCGACTGAACAAAGTGGAAGCAGTTTGTTGCTGACCTACAAGACGCCACCAGGCGTGATGGCCACTGACGGCTTTGACGGTCGGCGGCTAAGGATCACAGAAGAGGAAGCAATTATGCATGCGTCAGTTTGGTTAAGTGGTTACACCGTTTTGTCTCTCGCGGCACAGATTCTGGATCGAATCCTGGTATCGTCACGCATTGTCGTGTGAAATTCTAATCCACATATATAAATTAAAAAGTAAATGTAAAACCTAACAAATAACTTCAATAAAAGGAAAGAAGAATGGTAAAGAACAGTGCTGTCACAATGACTGTACTCGAAATCCCCCTTGTTTTCTAATTCGTCTGCAATTTTATAACGTTCCACGTTGATAGTAAAAGCCTACTGCAGCATACACGCGTTTCCACAACACAATAAAAAGTGTACTGCCTTTCTAAGAAAAACCTTGAGATACGCAAGCTGACCTATATTTAATATTCCATTCATGTCATTTTATACACTACGTTACCATAAACGAACGGACAGATGGACTTAGGATAGAGAGAAGGGAGGGCTGAAAGCAGGAACGCATACAACACTAAACACGCGTCTCGCTATACAATTACTACCATCACGCGTGTAAGGCCACAAGCACTATTTTTTTTTCAAATCGACAGTGATAAAAACACTACCCATACGAGAGTTAGGTTTTAAAAACCTGAAAAACGCTTATTAGGAAACATGACATTATACTGGTTTACGTTTGAAAGCCTGACAGTACCCAGACACCACATCGTATTCGAAGTGAACAGGAGGTAGAAGAAAATGCATATTTTGAACGCAGCCCCTTAGCCCCATAAAATTTATATAGTTGGGTTCATTAGGACTTGCTGACAAAGAATATGTTAAACGTTACGCAAATAGTCTAGGAATTAACAAATTATAGCCAAAAGAAATAGTGAGGGTGTCAGACAACCCCAAAATCAGAATCGCTCAGTGGCAGATTTTGACACCACCATTGTACGGGAAATAGGTCCCCATGTAAAATCCTATTTGATTGGCGGAGAGTAAATGTAAGGCTAAACACGATTAGTCGGGCTACAAATACTATCTTTTGTTGATAGGGGAGACGGAAGGAAGGGTACTTTTTTTCAAACGCTTGTGTAAACATGGCTCGATTGGTTAGACCCGCCAATATAGTCAATTAGAAGCGTTAGTTCAGCACCACATTTTCAAATAAACTTACTAAAGAACCAGTGCGTTGAGCGCCAGTGCATATTTTTCTAAATAAAAACCTGGGACATCGGCAGATCGAAATTGTGCTATATTCATTGCCAGTCAACGTAACTGTGTATTATTCCATGAATTGTGGTAAGCTTGATATATTCAATATCTTTTTAATGAAAATTGAATGTAAATTGATAATTTATGTCTGTATATGTGTGTGGTTCAGTAGCGAACATGAGGCAAGGCCTATATAGTGCTCCAACCTGAACAGAAGGTGTCGGAGAAAAGTAAAACTGCATGGAATTGCCAAACAGTACACTGACACCTATCTTATTGACTAGAAAGAACTAATGCTGGAATTGCAGAGGCGTAGTAACCATTAGGGAGGAGTATACTGGTGTAAATTGTTTCAGATGAAGCTGACAGTTGGCCTACCGCTCTGAACTCAGTGTTTGTGATGTATTGTGTTCAGTCTGGAAATAGATTATAAATTAGTTATGAAGTAGGAGGTACAACCTTCTTGTTTCAGGGACTGTGGTCCTAAAGTTATTGAGCAGCACCTGGTCGGAGCTTTGCTGAATCTGGAGGCTGACAGCATACTCCTGGGTCCAGATAGTGACCAGTGCGGTGTCTCCAGAACACAGGGGAGCAATCGAGCAGAGAAGTCTTTTCCTGCCGCCATCACGAAAGTTAAGCCTCTGTGGCCAGTGGAGCTCAACATTATGTCCCCTCAAAAATTGACATTTTAGTAAAAAAAGAGGGACAATACCTTGTTTAAATTGACAGGAACTGTGGACTTTTTCCCCATACTATTTCCCAGATAAACAAACACTTGAAGTCATGATGACAAATAACAACATAGCTTGAAAAACAAAACCAGTATTACCTCATAGTACTACTACACAACTGACACACATAGGATAATATTAATAAAATATGTCACTACAAGGTTCATATTTATAAATTATGTATATATAGATTGTGATTACAATTGATTGTGATTCCTGGTTCACTTTGTAGTTGAATCAGGATATATATTAGTGAAAGTAATTAATACATATATATTTGAAACTTTACCAGTGACTCATTTAAGATAGTCTTATAGAGTGTTAAATGTGTGTGAGTGTCACAGTGTTGTCAAGTGTGGTGGAATAAATTAAATTGTTTATCTGTCTGTTGTTGTTGTGACTTACACTTCATCATATACATACCCTAGACATTCAACGTAGTCATCACCATATTCCAGAATAATTCTGACTGAGGTATAAATGTGGTAGCAAGTAAGGTTATCTGTAAAACACTACACCTATTAGATACAGATACCTTCACAGCTGATCTCAGTCAGTACACTAAGTCCCCTATAAATATTTATATCATCCCACTTTACCACATATATTGGGGTCTCGCTCCCGGGATTTTGAATCTTTCCCTATTAAAAATATTGGGGGTAATTCACTTCAGGGAATAATAGAAATTAAAAAGTTATCCTTGGGTGAAAATAAATAACTTTGAGCTCTCGGTGCCTGTGGTGTCTTTGGATAAGTAATTATAGATTGTATTGTTTAGTTAGACATTACATACATTTACCTGTTAGAAAATGGCCGACTTGGCAAAATTTCGATCTGCTGCCGTACAAACTGCGAAAGAGTTAGGAATGGACGGGCAAATTATGATTGCTTATGTCACTGCTGAATGTGACAAATATATTGAACGGGAAGAAAGAAGATTAGAAAAAGAGGCCGAAAGAAAGTTAGAGGCTGAGACTAAGAGGTTGCAGATTGAGGCTGAGGCTAAGAAATTGGAAGCAGAAGAAAGAAGATTAGCTGCAGAAAGGGAAGACAAGCGATTAGCTGCAGAGAATGAAGCAGAAAAGGAGGAGAAGAGATTACAAAGGGAACATGAGTTACGACTAAGGGAGTTTGAGTTTCAAGGCCATGCTCCTGAAAATGGTGCCAGTCCCTTTACCTCCGATGCCACTGCTAGTCAGGGAGCCTCAACCTCAGCTATGAATTTTCATTTAGATCATTTTGTTGAGAAAGACGATGATATTGAGAGCTATCTAAATAGATATGAACTATTAGCTACCACGTATGGGTTAGAAAGAGAAAGGTGGAGCTTAAAGTTATCTCAAGGGCTTCGTGGGGCAGCTTATGAAGTTTTTGCCAAAATGAACAGAGGTGATCAAGAAAATTATGACATGCTAAAGCAGGCTCTTTTGTTAAGATATGAAAAGAACGCAGAATTTTATAGGAAAAAATTTAGGAATGCTAAACTACTGTCAGGTGAAACCTATCACCAGTTCTCTGCACGGTTAGAGACATACTTGGAGAAATGGACTTCTCTGGGGAAAACCCAAGATCTTAAGGAAATGGTCCTTATAGAACAATTAAGAGAGTCCATGGCTCCAGACCTGAGAAAGTTTCTCATGGAACAAGGTGCAGAGAGGCTGGGTGAGTTACTAAATGTTGCAGAAAGGTATCAAGCAGCTCAGGCAGAGGTATCAGGTAATAAAAAGAAACAGGTAGAAAATTTTAGGGCACCACAGAACTTTAATAAATTTGATCCTAGAGATCAAAACAAAGGTAAGCACCAGTTTGATAGGCCACGGTATGACAATAAAAATAAAACCCCACAATTCGATGAAAGGAAATATGATGAAAGAAAATCTTTCAACCAAGGGAAAAGGTGGTGTAAAAATTGTAAGATGAACAATCATGACACTGACCGTTGCAGAAGGAACCCTATAGTTATGGCCACCCTTCAGGTCAGGTCGACCTCAAGAAAGGAGGAGGATATTCTGATAGATACCACTCCAGAAGAGATGAGGAAGGCACAGGCTGGGGATAAGACCCTCAAGCCTTGTTTCAGGAAATTGTCAACTTGTCATACAACTCCAGGCAAGGGAGATTTTTACATGAAAAACAAGTTGATGTACAGGAAGGCCGGAACTAGATCCCATGGTCACGGGCAGTTGGTTCTTCCAAAGAGATATAGGGCAGACTTAATAAGGAGCCTACATGTGAAAAAAGATGGGGACCATGAGAAAATTGGTACCATCATCCAAAAGGTGGCTCACAATTATTATTGGCCCAAGGCAAGATGGGACATTGAGAATTTTGTAGAAAGGTGTAGCATAGCACATGAGGGAACACCCACAAGTGGGAACATTGATCAGGACCTGGACACGCCAAGGGGCAAAACTAGGCCTGAAAATACGAAGAGAAATAAATTTGATAAAGTGGACCAAATAGAATGGGAAGCCCCTTTTCACGGACAAGCTTCAATTAACTGTTTTACAATGGCCACTATGCGGCGAGTGCAAAAAGATGTCTTACCCCAGGATAAGCCGGAAATCCCTCAATCGGACTTATGTAAACTGGAGGAAGAAGATGTAGAGAGGAAATCTCTCATCAAGAATTTTAAGTGGGGAGAAAGCCCCAAGAGGAAAATTGGTAGCGGTCGTTTTGTGCATGATAATTCAGGGAAGAAAAATCATCACTATAGCGCTTCGAGTGGAAGAGACCATACCGGTGCATGGACAAATAGGTCCACCAAATTAAAGGTCCATATGTAGCGCTGTTAAGAACGTGGTCTGATGAAAAGGCAGAGGAAAATATTACATCCTCATACCAATATGTGAATGAGCTGACCACTCGTTTAAAAAACTGGCTGGAAACTTGCCAATGAAAATTTGAAACAAGCCAGGAAGAAACATGCTGCCTATTATAACAGGAAGGCTAAAGACAGAGATTTGGCTGTGGGAGAGAAGGTACTGCTTCTTCTCCCCGGTAGTCAGAATAAGTTACAAATTGGATGGCAAGGTCCATATACAGTTCTAGAGAAGGTGTCTAGAACCAATTATAAGATAGATAAGAAGGGGAAAGAAAAAATCTATCATGTGAATCTCCTGAAGAAATATTTGGAAAGAGAAAATCAGGAAGAGACACACTTGTTAACCTTGTCCATTGCCATGGAAATGAAAAAGGAACCACTTTCATCATTTGAATATCCATTACATCCCTGTGAGACAGCGGCACAGGTGAAAATCAGTACACATTTAACGAAAAAATCAGAAAGAGAGAGTGCAACAGGTTCTAGATAATCATACAGAGGTGTTAACAGACCGACCGGGGCATACAAACTTATTGGAATATGATATGAAACTGATAGACCCCACACCTGTCTGTATGAAACCCTATTCGATTCCTTTTGCTAAGGAGAAAGCTTTGAAGGAAGAGATAGACTATTTGTTGAAGGAAGGAATTATTTCACACAGTGAATCTTCGTATAGTTCCAGTGTTGTACTTTTAAGGAAACCCTCTGGAGAACATAGACTCTGTATAGATTACAGGAGACTGAATGCTATTACAGAAGGACAGGTGGATCCATTGCCGGATACAAATCAGTTGTTTGCCAGGCTAAATAAAGCTAAATATTTCTCAAAAGTGGATCTGAGTAAAGGATACTATCAGATTCCAGTAAAGCCTGAGGTTAGACCATACCTAGCTTTTAGTACCTCAGAGGGACACTATGAGTTTAACAGATTGCCATTTGGATTGAAGAATGCGCCTAGTGTCTTCTCTAGAATGATGAGAAAATTATTGAACCTCTGAATAATCCATGCATCACAAATTTCATGGATGATATCCTTATAGCCACAGAAACATTTGAGGAACACATTGACTCTCTGAACATGCTGTTTAATCGACTTAGAGAAGCGAATTTGACAGCCCGACCAACCAAATGTTGTGTTGGATGTAAAGAATTAGAGTTCCTGGGACACACAGTTTATCAGGGAAACATGACCCCTGACCCAAAGAATTTAGAGAAACTACTGAAAGCCCCAAGACCACAAACCAAGAAAGACGTGAGATCCTTTGTCTCATTATGTGGTTTCTACCAAAAGTATATCAAAAATTTTAATTCCATATGTGCACCGTTAACTGATTTGACACGTAAAGGAAATCCAGATCGAATTACATGGACTCCACAATGCGAATTCGCTTACCAGGAATTGAAGGAAAAGCTCACAAGTAAACCTATTTTGAAATTACCTGACTTAAGTCAAGAATTCATTGTAAGGACTGATGCCAGTAATATTGGGTTAGGTGCGACTCTGCTACAGAAATCAGATGCATTGGATGGGGAATTAAGCCCAGTGGCATATGCTAGCAGAAAGTTGAATAAAGCTGAAACCAACTACTCAACTAGCGAAAAAGAATGTCTTGCCGTAATATGGGCGATAAAGAAATTCAATATTTATCTGTATGGGAAGGCATTTAAGTTGCAAACGGATCACAAACCCTTGTCGTTTCTAGCGCAGGCTAGACATGAAAATTCTAGATTACTCCGTTGGTTATTACTGATGCAACCATATGAGTTTAGCATAGAATATATGAGTGGAAAAACAAATCTGGGCGCGGATTTTTTAAGCCGCCATCCGCGTGTAAGGCCACAAGCACTAATTTTTTTTCAAATCGACAGTGATAAAAAACACTACCCATACGAGAGTTAGGTTTTAAAAACCTGAAAAACGCTTATTAGGAAACATGACATTATACTGGTTTACGTTTGAAAGCCTGACAGTACCCAGACACCACATCGTATTCGAAGTGAACAGGAGGTAGAAGAAAATGCATATTTTGAACGCAGCCCCTTAGCCCCATAAAATTTATATAGTTGGGTTCATTAGGACTTGCTGACAAAGAATATGTTAAACGTTACGCAAATAGTCTAGGAATTAACAAATTATAGCCAAAAGAAATAGTGAGGGTGTCAGACAACCCCAAAATCAGAATCGCTCAGTGGCAGATTTTGACACCACCATTGTACGGGAAATAGGTCCGCATGTAAAATCCTATATGATTGGCGGAAAGTAAATGTAAGGCTAAACACGATTAGTCGGGCTACAAATACTATCTTTTGTTGTTAGGGGAGACGGAAGGAAGGGTACTTTTTTTCAAACGCTTGTGTAAACATGGCTCGATTGGTTAGACCCGCCAATATAGTCAATTAGAAGCGTTAGTTCAGCACCACATTTTCAAATAAACTTACATAAAGAACCAGTGCGTTGAGCGCCAGTGCATATTTTTCTAAATAAAAGCCTGGGACATCGGCAGATCGAAATTGTGCTATATTCATTGCCAGTCAACGTAACTGTGTATTATTCCATGAATTGTGGTAAGCTTGATATATTCAATATCTTTTTAATGAAAATTGAATGTAAATTGATAATTTATGTCTGTATATGTGTGTGGTTCAGTAGCGAACATGAGGCAAGGCCTATATAGTGCTCCAACCTGAACAGAAGGTGTCGGAGAAAAGTAAAACTGCATGGAATTGCCAAACAGTACACTGACACCTATCTTATTGACTAGAAAGAACTAATGCTGGAATTGCAGAGGCGTAGTAACCATTAGGGAGGAGTATACTGGTGTAAATTGTTTCAGATGAAGCTGACAGTTGGCCTACCGCTCTGAACTCAGTGTTTGTGATGTATTGTGTTCAGTCTGGAAATAGATTATAAATTAGTTATGAAGTAGGAGGTACAACCTTCTTGTTTCAGGGACTGTGGTCCTAAAGTTATTGAGCAGCACCTGGTCGGAGCTTTGCTGAATCTGGAGGCTGACAGCATACTCCTGGGTCCAGATAGTGACCAGTGCGGTGTCTCCAGAACACAGGGGAGCAATCGAGCAGATGAGTCTTTTCCTGCCGCCATCACGAAAGTTAAGCCTCTGTGGCCAGTGGAGCTCAACATTATGTGTCCCCTCAAAAATTGACATTTTAGTAAAAAAGAGGGACAATACCTTGTTTAAATTGACAGGAACTGTGGACTTTTTCCCCATACTATTTCCCAGATAAACAAACACTTGAAGTCATGATGACAAATAACAACATAGCTTGAAAAAAAAAACCAGTATTACCTCATAGTACTACTACACAACTGACACACATAGGATAATATTAATAAAATATGTCACTACAAGGTTCATATTTATAAATTATGTATATATAGATTGTGATTACAATTGATTGTGATTCCTGGTTCACTTTGTAGTTGAATCAGGATATATATTAGTGAAAGTAATTAATACATATATATTTGAAACTTTACCAGTGACTCATTTAAGATAGTCTTATAGAGTGTTAAATGTGTGTGAGTGTCACAGTGTTGTCAAGTGTGGTGGAATAAATTAAATTGTTTATCTGTCTGTTGTTGTTGTGACTTACACTTCATCATATACATACCCTAGACATTCAACGTAGTCATCACCATATTCCAGAATAATTCTGACTGAGGTATAAACGTGGTAGCAAGTAAGGTTATCTGTAAAACACTACACCTATTAGATACAGATACCTTCACAGCTGATCTCAGTCAGTACACTAAGTCCCCTATAAATATTTATATCATCCCACTTTACCACACGCATCAGTCGTCTTCTTGGATCATTAGCCCCTGACTTATACAGCAGTCAGTGGCCATCACGTCTAGTGGTATTTTGTAGGGCAGTAACAAACTGTCTCCATTTTGCTCGGTCGGCGGCCATCCTTCGTGCCGTGTCCCTTACTCTGGTTCATGCTTTGCATCTCAGCCTCCACTGCTCTCCGCCAGGTTGTCTTTGGTCTGCCTCTCTTTCTCCGTCCTTCTGGAGTTCTGGTGTCAGGGCCCCTTCTGTCTTCAGTCTACCCAGCTGTAAATATGTACCTGACTCTGTTCTTGAGTTAGAGAAGGCAAAGGCAGCGAGGACGGGAACTAGTCATCCCACCTCCTTGAAAAAAAAACAAGTTGGACTTAGTAAAGAAAGTCTTTAACATGTCACTCCCCTACGGCAGTTATCTGCTATGGGAGGTATACTAGATACGTGTTTGCCCCGTTAGTTCCCAGGGATCTCCAAAGAGAAACGAAACAATACGCCTACTGCACACTCAGCCAATTGTAAAAGGCGAGGGATACGTGGTTGCGCATGAGACTGCCATCCTTATCATGTAAAAGTGTTTGCTACACAAACTACTTCTGCAAGTGAATGCGACGGCTTAGTGCAGGCTTTCTACCGGGGGCCAGCTTCAGCGGGTGGGCTTCATGCCCCGTACGGAGTCAATGGAAAATGATGACGATATAAGATCCCAGCATACGCTGTCCTCATCATGAATCTACACATTTCACCAGTCACCAACGCCATCACCATTAACTGACCACAACCAGCGAAATCACCACCTTAATCACAATCATTAATATGAAGCAGCTACTTCTACAAACTCCTGCAAATCCCCGGTGCTGTATGAACAGCCACTGGCGGCGTTAATGGAAGGATGAACGCCCGAGGAAGAAAATTGATTGGTCATTAGTAGCTAGTCCTGAGCAGACGTGACCCAGAATACCACTAGTCACTGCCGGTACCTTTCCCCTGAATGTGTATTATTAGCCTGTCCTTGTCGACTGTGTGAAACAGGGACATTTTTATTTTATGCAGAGCTAACATTTTTCAAGCAGGAATTGCGACAAAATGGTTGTCTTCTTTATTGTTTTCAGCTTTTCTTTCATGTACTTACAAAAGTTCGTGCGGGGTGGGGCGGTTAATTTCCGTTTCAATGCCTTTGCTAGTTTCGGACCATGCTTTTGCATAATATCATTAACTCGGCCAACCCATCTTCCGTTTGGGCGCTCACATGACCTGGATCCTGATCTTCTACGTTCTAAGACTGGTGAGTGATTGCGGAGTAATCTAATGAGATGTCCGGACTATTTTTATTTTCTGAGTTTTTTTTTTTTCTTATATGTGGTTGCTCCGTGGTGTTTTTCCACGACTGTCCAGATTTCGTTTTTTTTTTTTCCATGCTCTATATCTATAAATAGTTTTAAGGTAATAAAGTCCCATACAAGATACTGCTGGAAGCGAAAGAAGTGTTAGAGACTTCACTATACTAGGTCCAGCATCGAGAGATGGGGGCGGGTAGGGGGGGGGGCTGGCGGTGATGATCAGTTCCCTTCCTCGTTGCCTTTTCCTTACCAAACTCAACAGCAACGTCAGGTACCCATTTACAGCTTGGTAGACTGAAGCATCACGCTATCAGATTTCAATCCCTACAGCAGTGCTTGTTCTGTTTGTTTACTAATTGTCCATTACTCACTTCCGCATGTCAGGATTGGTTCTATTTAACAATGAAGAACTCTTGTATCTTATTTCCATTAATGCGGCAGTGGCGCGACAGAGCAGCGCTATAACCCCTCTGTCAATCGAGCCCTCCAAATCTGGGTTCTACTTTAGAACACTGAACCCTCTATATATATATATATCTATATATATCTATATATATCTATATATATATATATATATATATATATATATATATATATATATATATATATATATATATATATATATATATATATATATATATATATATATATGCGTAATTTTAAGGGGAGAGAAAGGGAGATGATGAACGAACGAACGAACGAAATCTTTATTTCATCAGGGTAAGAAAGAGAGAGAGAGAGAGACAGAGAGAGAGAGAGAGAGAGAGAGAGAGAGAGAGAGAGAGAGAGAGAGAGAGAGAGAGAGAGAGAGAGAGAGAGAGAGAGAGAGAGAGAGAGAGAGAGAGAGAGCAATAAAGCTGCTTAATATAAAAAATTCTATTTAAATTTGAAAAAATTACAATGACATGGAAACGTTGAAATAACTGAAACAGAATTGTCGTTAAATGTGTGTACAAGATTTTATGACATGTGAATGCAGAAGTCTTTTGAATGAGATGTAATTATCAGTTTTGACAGACATGGGTAGGGAATTCCACGCTAAAGCACCTGCATAACTAAAACAAAACATAACTAAAACGAACCTTACAAAGAAAAGATCGTGTTCCTATCTCATGCAGTTCCCGAATATACACTGTATTTTAGTAGCCAGCTCGAGTTTTCATTCGGAACGCAGCACAAGTACCTTTGAACCCGGAGACACAAAGAGAGGTCTGGTCGGAAATTTACCTCGTTAAAATTTTTTTTTTTTTTTTTGGCTGGCAGTCGCTTAAGGATCTACCAAATCCTCCAATGGGATCTATCGGTAGAGCGGGATGGACTGGTTGACGGCCCTTGCTCTAAATGATTGTAGTAGCTTTAGCTAACCTGCAGTCCTTTTTGTGAAATCGGCAGAACAGGCGAAACTAATAGAGGCCGAAAAATGCTAGCAGAAGGGAAGAGAAAATTGATTTACAAGTGATAAAAAGGCATGCAAATACTTTGAGCGGATGGCACAGGATTAGAAGGACTGTCGTGAAGTTCTTCTTCGTAGTCTGTGATCCACACAGAGATGACGGATAGTTGAATTAATGAATACCGCTCTCGGCCTCTTCTCACATGTTTTAGTTAGTGTTATGGGATGAAGAATCTGCCCGAATTCTGAACTCGTTCTAGGGTTAACTTTTGTCAATAAAGATATGAGAATTTATAAACTTAACTTTGTTTTCCTTACTTTCAGATTTGGTTTACATTGTTAGATAGTATGGTAACCACTCTTCGCGTTTAAATATTTCTTTTTTTCAAAACACTCAATTATTGACTAACGTTGTCAAATGCTGGGATGAACTGGTATCAACTGAAGAAACATCTTGGCTTAGACGATTTGCGAAATTGTTAATAAACAACACGTACGTATTCTCAACATCACGATACAAGAATGGCATGTATGCTCCACATCAATTCTACAGTCGTGCTTTCTATAAGTTCGACTTTCTTCAACTATATCATGTCTTCTCATATAACAGCCTGTCAATAATGTGCATATATTTCCACTGTTCCAAATTTGATTTATTCAAATTCTCAATATACTTCTATATATTTTCATTTATTCTTTTCTATTATCATCGGAGAAATGGCGTCCCGGCACAGCAAATGTTCACATATATTAATCCATTAACGGGGTATTTAGCGTCCCGAAGAAAGAACCAATTCTATTTCTCCTTAATATATTTCTTTTATATTCTTCCGTTATCGGGGGATTTAGCGTACCGACATATACTTTACTTTCATCTATTTCTTTGAACACATTTCCATTCATCTGGGAATTATCACCCCGCAATAAATATTCATTTTGAATTTTGGCAACTTATTCTTCCTATAGTTTAAAGCACATTTTGCTTACCACATTCTCTGATATATCCATTGAATAAATATTTCATTGGCTGACACACAAGCCATGAGAACGAACACATCCAGACGCTATGGCGTCACACATCCAACTCACTTTTTTACATCATCCCCTAGCGACTCATTTCATAGTATTTGCATTCTTGTCTCTCTTGCATTCAGTTGAAGTACGACTTGGTGTGACAAAAACTCGGTGTTAATAATAATTTGTCGCGATTGAAATCACACCATGAAGTAGCCTCAACATTTTTTAAATTTTTTTTTATATTTTTATAAAGTTTTGCCTCGTTTTGGCGAGGCGCGTCCCGTTCAACCTAGTCGGTTATATTAGGGCGCATGTCCAACACAGTTAGTGATCATGCCTATACTGAAGTATCAGCCATTTACTTTCTGTGACCTTTTTTTTAAATCCTAGTTGACATTCAGCGGGTGTCGGTTCACTGTTTTTTTAAATCCAAGTTGACATTTACAGGGTGTCAGTTCACTGTTTTTTTTAAAATCCAAGTTGACATTCAGCGGGTGTCAGTTCACTGTAATTATTTTTTTTTATCCACGCTGACATTCAGGGGTGTCAATTCTCAACCCGAAACTCAGATAAACACGTAAATGTCATGACAGATATACGGAGAAATGTGAATAATAACAAAATGAAAATGACGAATCAAGAACATGTGCGGAAACTCTAAACAGAGCGTTATAACAGGGGGTAATATGATCATCAGATGATGGTCCATCCGTCGGACAAGTGTTAGGTCCTTTATGAAATACAGTTATTCTGAATTACAGATAAAATTGATGATAATTATAGTATAACGTACTTATTACACAACGCCTGTAGAAAGCGGGGAAAAATGTAGATGCATGTCGACCAAATAGGTAAGGACCAATGTTCCCTCTCACCCGTGCGCTTGTGAGCGCGCACACTGGTTATGCAATCAGTGGACACAAGAAACTGAACTGAGCACCAAAAAAAAAAAAAAACCATTCTGTGTTAACCGTCTGCTTTAAATGTCTGTAACGATCAACGGAAAAACAAAAACCGCCAGCTGTTTGGGAAAATACGAAAACGGGGCGCATTGCGTCGTGATAGCTAAACTGAACACCCTATAACAAGTTCACGCAGGCTTTTCAAGTTTTATTTTTTCATTTCATGGTGCATTGACCAACCACAAGTCATGATAAGTTTGACTACAAAGATCCAACGAAGTTGTATTGGAATGGAAGGAAATGAAAAGTCCACAGGAGAATTTGTACCGCCATCAGGACATGAAGATACAATTATGTGAGATAAGGAGAAGCTATTAAAGAGCTGGAATGACATACAGATTAAATTATGTGAGATAAGGAGAAGCTATTAAAGAGCTATAATGACATACAGATACAATTATGTGAGATAAGGAGAAGCTATTAAAGAGCTAGAATGACATACAGATACAATTATGTGAGATAAGGAGAAGCTAATAAAGAGCTGAGCTGGAATGACATACAGATACAATTATGTGAGATAAGGAGAAGCTATTAAAGGGCTGAGCTGGAATGACATACAGATACAATTATGAGATAAGGAGAAGCTATTAAACAGCTGGAACGACATGCAGATACAATTATGTGAGATAAGTAGAAGCTATTAAAGAGCTGGAAGGACATACAGATACAATTATGTGACATAAGGAGAAGCTATTAAAAAGCTGAGCTGGAATGACATACAGATACAATTATGTGAGATAAGGAGAATCTATTAAAGAGCTGAGCTAGAATGACATACAGATACAATTATGTGAGACAAGGAAGAGCTATTAAAGAGCTGGAACGACATGCATATACAATTATGTGACATAAGGAGAAGCTATTAAAGAGCTGGAATGACATACAGATACAATTATGTGACATAAGGAGAAGCTATTAAAGTGCTGAGCTGGAATGACATACAGATACAATTATGTGAGATAAGGAGAAGCTATTAAAGAGCTGGAACGACATGCAGATACAATTATGTGAGATAAGTAGAAGCTATTAAAGAGCTAGAATGACATACAGATACAATTATGTGACATAAGGTGAAGCTATTAAAAAGCTGAGCTGGAATGACATACAGATACAATTATGTGAGACAAGGAGAAGCTATTAAAGAGCTGAGCTGGAATGACATACAGATACAATTATGTGACATAAGGAGAAGCTATTAAAGAGCTGAGCTAGAATGACATACAGATACAAATATGTGAGATAAGGAGAAGCTATTAAAGAGCTGGAACGACATACAGATACAATTATGTGACATAAGGAGAAGCTATTAAAGGGCTGAGCTGGAATAACATACAGATACAATTATGTGAGATAAGGAGAAGCTATTAAAGAGCTGGAATGACATACAGATACAATTATGTGACATAAGGAGAAGCTATTAAAGAGCTGGAACAACATACAGATACAATTATGTGACATAAGGAGAAGCTATTAAAGGGCTGAGCTGGAATAACATACAGATACAATTATGTGAGATAAGGAGAAGCTATTAAAGAGCTGGAATAACATACAGATACAATTATGTGAGATAAGGAGAAGCTATTAAAGAGCTGGAACGACATACAGATACAATTATGTGACATAAGGAGAAGCTATTAAAGGGCTGAGCTGGAATAACATACAGATACAATTATGTGAGATAAGGAGAAGCTATTAAAGAGCTGGAACGACATACAGATACAATTATGTGACATAAGGAGAAGCTATTAAAGGGCTGAGCTGGAATAACATACAGATACAATTATGTGACATAAGGAGAAGCTATTAAAGAGCTGAGCTGGAATAACATACAGATACAATTATGTGAGATAAGGAGAAGCTATTAAAGAGCTAGAATGACATACAGATACAATTATGTGACATAAGGAGAAGCTATTAAAGGGCTGAGCTGGAATAACATACAGATACAATTATGTGAGATAAGGAGAAGCTATTAAAGAGCTGAGCTAGAATGATATACAGATACAATTATGTGAGATAAGGAGAAGCTATTAAAGTGCTGAGCTGGAATGACATACAGATACAATTATGTGAGATAAGGAGAAGCTATTAAAGAGCTGGAATGACATACAGATACAATTGTGAGATAAGGAGAAGCTATTAAAGAGCTGAGCTAGAATGAGAGACAGATAAATTAAGTGAGATGAGGAGAATGTAGGTAAGAGTGGCATGAGTTAGAGAGAAATAAAATTAAGTGAGAAAAGGAGAATCCATTAAAGGGCTGAGTGAGCTAGAGTGAGAGATAGATAACTTAGGTACGATAAGGATAAGACAGATAAAAATGGAATAAGTTAGAGCAAGAGAGATACAGAACATTGCAACATGAGGTAATATGATCGTTTGAAACTCCCCCATCAAGTTACGTTCCGGCCTTCTTACCACCTTGACATTTTAGACGGAGGAGGGGGGGGGGGGGAAGGGGAGAATAGAGCTCTCACTTAGGCCATGGCTCCTAGTTGTCATTCTCCTGCTGACTTGTTTACCCCCGCCAGCGCTGAGATATGAACCCATTCCACCTTGGTTGAAATTTCTAAATTGATTATTTACTCCCTGGTTTTATTTATCCTGACAACTTGCAGTGTTTGTGAAAATAGCAGTCAGAATGAAGTTAATATACCGGTGCTACAAAGTTCGTGAACTGTGCTGAGATCCTTCTTGTGTGATCTAAGGGAGGAGATCAGAGCACTGATGGAGTTGTCCGTGTGCAATGAATACTGTCCTTAAAACCAAACACCAATCCATTAACAGACACACACAAAAGTAAGTTAGTGTGAAGCAAGAAATTATTTATCCTAATGTGGGTCATGTGGTCCGATTCGTTACGGTTAGAGCTCTTGCCTATCTGGGGCAAAGTTCCCGGGGCTCCGAGATCGAAACCTAGTAATATCAAGCTTCAGTCTAACCAGCAGTAAATAGGTACCAGGATCTTCTATGGCATACAGATGCAGAAGTGAACCTATGTCTGTGAGGCTAGTACACCCTCACTGACTCTTGAAAACATCCACAAACTTCCAGGTTTTCCCCCCCTGCTGGAGCATTATGTTGAGAACCCAGAACTGCACACTAAGCATAGAGGAGTCACTTGAGCCCCAAGACTTAACTATGGCTTTTATCTGGTCGGCTGCACGCAGGAGGATCTCACTATGCACCCCATGGTAGGCAGGGGAAGTTCAGAAGTGGATCTCTGTAGGACGTGACAATTTCCTTGGGACAGCCCAGAACCAGAGCAACATATTTTATCTCTGCATAGGTGGAGAGTCCGCTTGGATGGCGGAGAATGCACAGTATGCTACGCGCTTCTTCCTCCTGGCTTGGAATCAGACGTCTTCTTCTTCTTTGATCCTTAGCCGCCGACCGTCAAAGCAGTCAGTGGCCATTACGCCTGGTGGCGTCTAGTAGGGCAACAACAAATTGATTCCACTTTGCTCGGTCGGCGGCCATCCTTCGTACAGTGCCCCAACTCTGGTTCATTCTTTGCATCTCAGCCTCCACAGTCCTACGCCAAGTTGTTTTTGATCGGCCTCTCTTTCGTTTTCCTTCAGGGGTCCATAGCATAGCTGTTCTTGTGATGGCATCGGGGTCTCTTCTGAGGACATGGCCAACCCAGCTCCAGCGTCTGCCAGCTATGATGGTGTGCATGTCCTCTTGCTTGCTCCGAGTGTTGTTCGTCCATCACGGGTGATGAAGACCACTCTGTTCATCCAATTATTTAGGAATATGTTAGGTTAGTCTATGGGTACGAAGGTGACTGATGAACCCGATGCGGGCCCTGAAAGATCTCGGACAGTGTGGGCAGGGAATGTTTGCTTCATGTGAAGGTTTTATTTCACGGTCTTTTCTAGCTTGTCTCCGCTGTTCCGCTGCTGCTCTTCTGGATGATTCGCATGCCACTGCACCTTTACGAAGACATGTGCGCCAAGCAGTTCGGTCTTGCGCAGCAGTTTCCCATGTGTCTGGGTTTATGTCAAAGGTTTTCAATGACGTCTTTAACGTGTCTTTGAAGCGCTTCTTTTGGCCACCATGGGAGCGTTTACCCTTCTGCATCTCACCATAAAAGAGTATCTTTGGCAGTCGATGGTCTGGCATGCGGACTACATGACCTGCCCAGCGAATCTGTGACTGCATCAGAATAGTATTAATACTAGGGATACCAGCTCTGTCAAGAACGGCGGTATCCGGGATCTTGTCTTGCCATTTGATGTTCATTATCTTCCTGAGACAGACTGTATGGAAGTGGTTTAGCTTCTTTACGTGGCGCCTGTATACAGTCCATGTTTCACATGCATACAGCAGCACTGGAAGCACCGCAGCTCTGTACACCTTCAGCTTTGTCTGTAGACTAATGCCACTTCGATGCCAGACGTTGGTGTATAGTCTGCCAAATGTGCTGCTGGCTTTGGAGATCCTGGTGTTCACCTCATCATCAATGACAATGTTCTGGGATAGTGTGCTACCAAGGTATGTGAATCTGTTCACAACATTCAGTTTCTCACCATTAACCTTGATGACTGGCTCAGTATAAACTGTGCCAGGAGCTGGTTGGTACATGATTTCTGTTTTCTTCGTATTGATGGTAAGCCCAAAGTTGGCGCAGGCTTCGGAGAATCTATCCACACTATGCTGCAGATCAGCCTCTGAGCCAGCATTGAGGGCACAATCATCAGCAAACAGAAGATCTCTGATGGTGTGTGATTTAACCCTGGTTTTTGCTTGAAGCCTCCTAAGGTTAAACAATTTTCCATCAATACGATAACTAATGTCGATTCCTGTGTCCCCGTCTCTAAAAGCATCAGTCAGCATAGCAGAAAACATGATACTGAACAGAGTCGGTGCAAGTACGCACCCTTGTTTAACTCCATTTGAGACAGGGAAAGGCTCTGATAGCTCACCGTTTTCCTGAACTCTAGCCTGCATTCCATCATGCATTTGCTGCACTATTGTGATAAATTTCTTTGGGCAGCCGTATTTTGCCATGATCTTCCATAGACCCTCTCTACTGACCGTGTCGAACGCCTTTGTCAAGTCGATGAAAGCTGTGTACAGGTCACAGTGCTGTTCTTGGCATTTTTCTTGTAGCTGTCTTGCAGCGAACACCATATCTGTGGTTCCACGTTCTTTCCGGAATCCACACTGATTTTCAGGTAAAAGACCTTTGTCAAGATGAGCCGTAAGGCGATTCAAAAGGATTCTGGCGAATATCTTCCCAGCGATTGATAAAAGAGAGATGCCTCGATGATTGCTCCGAGTAAGCAGATCTTGGTTAGTGATGATATTCGGCCAAAAGATTCGGAGAATTTTTCTTAGGCATGTTGTGTGAAAAGAGGACAATTTCGACATTTCCTTCTCTGTAACTCTCCAGCTGTCCGCGCCATAGAGAAGCCCAGAAAGCACACAGCTCTGATATAATCCTAATTTTGTGCTTGTGCTGACGTGATCATCTTTTAAATGTAAGCCAAGCTGGAGAATGTGGATCTCATGAATTCAACTCAACATGTTTCAGAATGGCAGAAAAGACACAGGAAAAGCCTAGATCTACAGTGTAGATAATACCAAGGAGTCTTCAACTTGGTATTGGCTGCAAAAGAGCGTGAAGCTCAGCAGCCCTAGTTAAACAACAACAACAACAACCCCCACCTCATAAGGATGGACGAAGTATTGTGAAGTCCCTAATACTTCACTCGCTTACGGCAGTCTCTGCTGGAGGGCTTCCTTTACCATTACTTTAATGAGAGTCATGGACAATTAGTAAAGAAGTAAGGAAAACGCTACAGGCCACAGAAATGTGGCAATACAGAATAACGTTAAAAATACCACGGGCAGCTAAAAAAAAACTATTGGGACTGTCCACAAAGAGGTCAATGCGAAAACGAATCTTATGACTCATGTTAGAAGGAAGCTTTATCTACTTTTTTTCGGGGATGTTATGAGAAGAAGAAAGCTGGAATGTATCGTGACAACAGGAAAGTTTGAAGGGAAAATCGGCAGAGACCGACAAAGTGAGAATATACACCATAGTCCGACTTCGAAGTCTTGAAAAATTGGTTAATAACTGAATTTATAAATAGTACTGGAGACAGGAAGTTGTGGACAGACAAGATCGTCTCTGCCACGGGGCACGGTACTGAGTAAGAAAAGAAGAAAAACGAAGAGGAGGAAGAAGAAGAAAAAGAAGAAGAATAATAAGAAGAGAAGAAAAAAGAAGAGAAGAAAAGAAGAAGAAGAAGAGGAGGAAGAACAAGAAAAAAGAAAAAGAAGGCGATGATGACGAGGATGAAGATGAAGAAAATTGTGTGGTTTGGTTTTAAGGACCATCTTCATTGTACAAATCCATCGGCGCCCCGATCACCTCCCTTAGATCACACAAAGGAGGATCTCAGCACAGTGCACGAACCCTATAGCACCGGTGAGGATCCCAATGTGTGTATACAGGAATCACACATTCTGTCCATAGTTTGGTGGATAGATGTCTGAACTGTGTAAATTTTAGCAGGACAGCGTGCGTATGGCCTACTCTTTACGATTTCCAACTGATTTGTAACGTGTGCAACTCGCATACGGGACCTCCTATTTTTTTTCGCCCTTATCTGAGAAGGCCAGGCATCCGATCTCACTACCCAGGAAATCGGGGGGGGGGGGGGGGGAAGAGTATGACATCATTAGGACCCACAGGTTCTGAAAAAAATGTCCATCAAATACCTTCTCATTACTGGGAGCGAACCCGGTACCTTTAGAATTAGAGACGGACGCCATACATCTTAGGAATTCCGATCCTTAATAAGACGTTCAAGAAAAAGAAGAATTAGAAAAGAAGAAGAAAAAGAAGAAGAAAAAGAAGAATTAGAAAAGAAGAAAAAGAAGATGATGATGATGACGACGACGGCGAAGACAAAGAAAAAGGAAGAAATTATTAAGTGGCTAGTAAAAAGATGTGTTAATGTGAGACTAAGAAAAAGTGAAGTTTGTTTGTTACTAAGAGAAAACGTGAAGTTTGTTTGTAACTAAGAGAAAAAGTGAAGTTTGTTTGTTACTAAGAGAACAAGTGAAGTTTGTTTGTTACTAAGAGGGAAAAGTGAAGTGTGTTTGTTGCTAAGAGAAAAAGTGAAGTTTATTACTAAGAGGAAGAAGTGAAGTTTGTTTCTTTCTAAGAGAAAAAGTGAAGTTTGTTACTAAGAGGAAGAAGTGAAGTTTGTTTGCTAGTAAGAGAAAAAGTAAAGTTTATTTGTTATAAAGAGAAAAAGTTAAGTTTGTTATTAGAGAAAAAGTGAAGTTTGTCTGTTATTAAGAGAAAAAGTTAAGATTGTTATTAAGAGAAAAAGTGAAGTTTGTTTGTTATTAAGAGAAAAAGGTATGAAAAATAAAAATCTTAGGGACCCAGTTTTATTGTTATTTTCACACGCCCTAAAAACTCAAATATACTCCCATACATTCTGTTCATTTATCACCCTTAACCCCCCAAGGAACACAGGCCTTCAACAAACGTAAGCGAATTCTTCCTGTCCCATGCTATCAGCTCAAGGTGTTTCCGCGTCCTCTTCATCCCCTTCACGCCTGCCTTCAGTTCTCTTCATCACATGTTCTTTAGTCTATCTCTCTTACCCGGGGGACTATAGAGCACGAACTACATTGTAATGCTTTCAACAGGTTTCCACAAAGGGTGCCCTATCAATGTCTAGCGTCTTTATCTCCTGTTCCACAGGCAAGTGTCTGGTTCTTGTCATCGGTTCCACTTTTAGTGATCTCATACGTTCTGTTGCAGAGAATGAAGGTGGCAGGCCAGTTATTATCAATTCGTCACATAACAATTCGAATTTTTTGGCCGAATACCATCTCCAACAAGGAACTGCTTACACGGTGCTGTCAAAAAGGAATGTACACCATCATTGCGGGCAGACGTTGGAGCTGGGTCGGTCATGTCCTCAGAAGGGACCCTGACACCATCACCAGAACCACTATGCTATGGACCCCAGAAGGGCGGCGAAAGAGGAGCAGATTAAGGACAACCTGGCGGAGAACAGTGGAAGCTGAGATGCAAAGCATGAACCAAAGTTGGGGCACGGCACGAATCATGACCGAGCAAAATGGGGACAGTTAGTTGCTATCCTACAAGACGCTACTAGGCGTGATGGCCACTGACTGCTTTATCAGTCGGCGGCAAAGGATCCAAGAAGAGAAGACATAAAAATATAAATATGTGAACGAAACGAAGAATTAATGATTAAGGACAACTTTCCCCACTGCAAATCCATCTAAGGCTTTTATTAGTTCCACGTGAGGTATTGTCTGATACATGAGTCTTTCCCGATTCCGTGTGTCTCAATAAACAAAGAAAAACTTCATCTTTAATCGCTGATGATATTAATGCAGGACTTAGGACAGTTTGTATAAAATGTAAAGGTCGTCTTACTTACTCGTTCCTTTTCTACCGTGAGGTGTAGAGATTTGGAAGACAGAGCGCCATTGTGACGTATAATGGAAATATAGCCTACAGTATCTGACAGTCTTTTGGACCTCGTTAGCGTTCTATGATTTGCCAGAAAAACCATGCATTTTTCTGCCTGTCTTACTCACCTTTTAATTCACGCCTCTTTTTCTGTTAACACGAGCTAACGCAAAGTTTACAAACTTCGCGACCTGCCAGTCATAACAGGTAGCGAATTAGGTTTGTCTATCTAGTTTCTCACGCGAGCTTATCTGTCAATCATGCGATGCCTGACAGACCGCACGTGAAGAAACCGAAGACACTTTGAAGTTCGTACTCAGGAAAGCCGGGAATTTCCCGAGTGGCTTTGATGTCGAGTCGCGGGCAAGAATCTTCAAGAACCCCGTTAGACGTGAGAATTCTTCTGATGTCGGTTAGCAACGCTGAGACAGAGCGACCGTAAAACCTTTTAGCCGGGGAACTATGTTCACGATTCTCCCGATTCACATGGTAATGTGAAAGGTAGCGTCATCTATAGATCAGAGAAACAATAATATATAAACTGTGGTTTCTTAAACCCGCTATCAGTTGTCGCTCAGAATTTTGGATAGTCTAAGCACGTATTCTAAAACCATTGTGGAAGATGTGTTAATAGCATTTCGTGGAGATCGTTTTATTTCTGATTTGTGGTAATAGAAATTAGTATTTACGTGATTTCATGTGTTAAGTTTTACCATTATAATTTACTGTGATCTTCTAGCCGTTAGAACTGATGAAATAATAATAACGCGTAGCTATTTTTTTTACCAGTTGTTGAGCTTAATGTTAATCTTACCCCATGCTTTCTCACACAAGAAGAGACGGTTTAGTTGAATAATTAATATGCTAGGCGCGACTGCTAGGGACAAAAGAATTCACGTTTATTTCATTTTGTGTAGTTATTATAACTGACTATTATTTAATATCATACGACTAAACGAACAGACGCCGACAATCGAACAGCTATTAACGACATGCGATATTTATATAAGTGCGCGTATGGATAATTAAATAATAATAGACATCGATGCTGATTGTTAACGCGAGCCAGGGCGGGGAGGGCGCATACCTTCACCCGACCTAGAGACGCCGCGCTGGCGAAAGCTGACCGGATAGGAATAGGCTAAGGACACCGTGTGCCTTTTAAATTTAATCAAGACTGATGGAGTGGATAAGAGATCGTCTTTTCCCCGTCCGTGTGCATATTTGTAGAGATATAATAGTAGCATTTTTTTCATAATGTTTCTTTATTCCTCGCAGACCTGATCAAGGGCGACCAACGGTTTTTTCTTCATTTACTGATTGATTAATGTTGTCTGTTCTTGGCGTAAGCGTCTTCAAGTTCATTTGTGAACAGGACTGGTCAAAGGTATACCAGAAACATTTAACGTGTAAATTTAACTGGACTTATCAATACCCAGATATTTTCTTTTCCAATTTATCAGCCCACGGGGGTTGTGCAGAAATAATATCACTATCTGACTTTTCACAGTCGTATCAGCAGATTTATCCACAAAGGTACGCTGTTTCAAAATCGGCACTCACCACAGAGCCAGCCGATAGGATTTACCATCATTTAACAATTGTAAAAGTTTTTAGCAACTAGATGTTTCCAAATACTGGAAGTATTTTCCACTGTTTGCTGTGAACACAAGATCTCGGTTTCTACAGTAACCTTTCGAGGTGACATTTGTTCATCCAGGAATACATCACCAAATTTGGCGTCCCCCTCATAAAATCTTATTTGTTATAGAGGATGGACTGGGGCCAACTTGGATAATACCCCTGACATTCTGTAAATTCAGGAATCATTGTAATTCCAAAGGGATATCACCAAGAATTAGGTAAGCGTGATTGAGTGGCCACTGTATGACAGAGAGAGTATGATAGAGAGAGTGAATATTTTTCTTTGTTACAAGTATTACACCAACTTTGATTTGGCTTAAAAATTGTTTACTTTACTGGGTAGTATATATAGTAAGAATTTTCTTCTTTACTGTCTATTCTGTAACATAGTGCTAACCTTTGACCTTTGGGGTTATTAACTGGTTGGGTTAAGTTTCTCAATAAGGGGAGGGCACATTTATTCTGTTATTTCCTATGTATGAAATTCTAATTTATTTGATCTTCCTTTAGATATTTGATGTTGTCCAGTTTAATGATAATAAACAACAAAGAAACTTAACTTTGTGTGTTGGTCAGACCCATACCTAACTGACGATAGTTTTTCACGTTTTGTGTGTCTTGTTGTCACATAGTTGTGTGTGTGTGTGTGTGTAGTTAAACTTATATTTACATGTATAGGGAGGGAAAGAGGAAGTAAGTTCCAGTATTTTTATGAAATGGGGTGATCAATTCCCCTCCTAGCGGCCTTTGATTTGCCTAACTCAATAACAGAGCCAATTACCCATTTACAGCTCAGTTGATGAGAGCAGGTTTCAATCCAGGGATCGGGTAACTTTGCCGAGAGAGGAAAGCGCTCTAACTACTTAGCCAATCGGGCGTTCTTACTGTTTGTATAAAATATACAAGTAGCAACTGCCGTATGGGAGTAAAGTGTTAGAGACTTCACAATACTAGGTCAAGCTGTATTTTTAACAAGGTAGTGACATGCATGAAGGCATATCTGAAGTAATCGGTATGTGCACCAGCTAAGCACAAGGCTATAGTATACAGATGTAGAAGCAGACGTCTGTCTGTGAGGATAAGTACACCTTCATTGTATCTTGAAATCATTCACACACTTCCAGGGATTCCCCCGGTGGTGAAACATGTTGAGAACACAGCACTGCACCCTAAGCTTGGAGGAGTCACTTGAGCCCCAGACGTGATTCTTTGGCTTTGACCTGGTCGACTGCATGCAGGAGGATCTCACTATGGACCCTATGAATACGCATGGGGAGCTGAGACGTGGCTCTGTGCAGGATGTGACAACTTCTTGGTAGAGCCCAGAACCAGAGCACAGTATTTTAGCTCTGCATATATGGACAGCCCCCTTGGATGGCGCGGAATGCCCAGTATACCAGGCGCTTCTTACTACTAGCTTGAGACCAGATGTGCTGATCCTTTAAATGAAAGCCAAGCTAGAGACACTGGAGCTCGTGACTTCAACTGAACATGTTCCTGAATGGCGGAAAAGCCTAGATCTACAGTGTAGACAACACCAAGGAGTCTTCAGCTTGGTATTGGCTGCAAAAGAGCGAGACGCTTCAGCAGCCTTAGTTCCACAACAACAACAAGGTGGTGGTGACCAGTTCACCTTTGACAGTGTAGACAGAGAATCACTTTGGAAATTGATGAGGCATTATGGAGTTCCCCTGAAGATCATTAATTTAATAAGGAAAACATATGAAGACATGACATGCAGAGTTCTTCACGAAGGACAGCTTACAGAACCGTTTGGGATAAGAACAGGAGTACGACAGGGATGCCTCTTTGTGGTGAAGTGGGATGTTATAAATATTTATAGGGGACTTAGTGTACTGACTGAGATCAGCTGTGAAGGTATATATATCTAATAAGAGTAGTGTAATATATATAACCTTACTTGCTACCACATATCTATATATCTCAGTCAGAATTATTCTGGAATAGTGTGATGCTACGTTATGTGTCTAGGGTATGAGTATGGTGAAGTGTAAGTCACAACAACAGACAGATAAACAATTTAATTTAATCCACTACTATTAACAACACTGTGACACTCACATACATATAACACTCTATGAGAATATCTTAAAGAAGTCACTCGTAACTTTTCAATTAACAATATGTATTCATTAATGTCATAAATGTGTATGTGTCCTGATTCAAATACAAAGGAACCAGGAATCACAATCAATGTTAATTACAAGTTATGTACAGAATGTATTAATATGAATCTGGGAGTGACATATATTATTAAAAATATCCTATGTGTGTCAGTTGTGTAATAGTAGTATGAGGTAATACTGGTTTTGTTTTGTTCAAGCTCTGTTGGTAGTTGTCATCATGACTTCAATAGTTTGTCTTAAGGAAATTAGTATTGGAGATGTTCTCAGTTCCTGATATTAAGACAATTAATTTCCCCTCTTAATATATTTTTTACAAAGTCATTTCAAGATGAGGGGACATAATGTTGAGCTCAGCTGGCCAATTCGCTTATCTGGCGTGATGGCGGCAGGAAAGGACTCCTCTGCTCGAATTCTCCTCTGGGCTCAGGAGACACCTCACTGATAGCTAAAAAGACCAAGGAGTATGCTGTCCGACTCTGGATTCAGCAAAGCTCTGACCAGGTGCTGCTCACTACCATCAAGACCACTGTCCCTGAAATCAAGAAGGATGTACCTTCTACTTCATAACTAACTTAAACTCTCTTGTTACACTGATCACAACACAGCACAAACATTGAGTTCAGAGCATTAGGCCAACTGTCAGCTTCATTTGAAATACTTTATTCCAGTATTACCCTTCTTAATGGTTACTACGCCTCTGCAATTCCAGCATTATTTCTTTCTATTCAATCATCCAGGTGTCAGTGTACTGTTTGGCCATTCCATGCCGTTTTACTTCTCTCCGACACCCTCTGTTCAGGCTGGAGCATTACAGGCTTACCTCACGTTGGCCACTGAACTACACATATATATATACAGGCATAAATCAACAATTCACATTCAATTTTCATTAAAAGATATTGAATGGTTCAAGCTTACCACAATTCATACGAATAAACACAGATACGTTGATTAGCAATGAATTCTGGCACAAACTGGCACAAATTCCCATCTGCTTATCTTCCAGGCTTTTATTGAGCAAAATATAAGCTGGCTTCAACGCACTGATGCTTTATCAAGCTTATTTAACAAGTGGTTTCGAACTAACGCTCCCAAGTGTGTATATCAGCGAGTCTGACCAATGAGCCCCGTTTCGACAAGTGTTTGAAAAAATGTTACCTTTCCCCGTTTCCCCTAACAACCAAGATAGTATTTATAGCCCGACCAATCGTGGTTAGGCTTTCATTTGTTGCGCTCCAATCAATGGGGAGTTTACATGGTAGGCTATTTATGTAACGTAAGGTTTTTTCAAACACGTTATAAAAAAAAATTTTATGAGCAGAAATGATTCCATGCTGTCAGGCATCCTCACTATTTTATTTTGGGTATAATTTATTAATTCCTGGACTATTTGCGTAACGTTTTACATATTATTTGTCAGCAAGCCCTAAGGAACCCAATTATCCAAATTTAAAAGAGCTACGTGGCTGCGTTCAAAATATGCAATTTCTTCTACCTCCTGTTTCGAAGATGTGCTGTCTGGGTACTGTTATGTTTTCAACCGTAAACCCATCTAATGTTATCTTTTCTAATAAGAGTTTTTTTATGATGATTTATAAACCTAACTCTGGGAAAGGGTAGTGTATTTTATCACTGTCCGTCTGAAAAAAAATTAGTGCATGTAGACTTACACGCGTGATGGCAGCATTTGTGAACCGCGCGACGCGTGTTGCATGCGTTCCTGATTTTCAGCCCTCCCCTCTCTCTTTATCCTTTTGTCCATCTGTTCGTTCGTTTTGGTAACGTAATATAATTAATGTTAGGATTAATTTAGGTCATTACGCAGTACGTCTCAATGTTTTTCTTAGAAATGCAGCACACGTTTCATTGAAGAAGGCGGGTAATAATACAGTAAGCTTTTATATCAACGTGAAAGCGTTACAATTTGCAGACGAAGCAGAAAACAAGGGGGATTTCGAGTACATTCTTTGTGACAGCACTGTTATTTTCCCATTGCTCTTCTCTTTATTAATTTTATTTGTTAGGCTTTATATTTACCTAATAATTTATATATGTGGATTAGAATATTTCACGACACCTCCCCTCTTAAAACAGACATTATATGTCAGTCCTTTATTCTATATACACATAGAGAAATTTATTATTATTTCTGGGGTTTACGGTGATTCTCATCACACGGATGGCGGCTTAAAAAATCCGCTCCCAGATTGGTTTTTCCAGATATATACTCAATGCTAAAATTATATGGAGCCAGAAGTAAAGACCATCGGAGTAACCTAGAGTTCTCATGCTTAGCCTGTGCTAGAAACGATAAAGGTTTGTGATCTGTTTGCAACTTAAATGCCTTCCCATATAGATAAATATTGAATTTCTTTATTGCCCATATTACTGCAAGACATTCTTTTTCGCTAGTTGAGTAGTTGATTTCAGCTTTATTCAACTTTCTGCTAGCATATGCCACTGGGCTTAATTCCCCATCCAATGCATCTGATTTCTGTAGTAGAGTTGCACCTAACCCAATATTACTTGCATCCGTCCTTACTATGAATTCTTGACTTAAGTCAGGTAATTTCAAAATGGGTTTACTTGTGAGCTTTTCCTTCAATTCTTGGTAAGTCATTTCACATTGTGGTGTCCATGTAATGCGATCTGGATGTCCTTTACGTGTCAATTCCGTTAAAGGTGCACATATGGAATTAAAGTTTTTGATATACTTCTGGTAGAAACCACATAATGAGACAAAGGATCTCACGTCCTTCTTGGTTTGTGGTCTCGGGGCTTTCTGTAGTTTCTCTAAATTCTTTGGGTCAGGGGTCATGTTTCCCTGATAAATTGTGTGTCCCAAAAATTCCAATTCTTTACATCCAACGCAACATTTGGTTGGACGGGCTGTTAAATTTGCCTCCCTAAGTCGATCAAACAGCATGTTCAGAGAGTCAATGTGTTCCTCAAATGTTTCTGTTGCTATAAGGATATCATCCATAAAATTTGTTATACAGGGATTATTCAGAGGATCCAATAATTTTCTCATCATTCTAGAGAAGACACTAGGCGCATTCTTCAATCCAAATGGCAATCTATTAAACTCATAGTGTCCTTCTGAGGTACTAAAAGCTAGGTATGGTCTAACCTCAGGCTTTACTGGAATCTGATAGTATCCTTTACTCAGATCCACTTTTGAGAAATATTTAGCTTTATTTAGTCTGGCAAACAGCTGATTTGTATCCGGCAATGGATCCACCTGTCCTTCTGTAATAGCATTCAGTCTCCTGTAATCTATACAGAGTCTATGTTCTCCAGAGGGCTTCCTTAAGAGTACAACACCGGAACTATACGAAGACTCACTGTGCGAAATAATTCCTTCCTTCAACAGATAGTCTATCTCTTCCTTCAAAGCTTTCTCCTTAGCAAACGGAATCGAATATGGTTTCATACAGACAGGTGTGGGGTCTATCAGTTTCATATCATATTCCAATAGGTTTGTATGCCCTGGTCGGTCTGTTAACACCTCTGCATGATTATTTAGAACCTGTTGCACTCTCTCTTTCTGAGTTTTCGTTAAATGTGTACTGATTTTCACCTGTGCTGCTGTCTCACAGGGGTGTAATGGATATTCAAATGATGAAAGTGGTTCCTTTTTCATCTCCATGGCGATGGACAAGGTCAACAAGTGTGTCTCTTCCTGATGTTCTCTTTCCAAATATTTCTTCAGGAGATTCACATGATAGATTTTTTCTTTCCCCTTCTTATCTATCTTATAATTTGTTCTAGACACCTTCTCTAAAACTGTATATGGACCCTGCCATCCAATTGTAACTTATTCTGACTCCCAGGCAAAAGAAGCAGTACTTTCTCTCCCACAGCCAAATTTCTGTCTTTCGCCTTCCTGTTATAATAGGCAGCATGTTTCTTCCTGGCTTGTTTCAAATTTTCATTGGCAAGTTTCCAGCCAGTTTTCAACCGAGTGGTCAGCTCATTCACATATTGGTATGAAGATGTAATGTTTTCCTCTGCCTTTTCATCGGTCCACGTTCTTAACAAAGCTTCAAGTGGACCTTTTATTGGCCTTCCAAACAATAATGTTGCCGGGGCCATACCGGTTGAACTATGGGGTACCTCCCGATAAGCAAAGAGGGCGGCGTGCAGGTACTGGTCCCATGTATCTGGTTTTTCGTGTGCCAACTTTCTCAGGATCGACATCAATGTGCCGTTAAATCTTTCCACTTGGCCGTTCCCTTGGGGATGATACACACTACAATGGAAGTGTTTGGCCTGGAAGATCCTGAAAACTTCTTCAGTTAGTTTCCCCTTGAACTGAGAGCCATTATCAGTCAAGATTTGATTGGGAAAGCCTAACCTTGTAAAAATTGTGAGCAATGCCTCTGCCACATGTTTAGAATCAATCGATGACAGGGCTACTGCCTCTCCCCACATAGAACAAGTGTCCACCAGAGTCAGAATGTAGCTGTTCCTTCTCTTGGTTCGGGTGAGAGGTCCCACAAGATCCACGGCAACTCTCTCAAAGGGTGTTCCCACTATGGGCATTTCCCCCAGAGTTGCTGGTGCAGTCCAATGTTTAGGTGCTACTCGTTGGCACTCTGGACAGGATTTTACATATCGTTTGATATCTTCAGTTATTCCTGGCCAGAAATAGTGACAAGCTATTCGCTGTCCTGTTGCGCTGATTCCCATATGACCACTGAAGGGAATCGCATGCCCTAGTTCCAACACTTTAGTCCTATATGAAGTGGGAAGGACCAGCTGTCCGTGACCATTGGATTCAGATCCAGCCTTCCTATATATCAATTTGTTCTTCATATAAAACTCTCCCTTGCCTGGAGGTGTATGAGATTTGGGCAACTTCTTGAAACATGGCTTGAGTGTTTTGTCCTCAGCCTGTGCCTTCCTCATCTCATCTGGGTGAGTATTTATGGGATTATCCTCCTCCTTCTTTGTCTGTGATCTGGTCTGCACTGTTGCCAATATCACAGGTCTCTTGGGATTCCCCAAGAAGACATATCTACACCCCAATATTAGAGGGTAGATTGGCTCATTTATCACTGCTGCTTTTATGATTCCTTCCACATATCGCGTTTTCACTTTTATTCGGGCGACGGGAAGTGTCATGGTAGCTACATCCTTGGTTGCAGTTTGAATCTCCACTGTTTCTGTGGTGTATTGATCGGCCTGCACCAGGTGAGAACTCACAACGGAATCGTAATCTAAACCGGTATCATATAAACATCTTATAGTGACACCATTACAGATGACATCTTCACACACTGGGGGGTGGTATGGTTCCTGTAATTCTTCAGGTTTGCCCTTCTTTTCCTTTTTCCCCGATGTCATAGCAGCAAAATGAGGAGGTTTCCTTCTACAATGGTCAGTGTCATGATTGTTCATCTTACAATTTTTACACCACCTTTTTCCTTGGTTGAAAGATTTTCTTTCATCATATTTCCTTTCATCGAATTGTGGGAATTTATTTTTATTTTCATACCGTGGCCTATCAAATTGGTGCTTACCTTTATTTTGATCCTTAGGATCAAATTTATTAAAGTTCTGTGGTGCCTTAAAGTTATCCACTTGTTTCTTTTTATTACCTGTTACCTCTGCTTGAGCTGCTTGATACCTTTCAGCAACATTTAGCAACTCACCCAGCCTCTCTGCACCTTGTTCCATGAGAAACTTTCTCAGGTCTGGAGCCATGGACTCTCTTAGTTGCTCTATAAGGACCATTTCCTTAAGATCTTGGGTTTTCCCCAGAGAAGTCCATTTCTCCAAGTATGTCTCTATTCGTGCAGAGAACTGGTGATAGGTTTCACCTGACAGTAGTTTAGCATTCCTAAATTTTTTTCTATAGAATTCTGCATTCTTTTCATACCTTAACAAAAGAGCCTGCTTTAGCATGTCATAATTTTCCTGATCACCTCTGCTCATTTTTGCAAAAACTTCATAAGCTGCCCCACGAAGTCCCTGAGATAACTTTAAGCTCCACCTTTCTCTCTCTAACCCATACGTGGTAGCTAATAGTTCATACCTATTTAGGTAGCTCTCAATATCATCGTCTTTCTCAACAAAATGATCTAAATGAAAATTCATAGCTGAGGTTGAGGCTCCTTGAGTAACCGTAGCATCAGAGGCAAAGGGACTGGCACCATTTTCAGGAGCATGGCCTTGAAACTCAAACTCCCTTAGTCGTAACTCATGTTCCCTTTGTAATCTTTTATCTTCTGCTTCCCTTTCTGCAGCTAATTTCCTCTCTTCCCTTTCTGCAGCCTGTCTTCTTTCCTCGGCTTCCCTTTCTGCAGCTAATTTCTTCTCTTCTGCTTCCAATTTCTTAGCCTCTTTGTCAGCCTCAATCTGCAACCTCTTAGTCTCAGCCTCAGCCTCAAACTGTAACTTCTTAATTTCCCTTTCAGCCTCTAACCTTCTTTCGGCTTCAAACCTTCTTTCTTCACGTTCAATAAATTTGTCACATTCCGTCGTGACATAGGCAACCATAACTTGCCCATCTAATCCTAACTCTTTTGCAGTCTGAACCGCAGCAGATCGAAATTTGGCCAGGTCCGCCATTGTCTATTATGTAAATTTATACAATGTCTAACCAACAATTCAATCTCTAATGGACAACACAGGCACCGTGAGCTCAACCTTATTTAATTCCACCCAAGGATACCTTTTAATTCTTATATTCCCTGAAGTGAATTACCCCCAATATTTTTAATAGTTAAAGATTCAAAATCCCAAGAGCGAGACCCCAATATATGTGGTGAAGTGGGATGTTATAAATATTTATAGGGGACTTAGTGTACTGACTGAGATCAGCTGTGAAGGTATATATATCTAATAAGAGTAGTGTAATATATATAACCTTACTTGCTACCACATATCTATATATCTCAGTCAGAATTATTCTGGAATAGTGTGATGCTACGTTATGTGTCTAGGGTATGAGTATGGTGAAGTGTAAGTCACAACAACAGACAGATAAACAATTTAATTTAATCCACTACTATTAACAACACTGTGACACTCACATACATATAACACTCTATGAGAATATCTTAAAGAAGTCACTCGTAACTTTTCAATTAACAATATGTATTCATTAATGTCATAAATGTGTATGTGTCCTGATTCAAATACAAAGGAACCAGGAATCACAATCAATGTTAATTACAAGTTATGTACAGAATGTATTAATATGAATCTGGGAGTGACATATATTATTAAAAATATCCTATGTGTGTCAGTTGTGTAATAGTAGTATGAGGTAATACTGGTTTTGTTTTGTTCAAGCTCTGTTGGTAGTTGTCATCATGACTTCAATAGTTTGTCTTAAGGAAATTAGTATTGGAGATGTTCTCAGTTCCTGATATTAAGACAATTAATTTCCCCTCTTAATATATTTTTACAAAGTCATTTCAAGATGAGGGGACATAATGTTGAGCTCAGCTGGCCAATTCGCTTATCTGGCGTGATGGCGGCAGGAAAGGACTCCTCTGCTCGAATTCTCCTCTGGGCTCAGGAGACACCTCACTGATAGCTAAAAAGACCAAGGAGTATGCTGTCCGACTCTGGATTCAGCAAAGCTCTGACCAGGTGCTGCTCACTACCATCAAGACCACTGTCCCTGAAATCAAGAAGGATGTACCTTCTACTTCATAACTAACTTAAACTCTCTTGTTACACTGATCACAACACAGCACAAACATTGAGTTCAGAGCATTAGGCCAACTGTCAGCTTCATTTGAAATACTTTATTCCAGTATTACCCTTCTTAATGGTTACTACGCCTCTGCAATTCCAGCATTATTTCTTTCTATTCAATCATCCAGGTGTCAGTGTACTGTTTGGCCATTCCATGCCGTTTTACTTCTCTCCGACACCCTCTGTTCAGGCTGGAGCATTACAGGCTTACCTCACGTTGGCCACTGAACTACACATATATATACAGGCATAAATCAACAATTCACATTCAATTTTCATTAAAAGATATTGAATGGTTCAAGCTTACCACAATTCATACGAATAAACACAGATACGTTGATTAGCAATGAATTCTGGCACAAACTGGCACAAATTCCCATCTGCTTATCTTCCAGGCTTTTATTGAGCAAAATATAAGCTGGCTTCAACGCACTGATGCTTTATCAAGCTTATTTAACAAGTGGTTTCGAACTAACGCTCCCAAGTGTGTATATCAGCGAGTCTGACCAATGAGCCCCGTTTCGACAAGTGTTTGAAAAAATGTTACCTTTCCCCGTTTCCCCTAACAACCAAGATAGTATTTATAGCCCGACCAATCGTGGTTAGGCTTTCATTTGTTGCGCTCCAATCAATGGGGAGTTTACATGGTAGGCTATTTATGTAACGTAAGGTTTTTTCAAACACGTTATAAAAAAAATTTTATGAGCAGAAATGATTCCATGCTGTCAGGCATCCTCACTATTTTATTTTGGGTATAATTTATTAATTCCTGGACTATTTGCGTAACGTTTTACATATTATTTGTCAGCAAGCCCTAAGGAACCCAATTATCCAAATTTAAAAGAGCTACGTGGCTGCGTTCAAAATATGCAATTTCTTCTACCTCCTGTTTCGAAGATGTGCTGTCTGGGTACTGTTATGTTTTCAACCGTAAACCCATCTAATGTTATCTTTTCTAATAAGAGTTTTTTTATGATTTATAAACCTAACTCTGGGAAAGGGTAGTGTATTTTATCACTGTCCGTCTGAAAAAAAATTAGTGCATGTAGACTTACACGCGTGATGGCAGCATTTGTGAACCGCGCGACGCGTGTTGCATGCGTTCCTGATTTTCAGCCCTCCCCTCTCTCTTTATCCTTTTGTCCATCTGTTCGTTCGTTTTGGTAACGTAATATAATTAATGTTAGGATTAATTTAGGTCATTACGCAGTACGTCTCAATGTTTTTCTTAGAAATGCAGCACACGTTTCATTGAAGAAGGCGGGTAATAATACAGTAAGCTTTTATATCAACGTGAAAGCGTTACAATTTGCAGACGAAGCAGAAAACAAGGGGGATTTCGAGTACATTCTTTGTGACAGCACTGTTATTTTCCCATTGCTCTTCTCTTTATTAATTTTATTTGTTAGGCTTTATATTTACCTAATAATTTATATATGTGGATTAGAATATTTCACGACACTCTTGTCTCCATTTCTTTTCTTGCTGGCAATAGATTGGGTTATGAGATCATCGACAACACACAACAGAAATGGAATCCAGTGGACTCTGACTAAGCAGTTGGATGATCTGGATTTTGCTGATGACTTGGCTCTTCTGTCCCATAACCGTAATCAGATGCAGGACAAATTGAAAACACTCGATGAGAGGTCACAGCAATTGGGTCTGAAAATACACAGGGAAAAGACAAAAATAATGAGAATAAATGCAGGTAATGATAACAGGGTTGAACTTGAAGAAACACCAATACAAGATGTAGAAGCGTACACATATCTTGGCAGTAATATAGACAAAGTTGGAGGGACAGACAGCGATATCAAAATAAGAATACAAAAGGCAAGAGGAGATTTCATTGCATTGGGAAATATATGGAGAACAAGAGAAATATGATCCAACACGAAAATAAGAATCTTCAACTCAAATGTGAAGTTAGTCCTATTGTATGGCTCGAAGACATGAACAACAACTGTGGTGTCTGCCCATGCACACCACATGTTAGATTTATTGAGTTTGAGTTAGTGCTGATAAATGCGGCACTATTTGGGATATTTATTGAAAATGAGGCGCACCGGAAAATGACGTCAGAGTTTGTGTTGATATGTGTATGGCCAAGGTGAAGTAAAACCTTGCACTTTGTGACAGCTGTGGTTTTTGGCACGGGATAACGAGCAGTACTATGAGCGACCGCTGGAGCAATCAAATATATATTAACTGTGGACAGGGGTAGCAATGTACCTATAATAATAATAAACGAACACAAAATATATTCGAACGGCGCCCCACCACAGATATGGGAGGCTGTCGTCCGTTGGATTTGAAGGTTGCTCAGGCTATTGGCAGACAGAGTTCTATGTTGGGACAATATCGAGAATTTTGATCAATCTATCGCTGTTCAACAATGAACATTTTATGCAGAGACAGCTGTTGGAATGCAACTTTGTGCAGACATGAAATTTACAATATTCGTATACTAGGTCATGCCCAGACCTGGTACCTTACTTGAGGATCAGAAAAAACATTATATCCATGATGAAATCGTTCACGCTGATTTACCATGAGAGGAATGCTATACCAATCTGACGAATATCTTCACGGGAGAAATATGAATCTGCGATTTTACGAGGAGGGCGTTTCGCTGGACAAGTGGACACGGAAGTAATAGATCAAACCGTTAGGACATTGACAAGGTCACCTCATCAGTTTAGTCGGTCACTCGTTGGAAATAACATTTCGTCTCTATCATTATATATTGACACTATCTCTACAATGTGTCTCACACGAGTAAAGGTCGGACATTCCCATTGAACTGAATACTCAGTGAACGATTTACGAGAACGTCTTCATATTTCGTCATCATGGTTGCTGAATACTACATTATAAGATTACTACATTATCCACATTTCAATTTAATATTGCGTGGAACGACCCATTGGAGTTACAGCGAAGAATGGACGCTCATGGTCGATTCAGATAAGTAATGTTATGTAACGTCATGGTTGTTGGTCCTATCATTGTTGGGCAAATCTCGCTTCTTTTGTGTTATATGTTTCTTTTCTTTGTCTCTTGCGGGCGACTGTTTAGGAGGCATTTTACGTTTCAGTGTCGTATTTCTATAGGTTGATTGCATTAATTTCTTTCAGGGATTCAGCATTTAGTGCTGTCGTGATTACCGCTCTGTTTGAAATTAAGGCTTTCATGCGTGTTAGCTGTGCTGTGATTCGTCGTATTTTTTTTTTAAATTTCAATTTTGTTCGGGAATTTAGTCTGGCGTAGGTCTTTCCTGGCTATCTTTTGTAAAATTTACATTAATGATAAAAGTGATTTGTCGTTTTGTCTCGTTAATTACTGGTGGAAATTTTAATTTTCTTTTGTCTTAGAATTTTCGACTACTTACAATTTTGTTGTTTCTTTATTTGGTTTCCATCCATGTCTTTCGTTAGTCATGTCATGTGATAATTTTTCTTTGCAGCATGTATATGATAAACTATTTATTGATTAACTATAATTCTATAATGTTGTTGGTGATATATCATGCGATTCTTGTCGATAACAAGAAGCATGATCATACACGATAATAATTATATTAATAAGCGTCTAAGGGATTTGTGCAGTTGATATAGTTATATATATATATTCACATTGTGACTATACCAATCAGACACACTATTCCATAGTGTGATGGTCTAAGTAAGGCAGAGGAGAACATAGATATTGATTTATTGTTTAGAAAAGTTATAATTTGTGGTATACTATGGCGACTCTTGACTATTTTATCAAACAAGGCAAAGCGCTGAGGTATGGAAGGTGATATTTTAAAAAATTTTGCTTTGACTGCATATGAAAAAGCAGAGGCAAAAGAAGAAAGAGAAAGAAATGAGAAAAGAGAAAGAGAAAAATGAAAGAAAAAAAAGAGAAAGAGAAGAAAGGGAATTTACTATGGCACAAAGAAAAGCAAATAAGGAAGAAAGAATTCGTATAGCAGAAATCGCTGCGGAACGAGAGAAAATGGAACATGAAAAGGCAATTTGTTTAGCTGAAATTGCTGCCGAGGAGGCAAAATTTGAAAGGGAGAAAGCTTTTGAGGTTGAGAAACTTCGTTTTCAACAACATCATGTTTCCCATGATTCAGATAGTAATGGTTCATCGAAGAAGGCAATCACAACCCCTAACTTTAATTTAAGACTACCACCTTTTTTCTCCTCCTCACGACGATATAAGTTTTTATTTATTAAGATTTCAGGAAAGAGTCTCTTGCTTAAATATTGACAAAGATTCGTGGTCTGGTGTTTTTTTCGGGTCTCCTCACAGGTGATGCAGTTGGGGTCTATCTGGGTATAGACCAAGATAAAAGACATGATTTTCAGGTCGTAAAGGCAGCATTTATACGCAGATATGGTCTGGATCAGGAAGGCTATAGACAAAAGTTTCGATCCATGTTGCCGGTAGAGGGTAAAAATTTTGAGAGGATTTTGTTTCCTCCATAAAACTATGTCTCCAAAGATGGGTTGAACAGGCTTCTATCCCTAAAACTTTTGAAGGATTATGTGATCTCTTATTAAGAGATAAAATTGTTTCGTCGGTAAACCAGGATATTGTATCATTCTTACAAGAACGTAATCCGACTAGTATCGATGAAATGGAAAAATTAGGTCAACAATTTTCCGTTGCTCATCCAAACTTGTCATTGAGCAGAGCAAAAGTCTTGGACTCATCTACTGCGTGTGCTGCGACGCACGGGAGATCGCGCACTCGTAGCTTGGATAGACGATATAATCATAGAGAAAATAATCACACATCCTATAGGGGTAAATATAATTTTTACCATAATCGCTCACCTTCACGGGGTAGAGACAGGCATAATTTCAACAATTATAACAATAACCAATGGTATCGAAATAACCAGTATTCACACAACAAATATACTGACAATCATAATTTGTCACCGCGGGGTGGCCATTATAACAGGGACAACAATGGACATTCTCATTCAGACAATTTTTCAGATCGCAGAAGATCTCACTTCGTTAGAAGTCATAATAGAGCACGCTCACAAGCCAATGCTTGTCAGACGGTAGATAAAAATGTCAGTAATGACATTCATTCAACCAATAATCATGCCAATGCGTGTAACGTTGATTTAGAAAATTCTAATAATTGTACAGAATGTAGGATGTTATTTCAACCTGGAGCTACACCAAACGGCTTCTCACCATTTCAATTAGTGGACATGGCTTACCAGTGTTGTCATCTTATCTTACGGTGTTGGTGATACTTTACATAATGGGTTTTTGATTAATACACTCCAAATCTTAACCAATTTTCAAGGGATCACGGGTTCCACAACGTCGGGATAAGAAGGTCGTTAATCCCTCCATCTTGTTTCACTGCGTCAGTGAAATGCATAACTTTCGGAGCATCAGTAGAAATATATCCCATGGCCGACGTAACAATAACCACGCCATTCTTTTATCGATTAACGTTCGAAGTATGTGTTCTCAACCAGCCTTGCTGTGACTTGATTTGTTGGAAACATTAAGGTGGCATAAAAGAATGTTCTACTGATGAAATTTCTGCATGGGTAAGAGAATATCTTTCTTTATCCAATGCTGTGACTACTAGAGCATCGACAGCTGGTTGCAGAAAAAATGAACTTAATGATAGCAATAATATCCCACACGTGACAACAAGTTTACATAGATAAAAATCTTCATTAACCAACAAAAATGTGAATCTATCACAAATCAATCTCCGCATCTGGCATCTATTGCTTTAGTTGATGAAGAAGCAACTAGTTTCGCGGATGTACCGCTTGATTTTCCTGTGGTACCTATCCAAGCCTCTGAAACTTGGAAGGATGTAATCATTTGTAACGATTTACCTTCAGATCAGAAGAATCAGATTCTCAATCTATTGAAATCTTTTGAAGATGTGTTGTCTGATCTACCTGGACGAACTAACATTATTTCTCACGAAATAAAATTATCGGATCCCACTCCGATTAAGTTACGACCGTATGCAATTCCTTTGCATATCAGAGAGCAGGTTGATAGTGAGGTCGACAATATGTTGAAAATGGGGATAATCTCTCCATCAGATTCTCCATTTTGTTTTCCGATGGTAGCAGTACGGAAGAAAGACAAATCCATTCGTATATGCATTGATTTCCGTCGACTAAATAAAGTCACGATATCAGATTCTGAACCAATGCCTTTGCTGGAAGACCTGCTACCTCGTTTAGCTTCCGCTACTTTCTTTAGCAAATTCGATTTATCAAAAGGGTATTGGCAGATCCCTTTGACCGAAGAATGTAAACCATTGACGGCATTTGCAACATCGAAGGGTTTGTTCCAATACAATGTCATGTGTTTTGGGCTCAAAAATGCGCCTGCAACTTTTGTACGGATGATGCGTCGAGTATTTGGGAGCCGTTATGACCTAATATCTTATATAGATGACATTTGCATGTTTCATGACACATGGGAAGAACATGTAGATGGTATACAATCTTTACTCCAGACACTAAGAATACACAATCTCACAGCCCGTCCATCCAAAATAGAAATTGGATTCAAGGAAATTTCATTTCTAGGACACAAAATTGGCAGACATGTAATACAACCTGATGAATCTAATTTAAAACGCATACTTGATCTTACAATCCCAACTACAAAGAAGCAAGTACGGAGTCTATTAGGATTGGTGAATTTTTACCACAAGTTTATTCCAAGGTTCTCGTCTTTGACTGCTGTCTTATCTGATCTAACTAAAAGAGGTATGCCTAACAAAGTAGTTTGGACAGAACAATGTAACCAGGCATTACAAAACATTAAGACTCATTTTTCACAGTATCCGATATTAAGACTGCCAGATTTAAAAAGATCATTTATTGTTGTAACAGATGCTTCGCTCCACGCAATAGGCGGGTGTTTGGGACAAAGTTTTGATGGCAAGTTTCATCCGATCTACTACTTGAGTAGGAAACTGTCGGAAGCCGAATCCAAATACTCTATTTTCGACAGAGAACTGTTGGGTATAGTATGGACTTTGAATAAACTTCAAAAGTATGTGGTAGGTACGCATTTTACTATAATGACAGATCAGAGATCATTAACGTATCTGCAAACCTGTAAATCACCAAGTGCAAGACTTACGAGATTTGCATTACAGTTGCAAGCGTATGACTTTGATATCGTCCATATAGAAGGACATAATAATGTAATCGCGGATACTCTATCAAGAGTAATACATTGAACTATGTAACTGTCCTGGGTACAAGAAGTGACAACAAACATTGTTTATGTTCATAATCAATTGATGGATAGATTATATAGCGATATTTTCGTAGCATTAATATGTTGCTCACAAGTTGTTGCCACATATTTTAACTGCATTTCACTCATCGTGATATCATTTCACTCATTACTTGAATTTGATTTTCCTTTTTATCATTATAGTTAAGTATAGTTAATGATGACCTGGAAACCTGCAGTTTCCAGGAGCGCGCAGGGGGGGGGGGGGGGGGGGGACCGTGGTGGGGGTAATATGTGGTGTCTGCCCATGCACACCACATGTTAGATTTATTGAGTTTGAGTTAGTGCTGATAAATGCGGCACTATTTGGGATATTTATTGAAAATGAGGCGCACCGGAAAATGACGTCAGAGTTTGTGTTGATATGTGTATGGGCCAAGGTGAAGTAAAACCTTGCACTTTGTGACAGCTGTGGTTTTTGGCTGTGTTTTCTTTTTAAGTTCCAGTATGGACCTACTACGAAGTGTGTACCTTCTGACAGGAGAGGGTTTGTACAAGAGCATGAATACTCTTGAATTAAAAGTAATATGTACGGAGAAAATTAATAAATAAGGATAAATCATGAATAACGAGTATGCATGCTACAAAGAATTTCAGTTATTAAAAGATGTCGAATTCGTTTGAAAAGAAGACTGTTTTAGTTCCTCATTGGTCAGGTAGAGAACCTGTATGCGTGTTGTGATAGAGGGAACAAAACTATGAAAAGTGAGAGATTTTACCCGGGATGTAACGGGATAACGAGCAGTACTATGAGCGACCGCTGGAGCAATCAAATATATATTAACTGTGGACAGGGGTAGCAATTTACCTATAATAATAATAAACGAACACAAAATATATTCGAACGGCGCCCCACCACAGATATGGGAGGCTGTCGTCCGTTGGATTTGAAGGACATTTGAAGGTTGCTCAGGCTATTGGCAGACAGAGTTCTATGTTGGGACAATATCGGAATTTTGATCAATCTATCGCTGTTCAACAATGAACATTTTATGCAGAGACAGCTGTTGGAATGCAACTTTGTGCAGACATGAAATTTACAATATTCGTATACTAGGTCATGCCCAGACCTGGTACCTTACTTGAGGATCAGAAAAAAAAACATTATATCCATGATGAAATCGTTCACGCTGATTTACCATGAGAGGAATGCTATACCAATCTGACGAATATCTTCACGGGAGAAATATGAATCTGCGATTTTACGAGGAGGGCGTTTCGCTGGACAAGTGGACTCGGAAGTAATAGATCAAACCGTTAGGACATTGACAAGGTCACCTCATCAGTTTAGTCGGTCACTCGTTGGAAAATAACATTTCGTCTCTATCATTATATATTGACACTATCTCTACAATGTGTCTCACACGAGTAAAGGTCGGACATTCCCATTGAACTGAATACTCAGTGAACGATTTACGAGAACGTCTTCATATTTCGTCATCATGGTTGCTGATTACTACATTATAAGATTACTACATTATCCACATTTCAATTTAATATTGCGTGGAACGACCCATTGGAGTTACAGCGAAGAATGGACGCTCATGGTCGATTCAGATAAGTAATGTTATGTAACGTCATGGTTGTTGGTCCTATCATTGTTGGGCAAATCTCGCTTCTTTTGTGTTATATTTTCTTTTCTTTGTCTCTTGCGGGCGACTGTTTAGGAGGCATTTTACGTTTCAGTGTCGTATTTCTATAGGTTGATTGCATTAATTTCTTTCAGGGATTCAGCATTTAGTGCTGTCGTGATTTCCGCTCTGTTTGAAATTAAGGCTTTCATGCGTGTTAGCTGTGCTGTGATTCGTCGTATTTTTTTTTTTTTTTAAATTTCAATTTTGTTCGGGAATTTAGTCTGGCGTAGGTCTTTCCTGGCTATCTTTTGTAAAATTTACATTAATGATAAAAGTGATTTGTCGTTTTGTCTCGTTAATTACTGGTGGAAATTTTAATTTTCTTTTGTCTTAGAATTTTCGACTACTTACAATTTTGTCGTTTCTTTATTTTGTTTCCATCCATGTCTTTCGTTAGTCATGTCATGTGATATTTTTTCTTTGCAGCATGTATATGATAAACTATTTATTGATTAACTATAATTCTATAATATTGTTGGTGATATATCCTGCGATTCTTGTCGATAACAAGAAGCAGGATCATAAACGCTAATTATTATATTAATAAGCGTATAAAGGATTTGTGCAGGTGATATAGTTATATATATATATCACATTGTGACTATACCAATCAGACACACTATTCCATAGTGTGATGGTCTAAGTAAGGCAGAGGAGAACATAGATATTGATTTATTGTTTAGAAAAGTTATAATTTGTGGTATACTATGGCGACTCTTGACTATTTTATTAAACAAGGCAAGGCGCTGGGTATGGAAGGTGATATTTTAAAAAATTTTGCTTTGACTGCATATGAAAAAGCAGAGGCAAAAGAAGAAAGAGAAAGAAATGAGAAAAGAGAAAGAGAAGAAATAGAAAGAAATGAGAAAAGAGAAAGAGAAGAAAGGGAATTTACTATGGCACAAGAAAAAGCAAATAAGGAAGAGAGAATTCGTATAGCAGAAATCGCTGCGGAACGAGAGAAAATGGAACATGAAAAGGCAATTCGTTTAGCGGAAATTGCTGCCGAGGAGGCAAAATTTGAAAGGGAGAAAGCTTTTGAGGTTGAAAAACTTCGTTTTCAACAACATCATGGTTCCCATGATTCAGATAGTAATGGTTCATCGAAGAAGGCAATCACAACCCCTAACTTTAATTTAAGACTACCACCTTTTTCTCCTCCTCACGACGATATAAGTTTTTATTTATTAAGATTTCAGGAAAGAGTCTCTTGCTTAAATATTGATAAAGATTCGTGGTCTGGTGTTTTTTTTCGGGTCTCCTCACAGGTGATGCAGTTGGGGTCTATCTGGGTATAGACCAAGATAAAAGACATGATTTTCAGGTCGTAAAGGCAGCATTTATACGCAGATATGGTCTGGATCAGGAAGGCTATAGACAAAAGTTTCGATCCATGTTACCGGTAGAGGGTAAAAAATTTTGAGGATTTTGTTTCCTCCATAAAACTATGTCTCCAAAGATGGGTTGAACAGGCTTCTATCCCTAAAACGTTTGAAGGATTATGTGATCTCTTATTAAGAGATAAAATTGTTTCGTCGGTAAACCAGGATATTGTATCATTCTTACAAGAACGTAATCCGACTAGTATCGATGAAATGGAAAAATTAGGTCAACAATTTTCCGTTGCTCATCCAAACTTGTCATTGAGCAGAGCAAAAGTCTTGGACTCATCTACTGCGTGTGCTGCGACGCACGGGAGATCGCGCACTCGTAGCTTGGATAGACGATATAATCATAGAGAAAATAATCACACATCCTATAGGGGTAAATATAATTTTTACCATAATCGCTCACCTTCACGAGGTAGAGACAGGCATAATTTCAACAATTATAACAATAAACCAATGGTATCGAAATAACCAGTATTCACACAACAAATATACGGACAATCATAATTTGTCACCGCGGGGTGGCCATTATAACAGGGACAACAATGGACATTCTCATTCAGACAATTTTTCAGATCGCAGAAGATCTCACTTCGTTAGAAGTCATAATAGAGCACGCTCACAAGCCAATGCTTGTCAGACGGTAGATAGAAATGTCAGTAATGACATCCATCCAACCAATAATCACGCCAATGCGTGTAACGTTGATTTAGAAAATTCTAATAATTGTACAGAATGTAAGATGTTATTTCAACCTGGAGCTACACCACGGCTTAAATGTGGACATGGCTTACCAGTGTTGTCATCTTATGACGGTGTTGGTACTCTCACTTTACATAATGGGTTTTTGTTTAACACTCCAATTAAAATTTTAAGGGACACGGGTTCCACAACGGTCGGGATAAGAAGGTCGTTAATCCCTCCATCTTGTTTCACTGGAACGTCAGTGAAATGCATAACTTTCGGAGGCACGGTAGAGATATATCCCATGGCCGACGTAACAATAACCACGCCATTCTTTACTGGGAAAGTTCGTGTATGTGTTCTCAACCAGCCTTGCTGTGACTTGATTTTGGGAAACATAAAGGGTATAAAAGAATGTTCTACTGATGAAATTTCTGCATGGGAAAGAGAATATCTTTCTTTATCCAATGCTGTGACTACTAGAGCACAGCTGGTTGCAGAAGCAAATGAACTTAATGATAGCAATAATATCCCACACGTGACAACAAGTCATTACATAGATAAAAATGCATTCATTAACCAACAAAAATGTGAATCTATCACAAATCAATCTCCGCATCTGGCATCTATTGCTTTAGTTGATGAAGAAGCAACTAGTTTCGCGGATGTACCGCTTGATTTTCCTGTGGTACCTATCCAAGCCTCTGAAACTTGGAAGGATGTAATCATTTGTAACGATTTACCTTCAGATCAGAAGAATCAGATTCTCAATCTATTGAAATCTTTTGAAGATGTGTTGTCTGATCTACCTGGACGAACTAACATTATTTCTCACGAAATAAAATTATCGGATCCCACTCCGATTAAGTTACGACCGTATGCAATTCCTTTGCATATCAGAGAGCAGGTTGATAGTGAGGTCGACAATATGTTGAAAATGGGGATAATCTCTCCATCAGATTCTCCATTTTGTTTTCCGATGGTAGCAGTACGGAAGAAAGACAAATCCATTCGTATATGCATTGATTTCCGTCGACTAAATAAAGTCACGATATCAGATTCTGAACCAATGCCTTTGCTGGAAGACCTGCTACCTCGTTTAGCTTCCGCTACGTTCTTTAGCAAATTCGATTTATCAAAAGGGTATTGGCAGATCCCTTTGACCGAAGAATGTAAACCATTGACGGCATTTGCAACATCGAAGGGTTTGTTCCAATACAATGTCATGTGTTTTGGGCTCAAAAATGCGCCTGCAACTTTTGTACGGATGATGCGTCGAGTATTTGGGAGCCGTTATGACCTAATATCTTATATAGATGACATTTGCATGTTTCATGACACATGGGAAGAACATGTAGATGGGATACAATCTTTACTCCAGACACTAAGAATACACAATCTTACAGCCCGTCCATCCAAAATAGAAATTGGATTCAAGGAAATTTCATTTCTAGGACACAAAATTGGCAGACATGTAATACAACCTGATGAATCTAATTTAAAACGCATACTTGATCTTACAATCCCAACTACAAAGAAGCAAGTACGGAGTCTATTAGGATTGGTGAATTTTTACCACAAGTTTATTCCAAGGTTCTCGTCTTTGACTGCTGTCTTATCTGATCTAACTAAAAGAGGTATGCCTAACAAAGTAGTTTGGACAGAACAATGTAACCAGGCATTACAAAACATTAAGACTCATTTTTCACAGTATCCGATATTAAGACTGCCAGATTTAAAAAGATCATTTATTGTTGTAACAGATGCTTCGCTCCACGCAATAGGCGGGTGTTTGGGACAAAGTTTTGATGGCAAGTTTCATCCGATCTACTACTTGAGTAGGAAACTATCGGAAGCCGAATCTAAATACTCTATTTTCGACAGAGAACTGTTGGGTATAGTATGGACTTTGAATAAACTTCAAAAGTATGTGGTAGGTACGCATTTTACTATATAATGACAGATCAGAGAGCATTAACGTATCTGCAAACCTGTAAATCACCAAGTGCAAGACTTACGAGATTTGCATTACAGTTGCAAGCGTATGACTTTGATATCGTCCATATAGAAGGACATAATAATGTAATCGCGGACACTCTATCAAGAGTAATACATTGAACTATGTAACTGTCCTGGGTACAAGAAGTGACAACAAACATTGTTTATGTTCATAATCAATTGATGGATAGATTATATAGCGATATTTTCGTAGCATTAATATGTTGCTCACAAGTTGTTGCCACATATTTTAACTGCATTTCACTCATCGTGATATCATTTCACTCATTACTTGAATTTGATTTTCCTTTTTATCATTATAGTTAAGTATAGTTAATGATGACCTGGAAACCTGCAGTTTCCAGTAGCGCGCAGGGGGGGGGGGGGGGGGGGGGGAGGGGTGTGGTGTCTGCCCATGCACACCACATGTTAGATTTATTGAGTTTGAGTTAGTGCTGATAAATGCGGCACTATTTGGGATATTTATTGAAAATGAGGCGCACCGGAAAATGACGTCAGAGTTTGTGTTGATATGTGTATGGCCAAGGTGAAGTAAAACCTTGCACTTTGTGACAGCTGTGGTTTTTGGCTGTGTTTTCTTTTTAAGTTCCAGTATGGACCTACTATGAAGTGTGTACCTCCTGACAGGAGAGGGTTTGTACAAGAGCATGAATACTCTTGAATTAAAAGTAATATGTACGGAGAAAATTAATAAATAAGGATTAATCATGAATAACGAGTATGCATGCTACAAAGAATTTCAGTTATTAAAAGATGTCGAATTCGTTTGAAAAGAAGACTGTTTTAGTTCCTCATTGGTCAGGTAGAGAACCTGTATGCGTGTTGTGATAGAGGGAACAAAACTATGAAAAGTGAGAGATTTTACCCGGGATGTAACGGGATAACGAGCAGTACTATGAGCGACCGCTGGAGCAATCAAATATATATTAACTGTGGACAGGGGTAGCAATGTACCTATAATAATAATAAACGAACACAAAATATATTCGAACGGCGCCCCACCACAACAACAAAGACAACAACCAAAAAGCTACAGACTTTCATAAATGGGTGCTTGCGTAGAATAGAGGGATTAAAATGGTATGACAAGGTTACCAACGTGGAACTGATGACAAGAACTAGACAAGTGCCAGTGGAACAAGAGATGAGAAGAAGATAATGGCGATGGATAGGACACACACTGAGGAAACCTGTTGATAGCATTACAAGGCAGTCCTTGTTCTGGAACCCCCAGGGAAAGAGAGGCAGAGGTAGACCAAGAAGCACACGGAGAAGAGAGCTGGAAACAGAGGTGAAAATGATGAGGAGAACATGGAAATAACTTGAGATGATGGCACGTGACAGGAGGACTTGGCAGGTGTTTGTTGAAGGCCTATGCTCCTTTGGGAGTGGAGGGTTATGAATGAAGGTGGTGGTGACCAGTTCCCCTTTCTCGCTACTTTGCCTTCCTTAACTCAAGAGCAAGTCAAGTACCTATTTTGAGGAAAAAAGTCAAAAAGTCAACGCAACAAAAGACAACCATTGACAAATCAAAAAAGTCTGAAGAAACACAAACAGTCGTGACAAACTTTGGAGACCTCATTTTCCTCGCATGTTTTCCATGAGAAGTAAATATACCGGACGCGCATAGGTTTCCCGAACCGGGATCTCCTTTCTCCGAGTAAATAGTTCCTTTTGTATTAGTGTATTCAGAGTTTGTACCGAGTAAGCAAAGTAGTGTAGACAAAGTTTTCATGAAACTGACAGGATAGCTGGGTAGAGAACATCTTTAGAGTTGAGAATCTGCGTCTTTGGTTTGTGACAAAAAATTTTAATTTTTGGTTATTGGGCGTAAAGTACAAGTACTCATGAAGAAAATGCATGCACTCTTGAAGGACGAGCGACCAGTCAAGTGGGCCGATTTTTCCAAACGCTGGTAGTGATGGGAGGCTTTTTTTTATTAAATTTTTTTCGCTATTCTATCGGCTGACTTCCTCCTGGTCTTGTTCCACTCTAGTCCTCGGTCCTTCAGAGATGTCTAATATCCTCCCAACGGACTCAAGGTCGTCCTGGAGGTCCGAATCCCTGGGTCTTAGCCTCCCATACCTGCCGTGGCTGTGGTAATGTGGGATGATATAAATATTTATAGGGGACTTAGTGTACTGACTGAGATCAGCTGTGAAGGTATCTGTATCTAATAGGTGTATTGTTTTACAGATAACCTTACTTTGCTACCACATTTATACCTCAGTCAGAATTATTCTGGAATATTGTGATGACTACGTTGAATGTCTAGGGTTATGATAATGATGAAGTGTAAGTCACAACAACAACAGACAGATAAACAATTTAGTTTAATCCACAACTCTTTACAACACTGGGACACTCACATACATAGACCACTCTATAAGACTATCTTAAATGAGTCAAGTGTTAAAGTTTTAAAAATATATGTATTAATTCCTTTCAATAATAGATATCCTGATTCAACTACAAAGTGAACCAGGAATCACAATCAAATGTAATTACAAGTTGTATGTACACTATTTATAGATATGATCTTTGTAATGACATATATTATTATTATTATCATATGTGTGTAAGTTGTGAAGTAGTACTATGAGGTAATACTGGCTTTTTCAAGCTAGGTGGTTGTTTGTCATCATGACTTCAAGTGTTTACTTCTGGTGGATATAGTATTGGGAAAAGTTCGCAGTTCCTGTCATTTGAAACAATTAATTGTCCCTCTTTATTTAATATACTGTCAATTTTAGAGGGGGGTACATAAGATTGAGCTGCTCTGGCCACAGAATCTTATCTTCTGTGAGGGCGGCAGGAAACAGTCTCCTCTGCTCGCTTGCTTCACCGTATTCCTGATACACCACACTGGTCGCTATCTGGACCAAGGAGTAAGCTACCAGCCTCTGGATTCAGCAAAACTCAGACCAGGTGTTGCTTCAATAAGTTAGGACCACGGTCCCTGAAACAAGAAGGTTGTACCTCCTATTTCAGAACTAATTTATAAACTATTTCCACACTGAAACACAATACATAACAAACACTGAGTTCAGAGCGGTAGGCCAACTGCTAGCTTCATCTGAAACAATTTACACCAGTATTCTTCTCCCTAATGGTTACTACGCCTCTGCAATTCCAGCATTATTTCCTTCTAGTCAATAAGATAGGTGTCAGTGTACTATTTGGCGATCCCATGCAGATATACTTCTCTCCGACAAGTTTTGTTCAGGTTGGAGCAATATCTAGGCTTTGCCTCATGTTTGCTACTGAACCACACACATATACAGACATAAATTATCAATTCATATTCAATTTTCATCAAAAAGATATCAAATATGTCAATCTTACCACAATTCATGAAAATAATAAACAAATACGTTGACCGGCGATGAATTATGGCACAAATTCCGATCTGCCTCTGTCCCAGGCTTTTATTTAGAAAAATATGAGCTGGATCTCAACGCACTGTTTCTTAGTAAGTTTATTTTAAAATGTGGCACTGAACAGACGCTCCTAATTGACTATATCAACGGGTCTAGCCAATAGGACCATGTTTACGAAAGCTTTTGAAAAAATTTACCCTTCCTACGTTTCCCCTAACAACCAAAATTAGTATTTGCAGTCCGACTAATCATGTTTAGCCTTACATATCATTCCCGCCAATCAAATCGGATTTAACATGGTGGCCTATTTCCCGTAAAATGGTGGTTTTAAAACTTGCCACTGAGCGATTATGATTTGGTGCTGTCAGACAACCTCACTATTTTCTTTTGGCTATAATTTGTTAATTCCTAGACTATTTGCGTAACACTTAACATATTCTTTGTCAGCAAGTCCTAAGGAACCCAAATATATAAATTTAATGGAGCTAAGTGGCTGCGTTCAAAATATGCATTTTCTTCTACCTCCCGTTCACTTCGATACGATGTGGTGTCTCGGTACTGTCAGGCTTTCAGACATAAAACAGTATAATGTCATGTTTACTAATAAGCATTAAACAGGTTTTTAAACCTAATTCTCGTATTTGTAGTGTTTTCTATCACTGTCTATCTGAAAAAAAGTTAGTGCTTCATGCCTTACGCTTGGGGTGGCATTAATTTTATATCGCGAGACGCGTGTTAGTGTTGCAGGCGTTCCTCCGTTCAGCCCTCTCTCTCTCTCTATCCTAAGTCCATCTGTCCTTTCGTTACGCAGTGTATAAAATGAAATGCTAGTATTAATCTAGGTCATTAATCAGCTTGCGTATCTCAAGGTTTTCTAAGAAATACAGTACACGTTTTATTGTTAGAAAGGCGTGTATGCTGCTATAGGCTTTACTATCAAACGTGAAAGCGTTACAATTTTCAGACGAAGTAGAAAAAAAAAGGATCTCGAGTACAGTCATTGTGACAGCACTGTTCTTTACCATTCTTCTTTCCCTTTTATTGAATTTATGTGTTAGGCTTTACATTTACCTTTTAATTTATATATGTGGATTTAGAATGTTTCACGACAGTGGCAGCCGATCTTCTCCCATTCTGCAGACATTGTCAAACCATCTTATTTGGGACTGTTCTACGTGGGTCTGCAGAGGTTGGGTTTTTAGGTCTTAACGTATCGTCTGGTTGCGGACCATGTCTCTTCTTGTTATTTCAACCACCTTTATCGGATACCTCATTTCTGAGGTTTGGCTGAAGTAATACAATAACCAAAAAGTTACAGACATTCATGCTTGCGTAGAACAAAAGGATTTAAGTGGTAATGACAAAGTCACCAATGTGTAACTCATGACAAGAACCAGATACGTGACAGTAGAACAAGAGATGAGAAGAAGACGCTGGCGATGGATAGGACACACGTGGAAGAAACCTGCTGATAGCATTACAAGGCTAGTCTTTGTTCTGGAACCCCCAGGGAAAGAGAAGATGAGGTAGACCAAAAAAAAAACACATGGAGAAGAGAACTGGAAACAGAAGTGTAAATGATGAGGAGAACATGGAAAGAACTTGAGCTGATGTCACGTGACAAGAGGATTTGGCATGTGTTTGTTGAAGGTCTATGCTCCTTAAGCAGTTAAAAGGTATCGATTGATTGATTTTGGAAATAAGTTTTTGTTTCGTGTTGTCCCAATTTTATATTTTATTAATCCTCTTTCAATTTACTTTACAACTATGTATACCCCAATTCCCAACATAAAAACAAAACGTGGTGAGAACCGACCTTTCAACTTTAACACTATAAAAAAAACCTCTACGGGACAGAAACGTCTTTGCGTCAAAAATAGTTAAAAAAAATATGGTCCTTTAATAGGTAATGAATGGGTCACATTATAACTGGATGACTTTCGTTATTAAGAATAGAATAATGGGACTCAAGAAAAAAAAAGGGGGTTATTAAATTATGGAATTCATTATTTTTATTCTTCTCTCGCTTAGTTTTATTTAGTAAATGAATAAATATTACATACATAAAGGAATGTTTCAGGCACTAGTAATAAATAAAGAAGTAGAAAACTAGACAACAACAACAACAACAAAAAAATAGAAGTGAGTGGCTTACTGGAGAACCGAACTCTGACCTTCTGAACGGCACCCCTGCCTACCTACGGAAGCGAATCACACTATCCTCCCTGCCAACTAGACACCACAAAAATAGTGCTTAGCAGACAGGGGTCATTAGCGCGATTCGCAACACGGAACAACGGATATGTACCTAAGGCGATCCAGCATAATGATGCAATCACTTCTGTTGTTCCCCCCTATTATACAGTTTAGGTCAGATTGCACAAGACAAAGACCTTAATACTGTGTCTAGCAAACGATAGAAGAATGAGTAAAGTAAAGGACAGAGAGTAGGTGTGGTATTGTATAAAGGTTTCAGAAGTAAAGAGGGGAAACTCGAGGCCTGTAAACAGTAAATAAATATACTACTGGACAAAAGTTAAGGGCCGCCATTCAGTTTAGACAAGGTTTATATAATTCTTCGTGAGCAGGGTCGATTTTCCAAATGTCCGGTAGCTTGAAATCTCTCAAGAAGTCTCTGAATGGTAGAGTGGGACACTGCTAAACGTCTTGCAACATGACGAACAGATTGACCACCCTGAATCCATGCCATGGCTCGACCACGGTCTACAGTGCTGACTTGTCTTTACAGTTTGCCAATCAATTATATAAACCTTGTCTAAACTGAATGGCGGCCCTTAACTTGTCCAGTAGTATAATACACACATAGAGATGTCTTTCAGGCACTCGCGAGAAATAAAGAAGTTGAAAACTAAACAACAGAAAACCAACAGAAGTGAGTGGCTTGCCGGATAATCGAACCCAGGACCTTCTGAACGACACGCTCCAGTCTACCCAGCTGTAAATGGGTACCTGACTTTGCTCTTGAGTTAGGGAAGGAAAAGGTAGCGAGGGAGGGAACTGGTCACCCCCACATCTCGATGCTGGACCTAATATAGTGAAGTCTCTAACACTTCCTGCCTGTACGGCAGTGAATCGAATCCGGAACCTTTGCTCTAACCACTCCTCCAATCGGACGTTCCAGTGCACATAAGCTACATTATAACATATTTAACCATGCGTCTATGTACATTTTTGCCAAGAAAGGACCCGTAGACAATCAGAGAGTTCCGTAGCCTCCGCCAGACAATCAGAGAGACCCGTAGATTTCACTGGGCAAGCCAGAGGGTCTATGGCAAACACACACACACACACAAAGGTTACGAAACTCAGGCTTAGTTGCTCGCCGACATCAAAGTCTGGACAGAGTCAAGGATAATGGTCAGATAAGTTAAACAAACATTCAAGTGGGCCTGTAAACAAGATTAATTAAATCATCAGAGATGAGCAGATAACTCACGAAAGGTGCATCATAATAATATTAGTAATCAGAGGGTAATCACGAGGGCACTGGACATAAATCCAGCACGCTGGGAGGATGAAGCTGACTTATCTCACCAATTGGCGAAGCTATCTACGGCGCCACCTCAGCTTGGGCGAGGGACCCAAAGATGCAGCAATAAAGAATGCAGTCAGCGACCCATAGCTTGACTGCTTGCGTCAGGGTCAGCGAACCAGAGCTGACCAAGACCCTACTCCACCTCCGCGTGGTGGTCCTGGAAACAGGTTGCATCACTGCAGTCTGGTTGAGAGAGTAGGAATCGAAGAGGAAAGGCAAACCCGGTCCCCAAAAAATGCCGTGCTGAAGTCGGATGTGTCGGCCGAAAGGCGCAGATATCGCAGCTCCGGTGTAAACAGAGACAACGCAACCAACATCCTTTTCAGGACGAACGAGGAAGAAGAAGATTGGGCGAAAAGAAGCTCTCACGGCAAGCAGAAGAGAGGAGAAAACGTCGAAAGAAACACGAGAAAAATAAGCAGCTGAGGGCTGTAACCTCAGGGGCGTATTTCTATAGTCAGTTATGACTGAGGGCGCTATTATTATTATAGTAATAATAATAATAATAAAAATAATAAAGACAAGAACAACAACAAACAACTGCATCCACAACTTCAGACATATCTTCTTTTCTGGTTCTGAACAAGATACTTCAGGGAAGAAAACAAAAGCCTAAGGGGGGTATCAAACATTGAGGTAACCTGTTGATAGCATTACAAGACATTCCTGTTTGCTGGAATCCCCCCTGGCAAGAGACACAGAGGGAGAACAAAAAAAAAAAAAACACACGGAGAACAGAACTGGAGACAGAAGTGAAAACGATGAAGCAGACGTAAAAAGAACATGAGCTCATGGCACGTGACAGGAGGACTTATCATGTATCTGGATCAAAACCTATGCACCTTGGGCATCTAAAAGGCATTGATTGACAGATAGTGTGGCTTCAGGGATATTTTAGCAGACAGTGTGGCTTCAGGGATATGTTAGCAGACAGTGTGACTTCAGGGATATGTTAGCAGACAAAGAACTAGCCGAACAGTTGCTCGCTCATACATGTCGTAAGAGGAATAAGATGGACTACATTTTCTACATTGGAAGATCTGGAATATGCAGATGACATTGCACTGCTAGCACATTCACATCAACGCATCCAGGAAAAAACGGATAGACTTAATAAGTATAGCCAGCAGGTGGGCTTGAACATCAACCTAAAGAAGACAGAGGTCATGACGCTCAATGTGAGCAGCCCTGAGCCCATATCAGTAAGGAATCAGCAACTGGAACAGACAGACACCTTCATATACCTAGGATGCATAGTAACACCAGATGGCGGAGCAAGCAAAGACATCAACAACAGAATGAACAAAGCAAGAATAGCCTTTTTAGTCTAAACAACATCTGGAAGTCCTCTCAGTACAGCACAAGCACAAAATTAGGATTATATCAGAGCTGTGTGCTTTCTGTGCTTCTCTATAGCGCGGAGAGCTGGAGAGTTACAGAGAAGGAAATGTCGAAATTGTCCTCTTTTCACACAACATGCCTAAGAAAAATTGTCCGAATCTTTTGGCCGAATACCATCACCAACCAAGATCTGCTTACTCGGAGCAAGCAAGAGGACATGCACACCATCATAGCTGGCAGACGCTGGATCTGGGTTAGCCATGTCCTCAGAAGAGACCCCGATGCCATCACAAGAACAGCTATGCTATGGACCCCTGAAGGAAAACGAAAGAGAGGCCGACCAAAAACAACTTGGTGGAGGACTGTGGAGGCTGAGATGCAAAGAATGAACCAGAGTTGGGGCTCTGTACGAAGGATGGCCGCCGACCGAGCAAAGTGGAATCAATTTGTTGTTGCCCTACAAGACGCAACCAGGCGTGATGGCCACTGACTGCTTTGACGGTCGGCGGCTAAGGATCAAAGAAGAAGAAATGTCGTAAGAAACGAGGTTCTTCTTCCTCATCTTTAAACTCCCAAAGGAGAATATACCTTCAACAAACATACGCCAAAACTTCCTGTCCCGTGCCTTCAGCTCTCAAAGTCTTTCCACGTCTTCGTCAACCCCTTCACGTCCGTTTTCAGTTCTCTTTTACACGTGTTCTTTTGTCTTCCTCTATGTATTCGCTAAAGGCCTATTCTCCTCGGGGAGCTAAATAGCATTGACTGATTGGTATGAAACCCCACTTCTTACACATATCACACTTCTATTGAAAAAAAAAAAAATACATAAATAACACTAAAGACTACCCATTTTAACTTGTAAGCATTTGGTATTTCCGCAACATCGGTCATTGCGTTCCAGTCAATTTTCCAACGGCAGTTTTCAATCGATGAATGTCTGCGGCAAGTGTTACTTCAGTGTTCGCTTAAATGATGATAAGTTAAATTATGTTCTAGATCAGTGGTTCCCAAGCTTTTGTACGTTGCTGCCCCCATTAACGTTCACATATATATATATATATATATATATATATATATATATATATATATATATATATATATATATATATATATATATATATATATATATATATGTGTGTGTGTGTGTGTGTGTGTGTGTGTGTGTGTGTGTGTGTGTGTGTGTTTGACAGTGCGAAGACGATGTGTGAAGGAGAATAAGAATTTGTATGTAATGTTGTCGTCACTCTCTCTGGCCTACTTTCACACACGTTCCGCGGTCACAGAAAAACTCTCTTGATGACAGGGGTCCCACTTTTATTAATGAAACCCTATCAGGTAGCACATGAATCATACAGAAAACAATGTTGTCTACAAGTTTACTTTTTGTAGGTAATTCCTATACAACATCATTTAACCAAGCTATGTAGGTGTTCTCTACGTAACACCATATAATAACCCAGCACAGACTGCTGGACTCTCTGAAATAAAATGAAACAAAATAAACTAGCATCGTACTAATGGACAAACATCATCTACGTTATAATACATATATATGTGTGAAAATATGCAAGTACATGTACTTATATGTCCATGTGTGTGTGTGTGTTGTTGTGTGTAGTGTTACACATGTGTGAAAATATGCCAATAGATGCGCTTAAATGACCATGTGTGTGTGTGTGTGTGTGTGTGTGTGTGTGTGTTCATGCAGGTCTGCGTATATGTGTAATCATACAATAAACATATCTCAGTCAACAATAATGCCTTCATACTCCTACTAGATACTAACTACACCATCACGCGAGAGAAAACGCAAATGACACACTTCTATCCATGATGAAATATTATACACAACTCACTGGTCTAAATGATCACATTTGATCAGTATCTTAGAGGCCTAGCTGCTCTAAAGAACAAGCAGATATAAATGTATATATACTCTATTCTTCCAGCTCTATACTAAACGTAATAGGCATACGCTACTCACGGAGTCAGAGGGTACGCTAATCTTCCTCTCACAAAAATCACTGATATAAAATTAACCACACTTACGGCTCACAAGAATGCAATATAACTGTTACTTAACACTACACAAATAATAATAATGGTACTAAGTACACACTTGTATACAGCGCAATGCGACACTAGAATTCCTCTTATAAAATCAGTGAGTACTTTACACGTTTAACACACAGTCTCACTGTTGAAAATAGCGATGAGATATACGTGAAATTACACTTAAATACACATAAATCGCCAGTCAGCTTCTATCAAGCTGTAGATAGACAAACGCTACAAAGCTTTAACTTCTAAACCTGAAAGTCTAATATTACTAAATCTAAAGTATTATAAAAATGTACTTATATGCAAGCATACCTCTATGTTAGTTCTCTTAGCACAGATGCAACTATGCAAAAGCCCAAACCTCAGTTGGTTATCGTACGAGGGCGCGTTTTGCACAAGAACGATCAGGCTACTTCTCAGCTCTCTGACTGAAGCCTCTCACTGTTTCAGTTTAAATCTTCATCTCCACCCCTGTACCACATGATAGCCGCCACGTCATAATGTCAGGGAAAGCTTCACCCATCCCTCTAGGGAGTAAATCAGGAGTCCTATGCTGAGTATGGATGACATGAGATCACATCTTAGTCAAGAGTATCTTCCTAATCGACACAACTCAAGGTCCGCCCAATAATGGGCTGTTACATCCCACGATATTCGTTGCCCTACTCACACTTCTTACGGTTTCGCGCTCAAAAAGGTGTATTCTTTTGGTGTCAGACAGCGCCGAGATGTCTAACAGCCGAGCGCTGTCTCCCATGTCTCACACGTCTGTCTTCTTCACGGATGGCAAAGGTGTGTTTCGTTTAGATCGCCCATTCCCGTGTGAGAATGCCACATGAGCGCAAATATACACCGTAGACACGATCGACTAATTACTCAGTCTAAAATTACACCTTTCTGGCCACACCGTCACACACACACAACACACACACACACACATATATATATATATATATATATATATATATATATATATATATATATATATATATATATATATATATATATATATATATATATATATATATTGTCGTTGATTTTTGATAGGGGAATTAAGACTAGGGTTGGTCCCTTCTGAATAGATTAGAATAAGTGATAGTTCAGGGAGAGATGATAATAGAAATAGGTTTCCACGAGTGAGATGGTAGAAATCAATAGAGGCTGTCTCTGAAATCGAGAATCTTCTCTCTTTCTCAGCCTATCTTCTACAACAGATTTAGAGGAGTCAGAAGTCTATTCACTACATATATTAATATATATATATTACCACTCACGTGCACACACACAATTGACGACAGTGAGACACACAGACGTGGGAAAACTATAACAATGATTATATAGATATTTTGGAACGAGCTGGCCAACACGCTGATTTAGTTCAAGAGAATTTTTAATTATCAGAAAATTCTATTCCCTCACAACACATAAAATTACATCAAACATATACAAATAGTCATAAAGTCAATGAATTTCTACAAGAAATGATAGACCCACAGTATGATCCTTTCCCTCGATGTTTAGCCCACAGTCCTGTTAGAAAAAAAAAAGATGATAGCCCCCAAAGAGTCACGGATACATCTGCTGTAGTCTAATGATTTTCCCTTTTAAAGGTATGAACAGACTTTGATAGTAGTATGATCTATCCTAAGGAAAAAATATACCTGAAGTAGCAACAATTTGCATAAATGGAATTACAAAGTGGGTGAATAAATAGTTATCATAAAAAACCTCACTCAGTCTGCTTTCACTCGGTTCTTTCATCAGGGTACCCTGGCTCACGTACTTACCTAATAGCTTGCTGGTGTTCGCCGTCTGGCGCACTATATGACGCACCGTTTAAATCGGTCTATCTTTTGCTGAAGTGGATTCCCAGCTCTGCAGATCGTGGTTTCATTCACGGGGTCCGGGGAGCGTCCACTTCATTCGATAGTTTTTTTTACAGATTTAAGTTAGTGTCACTTCACCCCGTCCAGGTACGAATTAGTTTTTTTTTTAACGGGCACACAGTGTCAGAATCACGAGGTTTCCCGTATTTAGGAAGATGATCGGTTGGTAAATTCTTTCAATAGATAATTATTGTTCACACCCACAGTTCGTCAAAATGTCGGAAGGTCAATGATTTGAAATGTTTTTACTTGCCACATGGGCTGAAATGTACTCGAGGTTTTTTCTCTGGAAGAGTTAAATCAGGCTCGATGGGCCCGTTACTTCATTTAACCTTTAAAGTTCTTGTAAAGATTATACACCAAGTCTTTAAGGAAAATGTTTTAGTTCTTCACAGATATTTCTCGTGTACTCAAACGCTGGCAAAGTTGGGTCACCCCAGTTTCACTGAATTAAAAAAAAACAGCATATAAAATACTATACATACTATGTACTCGGATATAACTTACATTATCAACTGCAAGCGGAGGCTTGACTTATCGTTTAAAACCTTCCCGTGAAATAAGTTATATTCATAAAATCAATCATCATGAATTAGAAATACATACGTATTTCGTCAATACTCAGTGATGAATCTATGCAGTTATAAGTTAGTTTAAATATTCTCGACTGGTTATTAGCAGTTAAATAAAAATTTTTATCGCTGCATGAGTTAAGCTAGAAATTATAATTTATTCCGCTTTCCACTGAAACACGTCAGCTAGAGAATATAACAAACTTATAAATTAATTTCTTCTGCACAAAAGAAACTAGTTAAAATGAAATAGGCGATTTATCCCTTAAATCACTCACAAATAATACTAGATATCTAATATAATATGTACCTCAAAACAGAACTACTAAGAACTTAAATCACTTCGACCAACTAATTGCCATCTACTATCAACAGAGATTCTTAGGAATCGAACGAGGTCGTTCTCGTCTTGACTGCGGAGTTACTAAGTGAATGAAATCTAAAACTCTGGTTTACAACTTAAACAGACCAAGGATGCGCGCTATTTCAGAACACCCCCGTCTCCCCCTCTCCTATCTCTCTCTATTAACACTTCCCACCAACTCAGACGCTGGTCATAACATGCCAAACGTGCGTCTTCACACCTCACGCCCAGGACTGACCGTAGAGCCGTGTCATGGAAAAACCAGACGAATATCTGCCATTCGGTCTCTCGAGAACACATTTCTCACACTATTTTGTCTACTGCCGGGCCTGACACCGAGAAACTTAACCGTAGAGCGCCAGATATGTCTGCCATCCCATGTCTATCGAGACGAATCTCACCTATATGCTTACATATATATAATGTGTGTGTGTGTATGCTCCATCCCCTCCCTAAGCAGAACTGATATTTACAGGATTAGTTTTACCTCAGGTAGCAGTGGCCCCTTCAGTCATGACTGACTATGGTAATGCACCACTTAGGTGACAGCCCTCAGCTGCTTATTTTCCTCGCGTTTCTTTCGACGTGTTCTCCTCTCTTCTGCTTGCCGTGAGAGCTTCTTTTCGCCCAATCTGAGGTGATGCAGCAGAGAGCATCGCCACTTTGTGTGATCGGCAGCTTCATCCTCCCATGTTGCTGAATTTATGTCCAGTGCCTTCGTGTCTCTCTTGCGCACATCTCTGAATTCCAGCTGCAGTCGCCCAGCTGATATTTTGCCATCTGATAGCTGTCCGTATAAAAAAAAAAACCTTTCGGGATGCGACCATCTTCCATGCGGCGGACATGGCCAAACCATTGTAATCTGCTCGGTGTAAACATTGTATACTTGCTTTGAAGGCCAGCACCTCGACGTATATCACTTTGTCTTTCCACGAAATACGAAGAATGTGGCATAGATACCGCACATGGAAGTCATTGAACCTTCTCTCTTGCTTAGCATTGGTTGTCCATGTCTCGCTGCCATACAGAAGCTCGCCGATGACGCAGGCATTATATACCACAGTTTTAGTCTTCACGGCGGCGGCGGTAACGCAAAGGTTAGCACACTGGCTTCCTAGCTTGATCCACGGTTCAATCCCCAGTTGAGGTGGGATTTTATTAGACCGCAAATGGCTCCGCGGTCGACCCAGCCTCATGAATTTGGTACCACAGCAACTCTGGGAAGGTTAAGGCGGCCGGCGTGATGTTGACCACATCACCCCTAGTGTGCCGATGGTCAACAAAATATGGGCCTAACACCATATTCCCAATATGCCTCAATGGGCGTGTAACGGGATCCTCTCCTTTTTTAGTCTTCACAGTGAGTCTGTAATTTTTCCACCCACGCGCTAGCAAAAAGTAGTGAACAATTACACTGACAAACAAAATTTTTCTTTCTTATATAAGAATAAGTGTTCTTAGGTCAGTTTCTTGCGCTGATTTCAAATTTGAAATCCGTTTATCTCTATCACGTCGGGTTCTTAAGATATTTGTGAATAAATATATTTTTGGGAAACTGTTATTTGCTCCGTTTCATTTTTACTATATAACTTTTTAAAAATTAATAAAATGCAAAATAATTCTACTTTTTATACTGCTAAAAGATGCATGACATATGTTACGTTATATTTCAAATAGTTACTGTATTTTGAAATAATTCTGAGTGAAATATGGCTTCTAGAAGTTGTAGAAATTCGGCTGATCTGTTTTGTTACGTGTGCGGATATTTTACCGATCGTGTTCACCAGAAAAACTTTACACCATTGATAAAGAAAGCATATGAACTTTATTTCGATTCAAAAGTTGATGATGCAAATAAATCTTGGAAGCCAAATGCAGTTTGTTCGACTTGTGCAAATACATTGGCAGGTTGGTTACGAAAATCGCCGAAGCATAAGTCGATGCCTTTTTGAGTGCCAGTAATATGGCATGAACCGACAAATCACGCTACTGATTGTTACTTCTGCTTGACAAATATCTATGGTTTCACTTTTAAAACTAGAAAGTCTGTGGTTTATCCAAATATTGAATCGGTTTCGAAACCAGTGCCTCATGATCCAATCACGTGTCCGATCCCAGTTCCACCAGAACAATATCCGTTGGACGTGAATGAACCATCAGAAAGTGATAGTTTACCTGCTTTAGAAACTAATTCTGACTCGGATTATGTACCAGTGAATGATGGTGTTCACTTAATTAACCATTCAGAACTTTCAGATTTAATACGTGATCTCGCTCTCACCAAAGGACAAGTGGAATTACTCGGTTCGCGACTCAAAGAATGGAATCTTTTAGCGCCCAATACTCTGATATCTAAATTTCGTCATAGACACAGAGAACTTGTTCAATACTTTGAGATGGATGATGACATTTGCTACTGCAAAGATGTAAAAGGTCTAATGGTGCACCTCGGTCATGAGCACATAGTCAACGAATGGCGACTTTTCATCGACTCTTCCAAGACTAGTCTAAAAGCCGTGTTATTGCATAATGGAAATTTATTTTCATCAATTCCAGTCGCCTACTCTGTTCATATGAAAGAAACTTATGACAATATGGCTATACTTTTGGCAAAAATAAAGTACAATGACTACCAATAGCGGATTTGTGGAGACCTAAAGGTCATTGCAATTCTCACGGGCATGCAGACTGGGTATACTAAATTGTGTTGCTTCCTATGTGAATGGGACAGCCGCAACAGACAGGAACATTATGCAAGAAAGGTGTGGCCTATCAGGGATCGTATGCAGCTCGGGCATAAAAATGTAATACACGAGCCATTAGTTAACAAAGACAGCATCATCTTACCACCGTTACATATAAAGTTGGGGCTCATGAAGAATTTCGTAAAAGCGTTAGATAAAACAAGCAAAGCTTTCACTTATCATCGAGAAAAGTTTCCGCAAATTAGCGATGCAAAGATAAAGGAAGGTATCTTTGTAGGACCTCAGATTAGGAAAGTTATTGCAGACAAACAATTCGAGAACTTGTTACATGGTAGTGAATTTCGCGCATGGATGGCATTCAAATCGATCGTCGATAACTTTCTGGGAAATCACAAATCTGTCGACTATGTGCATATTGTTAAGCAGTGCATAGATGCATACAAAATTATGAGCTGTAACATGTCCCTCAAAATCCATTTGCTCGATTCGCATCTTGGCGAAATCAGCAATGAACATGGAGAACGATTCCATCAAGATATCGCCGTAATGGAGTCACGTTATCAAGGACGGTGGAGTGTGACCATGCTTGCCGATTATTGTTGGATGCTTCATCATGATGTACCACATGCCATTCACCGACGAAAGTCGACTGCAAAGAAATTCAAGCCTACATAACTGTTATACTTCTTGTACACATGATGTTGTAATACTGTATGCGTTGTTAAAAAAACTTCAATTGCGTATTTCTAGAGATCCCGACCTGATAGAGAAAAACGGTTTGCAGATTTAAAAAAAGCGCATTAAAATTGACCAGAAAAACATAGAAATGTTAGAGAAAGAAAAAAAAAATTTTTTTTTGTTAGTCAGTGTTATTAAACGTTAGATCATATAAAACTGTATTATGAAATAATCTCTTAATTGAACCTCCCCAACGACCTTACGTATTCATTCAAGCATTCAACAATATTACTAATAAACTGTTGCTCATTTGCTGTAAGGAAGTCAGTGACAGCAGAGAATGTATTACATTCAATTATGTCGACGTGGCGAGTCCAAACCTTCAATTTCTTAACTGTCGCCTCACTCTTTCCCTACCAAGAAAAATACAGTAGCACTGAAACTGTGAAATACACTCTCATTACGAAGTCTGCGAATGCGACTTTATATTTAACATTTTGCAAAATTTTACTTTAGTACATTACGGACCCCCTGGGACGACTACAGGTTTGAGAACCGCTGCTCTAGAAGACTCGCAGTTATTGACACGAAGTTGCGTACAGTTTTCTGGGTAAATCAAACCTTTAATTTAAAAGATAAACCGATATTTTTCACTTATCTCATCGCTTTCAAGTGACTTATTTCCTCTTCTATTCCTTGAGTCGTGGTGTCTAGTGTCCCGTGTAGTTCACGGGGTCTTTAACGGGACAAAGAAAGAATATATTTACTGATATCTCTCGTGCATTACGTAGGAAGATGACTTAGATGAGGTTGGTGCATGAGGCTGGCGACCTTATTATATAACACAAATGGTTACAGAAACTACTGCTGCAAGATCATGTCTTTGCTTTGTGTAGGCTTCCTGCCAGGGCGGTAGCAGCAGAGGTGGGTTCCATGTTCGATTAGGAGAAAAAAAGCAACATCATGATGATGTTGCTGAACAAACGATAGAACTTTATTTTCAAAGGGTTTAGGCTTGAGCACGGAGGCCCGTCTAACATTCTCTGAGTAAAGAGTCGAATAGCCCCGAAGCAGTGTTAAGTTTAAAAAAAAAAAAAAAATTTGTAATGCAACACAATTTTGACAATGACAGTAAGAAAAGGAGAGGTCTCCAATGTTATTTAGAGCGAATCCAGACACAAGACTTGCAGGACGACCCAAAGTTCGCTGGGAGGACAACATCAGACAATCTCTGATGGATCGAGGACCCGACTGGAGCCAAGCCACAGAGAAAGGAAGACAGCTGATTGAATAGCATGGCGCTCTCTCTAGCTAACCTCTACACCTCTGGTTAAAAGAGTAATGACAATCTTGACATATGGAAGTCAGTCATGGACAATTAGTTGACAAGCAATGCAATCTTTGGAGGCCACATGGATGTGGTTTTACAAAAAGAATGTTAAAAATGCCATGGCCAACTTAATGCGTAATGATAACTTTTCAGAACGAGGCACGCGTGCAAAGGGAGATCATTACTAACATTAGAAAGTAGCAATCTAATTTCTTGTTGCATGTTGTGAGAAGAGAGAAGCTGATGAATATTGCGACTAGGTGTCAATGAGTAGTTTTTGAGTGTGTTTGCTTGAATGGGTTGTCCTCTACTTCGGAGAGAGAGAGAGAGAGAGAGAGAGAGAGAGAGAGGGGGGGGGGGGGCTATATTTGTTATGTGCGAGTTTTCACGAGTCAGTGAGTACTTTTGCTGTTATGATTGACAACAACCGGTGTTGTGAGCTGGTATCCAGCCGAACGGTAAATTATGTGATAGTAAATTAAGTTCAGTAATAAATGTTGAGAGTGGTTACAGCGGTTGGTTACAGCGGTTGGTTACAGCGGTGGTTACAGAGGTGGTTACGGAGGTGGTTACAGCGGTTGGTTACAGCGGCTGGTTACAGAGGTGGTTACAGCGGTGGTTACAGAGGTGGTTACAGCGGCTGATTACAGAGGTGGTTACAGCGGTGGTTACAGAGGTGGTTACAGCGGTGGTTACAGAGGTGGTTACAGAGGTGGTTACAGAGGTGGTTACAGAGGTGGTTACAGCGGTGGTTACAGCGGTGGTTACAGCGCTGGTCTTGCGCGGCAAAGCTGCCGGGTTCGTAATCACGGTACCGACACGCTCCAGTCTACCCAGCTGTAAATGGGTACTTGATCAGAGTCAGGGAAGGAAACGGCAGCAAGGAAAGGGAACTGATCAACCCTTCCTGTCGATGCTGGACCTAGTACGGTGAAGTCTCTAACACTTCCACTTCCCAACGGCAGTATTTGCTATGGGCCTACCTTTAACTTTTTTAAAAAAAAAATCAATGTGGAATCAGTTACTAGGGGTCAATGGCCAACGGGCCACGCGCACTGTCAGTCCATCTCTGTTAGTAAAGCTTGTGTCCCTAGCTACAATTTTGGATATATTTAGTGAAGCCAACTTGCCACCTAAACCACAGATTATGAATGAAATCACACGTTTGGTTATTTTTTTTTTAAATATTTGCACACGTGCGGATAATAAGAAATATATAAATAAAAAATAATATGGTATGACATCAGTTTTACAAGTAAACGGTACACATGAAACAAGGGACGTTTCGGGTTTTACCCTTCGTCAGCCACAGTTACGAACAGGTGACAAGAACTACATATAGGTGCTACAAAAATCAACGATGATGAGGAAATCGCCAAATGAGCGATACACGCAGATGAAATGACGGTGATGAGCCAAACGATAACAGTAATAATGCAAGAAAATCGTAAAACCAGACAGACATGTCGAAACAGGAAAGTAAATAATCGACGAAGCGAAGACAGAAATGAACAACACTATTAAAACAAGTAAAAAATCACTTAGCTGGATCCGAGAAAGAAACATTCAATAAGAAAGCTGTTGGCTTAATCAAAGATGGAAAAAACAGGGGTGGATCAAGAAACTTTCCTTGTGGAAAAGTCCATGGCTATGGAAACTGTGTGAGCGTCCGATTGAGTAGTTAGAGCGTTGGTCTTTCGCGGCGAAGGTGGCGAGTTCGATTCGCTGTATCGACACGCCCTAAGCTGTAATGGGTACCTGACTTTGCTCATGAGTTAGAAAAGGGAAAAAAGCAGCGAGGAAGAGAACTGCTCACCCCACCTCTCGACCTAATATTATGAAGTCTCTAACACTTCACACCCCTACGGCAGTATCTGGTATTGGACTACCTTTATGGAAACTGTATTTCATCATCATCATGGTTCTGCCTTCAAACAGAACCCACATGCCTAAGCTCACTGACCAAAGCTGCCTTTAACTCTTGCGAAACATAACTACATAGAATGAGCATGTACTGAAATACCACGGATTGTACGCATTCCGAGGGCCCTGCCACTGTCACCAGAACTGCTATGCTATTGACCCCCAGATGAACGGCGAAAGAGAGGCAGACCAAAGATAACCTGGCGGAGAACAGTGGAGGCTGAGATGTCAAGCGTGAACCAGAGTAGGGGGGGGGGGGGGCACAGCACGAAGGATGGCCCACCGACCGAGCAAAATGGGGACAGTTTGTTGCTGCCCTACAAGACGCTACTAGGTGTGATGGCCACTGACTGCTTTATCAGTTCTGTGGCTAAGGATCAATGAAGAAGAAGAAGAAGTACGCATTCTCCGTAATATTACTAAAGAAATATTTCGCGACACTGTTCACGAAAGTGTGGAATTTAGCAGCTACGATTGTCAACATCCCCACTTATTTCTAGATTACTGATAGTTATCCATTTGACCTCACAGGTCAAGTTCTGTACCGGGTTCGATGTCCAGTAGAGGGAATATAATTCATGGAAATGTTTTTCAAAACCAGTGATCCTAATGATGTCATACTTCCCCCTAGTGTCCTGGGTAGTGAGATCGGATGTCTAGCCTGCTCACAAAAGGGCGAAAAAATAGGAGGCCCCGTGTGCAAGTTAAAAATCCCAAGGCAGTTGGAAATCGTAATGAGTAGCCCACAAGGCCGCTGCCTGGCAAACAATTAAAAATTAAAAACCTACCCACTACAAAAATATTTATAGGATGGTTGATTCCCTTATACACACCTTGGGATTCTCGTCGGTGCTATAGATTTCGTGCACTGTGCTGAGGTTCTCCTTGTGTGACCTCAGGGAGGAGATCGGAGCACGGATGGAGTTGTGCGTGTGCAATAAAGATAAGACCTTAAAACCAAACCAAACCAAACCTCACAGATATTCTTGATTCAACTTATGCTCCAAGTGAACTCACTTTTCCAACTTCCACAAGAAGTATACTCTCAGAAAGATTGGCTACGTCGGCCAGTTATGAATGATTTCTCAAACACTAACAGCTCAACGCCAAGCCCAAAGCCATCAACTGAGGCCGGTAATTAAATGACCAGCCGGACAGCCGGACAATACAGATAAGCAGTCTCCACTTGACCCAGCAGGGTCGTCAACTTCTAACGGAAGTACACATCAATCTGCTAATATGATTTTTACAGAACGTTCTTGTTGTGAAAGTACATCGCACTCTGTTAATGTTATATTTACGGAACTCCTGTTTTACAAAAGTACATCGTAATAAGTTAATTTTATCTTTATAGAACTTACTTTTTATAAAAGTATATCGTAATAAGTTAATTTCATCTTTAAAATTACTTACTTTTTATAAAAGTATATCGTAATAAGTTAATTTCATCTTTACAAAACATACTTTTATTATAAAAGTACATCGTAGTAAGTTAATTTCATCTTTACAGAACATACTTTTTATAAAAGTACATCGTAATAAGTTAATTTCATCTTTACAGAACTTACTTTTTTAAAAATAAAAGTACATCGTAATAAGTTAATTTCATCTTTACAGAACTTACTTTTTATAAAAGTACATTGTAATAAGTTAATTTTATCTTTACAGAACTTACTTTAAAAAAAAATAAAAGTACATCGTAATAAGTTAATTTCAACTTTACAGAACTTACTTTTTACAAAAGCACATCGTAATAAGTAAATGACATCTTTACAGTACTTACTTTTTTTAAAAATAGACATACACCGCAAACGACGTCAAGTCAAAGACAAAAAGGTCAGCAAAGGTTAAGTCAGTCCTACTGTATGGATGTGGTGCATGCAAAACAACAAAAACAACAACCAAAGAGATATAGACTTTCATAAATGCATGCTTGCGTAGAATAGGATTGAAATGGTATGATACGATCAACTAACGGGGAACTGATAACAAGAATCAAGACAAACGCCAGTGGAACAAGAGATGAGAAGAAGGCGCTGGCGATCGATCGGACACACATTGAGGAAACCTGTTGATAGCATTACCAGGCAGTCCTTGTTCTGGAACCCCCAGGTAGAGAAAGAGAGAGAGAGAGATAGAGACCAAGGAACACACGGAGAAGAGAACTGGAAAGACCTTGAGTTGATGGCACGGGTCAGGAAGACCTGGCATACGTTTGCTGAAATTTTGATGCTGCCAAATTTCACAGAAGACGCTCAAGCATCATCATCATCTTCTTTCTCCCTCCTTATGGAGCACTGGAGCCACCACAGTAGATCGCAACCTTGAAGAAGCCTATGCTACATGTACACACACACTTCCACTGGTGGTTTATGTAGCTACTAGTGTAAAAGCCCGTCATAAGACCGCAATTAAATTCAAAAGCACCAAGGGAGCCGCGATGGTGTAGTGGTCACTAAACTGCGCTGGCGACGGGGTGACCCAGGATCAAACCCGGGCGAGGACATTTGAAGCTTTTTCGTCGACCGGGATTTGGACTGGATTAACTGGAGCCGTGGCGAGTGAATTTGAAGGAGTGTCGTCGGCCAGGGACTGGCGGCTCCTCAGCCGACCCAGCTCTAATGGGTACCTCCGAAATCGGCGAGTATCTGCCTGAATGGGAGGGACGCCTGTCTCTGTACAAGGGAAAAAGGGATACTCACGTAAAAATCAGTCTCAGGTTAGACATACTAACCCGAGATTTCGCCTCGAGTAATAGTGGGCGTACGAAAAAAGGCACCAATACCTAACGGCAATTTTACTTATTCAAAAGTATTTTTTTTAAAACCACTGTGCATCACCACAGTACACGAACTACGTAGCAGCAGCGAGGATTCCAATGTGTGTATACGGGATCACACATTCTATAAATATATTTTGCGCACTTTTCTTTGCCGAGTGTTACTATTTTCGGGAGAGTATATATAAGGGAAACAATACAATTAATGTCTAACTTTCAACCAAAGTTGCACCCCTTTGAGTTAGTGAAACAAAAAGCTGGGATTTTATATATATATTGATTTGTTTAACATGATGAGGTTGCCAGCCCTATGTACAACCTCTATTAGTCGCCTTTTACGACATGCTTGAACGAGCAGTAGTTATGTTCTTTCTTTGTCTCCCAAGAACCTCCCCCCCCCCCTCCCCCGGGAACGAAACTCTTAAGTGTGCGTGTTACGCTATTTGAGTGCATGATGGGTGTCCAGGTTTGGCTGACTTGGCTCTGGGGAACATTTTCTGTATTGACTGAAGAAAGAGACGCGAGCATTGTTGAGCTATGTTAACTCTCTCTTTACCTCGTGAGCTGTCAGCGCGCCATCACATGGTACATTACTCTTCCAAAAGTCGTCTGGTACACGCCTTTTCTTGTCATAGTCAATTTCCTCGTCTGCCTTTTACACGAGATACAACAAATATTGTTGGATACACCCCCTACGACACTTGAATATATTCTTTCGCCAAATTAAAACGATGTATATACTACAAGATATTTTCTCAGAAAAGCATACATTTACAGCTCGCTTTAAAACATCACAAGTCGGATTCAAACCTCAGAAATGAGGTATTTTAGAAAGGTGGTTGAAGTAACAAGAAGAGACATGGTCCGCAACCAGACGATACGTTAAGGCCTAAAAACCCAACCCCTGCAGACCCAAGTAGAACAGTCCCATCTAAGATGGTTTGGCAATGTCTGCAGAATGGGAGAAGATCGGCTGCTACGGCAGGTATGGGAGGCTAAAAGACAGGATTCTAGACCTCCAGGACGACACAGAATCCGCTGGGAAGAAAACATTAGACAATCTCTGAAGGACCGAGGACTAGAATAGAACTACACCAGGAGGAAGACAGCCGATAGGATAGTATGGCGCTCTCTCTCTTCCAAACCTCTACACCTCACGGCAGAAGAGGAACGACTAAGTAAGTAAGTTTAAAACATCACATGCGGAAAACAAAACTGGCAGCTGGATCAAACCTATAAGATTCTAGGGACACAAAGAGTAAACATATTTTTTTACAGTTGTGGCGTAGCGTAGGAAGGATAAGAATTATTAGAAGGAATAATAGATGTGAATGTGAAGTTTCCCTGGATCACCACTAAGAAGATTTGGCTCAAGAAATCCTGTTGGGTTTCTCCACCGGCTGAAGGGAGACAAAGAGGGTAAATTCTCCTAACTAGACAAGTCTGGCAAATTTTGTAAGGAGATATTTGGTCTCTCGCTATCGTCGTCCCCTTCTCAGTTATCTATTATCATTATTCTTAGGCCTAATTATACTGGGATTAAATTATATTTTACGAGTCTCCCTCCCCCCCCCCCCCTTCCCTTAAAAAAGGAAGATAAACATCAGACAATATGTAACATCTAATACAAGAAACAAGACATGGAGTACATTATATACACCCAATAGGTTTATTAAAATTAAAATGAATGGATGTTGAATGATAGTATTGTCGATGGAATTAGTGTCTGCTGTAGGTAATGTGTCTCACAATTCAAGTGTTTTTCATCATGGATGACTAAAGATAGGGCATTGACATGGTGAGTTCCCTTTCTATAGGAACTTAGCTTTTCAGCCCCCGGCTGATAGTGAGGTGTTGTTAGTTCTCCGGTCTCCTGACGTTGCACCAGGTAGATCTTGAATGGTTCGGATTTGCCTTCACTGTGCTCGACTCCGTATTCTGCTCTGAGATTGGACTGTCGTGCAAGGCTCCACCATAGACAATCTTGCGTCGATTTTGCAAGGTACTACACATTTCATCACAATACTATTTTCTAACTAGATTTTCACTCATTTACTCAGATGAACTCTAATCACAATTTAGACACGTGGCTTCAGTGCTTTAATGCGTGAATTCGCACGATCTGGATTAGGTCTAGCTTTCTCGATTTCCTGGACAAGTGAAGTTTGGCTGGGTTTGCCGAACTTTTAGCGGGTGATTTCCGCTTGGACATGTGATCCGAAGCGTGCATCACGTAGCTTTTGCATCATAAAGATGCTCCAATAAATAACGTTAAAAGTCACGAGGGGGTCACCTAAAGTGGCCTAAACTGGTTCTACCTAAGTTTAAGCAGTCGGTCCTAAATTAAAACAGGTTTCTAGCTACCGAGGTCAGGGGTCAACAATGACGTCGTATCTAAAAATAGTATTAGGCGCTAGGAGAAAATCACTGAACGCTAGGAGAATATCCGCAAGTGAAATTTCCCGTGATTTTACGGGCTTCTCGATCATGCACTGAAGATGATAAAAAATGGCGGCTCGTAAATAATAAAAAAAAAGAAGAGAAGATTGGGCAAGTCGTCACACAAGCCCCTCCTCAAGTTTGACGTTCCGTCCAACTCCTCTGGTCCTGTCTTCCTCTTCTTTTACCGCTTCTCATTTCACCTTCATCCTCAATATTCTCTCCTATTTCTCCTCGTTTGTATAAGGGAGGTGTTCACTCAAAGTAGCAACGTGCCCCCATTCCATAACTTTATTTCTATATATGGATGGCACCACAATCTGTCCATGACATTTTAGCCCTCTGCCAGCTTTCCTGTGCAAGAGTCCATATTCCATATAAAAGTCACCCTTTCTTCGAGGGTTATGTGAGTTTTTCAATTTGCCAAAGCAAGGCCCCTATGTGCTATCAGCTGCTTGAGCCCTTTTCATCTTATTCGGATGAATTTCTAATTTAGAGTCCCTCTCTATGCATTTGGAGTCAGACCTGGTCTGGATGGCAGCCATAACCACAGGCTTTTACTGGTTCTCCTAAAAAGACATATCTACGCCCTAACATCAGGGGGTAGAAAGGATCCTCTAAAACTGCAGCATTGATTTCCCCTTCCACATAGCGACAACTGACCTGAATCTTCGCTATAGGCAAAGTTAAGGGTAATGCTCCCTTGAGTGGCCCCTGGATATCCACTGTTTCTGTGGTGAGTTGTTCGGGGTGCACCAGAGATGCAAAAACGACCGCGTCATAGGACAAACCTGTGTCATACATCCCGATGACTTGTTTGCCATTCACGGTCACTGTCTCCTGTATAGGTGGGTGATGGAGGCTATTTTGACTCACTGTCAGTTCCTTCCTGTCAACAGCCCTCACCTGCAAACATGCAACATGATGTGGGGGGTTTTTTCCTTCTGCAATCTGCAGTATTGTTGTTGCTCATTTTGCACGTCTTACACCACTTTTCTCCCCGCCTCTGAGGCTGGAAAGCTGATCTCTGAGTAGTCTTATGGGCATAGTCTGGCTTGTCATGGGTCATTCTCTGTTAGCGCTGCCTGATAACGTTCCGCCAACTGGACGATGGATTCTAAAGTGCTGGCCCCATTCTCTGTCAGGAATCTTCTCATGTCAGAAGTCATGGTGTCCTTCAGTTGTTCAATAACGACCATCTCCTTCAGACGTTTCCAATCATGAGAAAAATTCCCTAGGGCACCCCACTTTTCCACGTACGAATCCAGTCTAGCGGCAAATTGAGCAAAGTTCTCTCCGACTTCCCAACTAGAGTTACGGAACCCCTTTCTTTATGCGTCAGCATGTAGCTCATAACATATCAGGAGTGCCTTTTTCAGAGAGTCATAGTCATCCTGTAAACCTGGAGGAAGCTTGCTATACACTTCATAAGCAGTTCCTCTAAGCCCTTGTGACAGTTTCAGGTTCCACTTGCTCCTCTCCAACCCAAATGTGGTAACAAACTTCTCAAATTTGTCCAAATACATATCAATCGAGTCGGCTTGTTCCGAGAAAGCTTCAAATGGAAACGTCAAGGGTCCCAAGTTTGACACGTGTGAGGATGGCAAAGGTCCTATGCTCCCCATTTGCAAGGAGGGCATATTATCTGACCGTGGCGATTGGTTGCCTGATGATGTAGATGCTGTCGCCCCGGCTACTGGTTCAACTCTTTGAGCCTGTCCCTGCATCTCTAACTGCTTCATCTTCAGTGCATGCTCACGTTCATCTCTCTCGCTTCTTTCCCTAGCGTCTACAGCTTTTATCCTCTCATCTATTTCGGCTAACTTTATTCGCTCTTCTCTTTCAGCTTTCGCTGTTTCTCGAGCGTAATACCTATCAGTCTCGACACTGACATAATTCGCAAGGTCCACCCCACTATAACCTAGATCTCGACCGGCCTCTCCTAGTGCTGCCTTAAGCTTAACTATTTCAGCCATCTTTTTCTGTTATAGTCCACACTGAGTAAGCTAGTGCTACCTTCCAATAGTGTTTCTAACAACAAGCAAAAACTTACAAATTATCAAACTCCTGTAGAATGAAATTACTACAGTTATGGAGACTTAATGTCTGTAATTCAATTAGATACAAAATCATGAACTAACTTAATTAAAACACAACATATATAAAGGGATTCACAAATCAATGCCTGAAATTCTAGAAAAATTGTTTTCTGTCTTTCTAGAGCTGCTGTGTGAAAATACATGTGTTCAAATAGTATACTGTCATGAATGAATGAATGATACTGTGGTGAAGTGGGATGTTATAAATATTTATAGGGGGACTTAGTGTACTGACTGAGATCAGCTGTGAAGGTATCTATATCTAATGAGAGTAGTGTATTATAGATAACCTTACTTGCTGCCACATATATATATATCTCAGTCAGAATTATTCTGGAATAGTGTGATGACTACGTTATATGTCTAGGGTATGTGTATGATGAAGTGTAAGTCATAACAACAACAGACAGATAAACAATTTAATTTATTCCACCACACTTGACAACACTATGACACTCACATACATATAACACTCTAAAGGATATCTTAAAGGAGTCACTGATAACTTTTCAAATAACAATATGTATTCATTGCTGTTATGAATGAATATGTGTCCTGATTCAAAAACAAAGGGAACCAGGAATCACAATCAATTTTACTTACAAGTTATATGTACAGAATTTATCAATATGAATATGGTAATGACATATATTATTAAAAGTATCCTATGTGTGTCAGTTGTGTAGTAGTAATATGAGGTAATACTGGTTTTGTTTTGTTCAAGCTCTGTTGGTATTTGTCATCATGACTTCAATAGTTTGTCTTTATGGGAACTATTATTAGAGATGTTCTCAGTTCCTGATATTAACACAATTTAATTCCCCTCTTAATTTTATTTTTACAAGGTCATTTTAAGCTGGGGGTACATAATTTTGAGCTCAGCTGGCCACATCAGCTTATCTGGCGTGATGGCGGCAGGAACAGACTCCTCTGCTCGATTCTCCCCTCGGCTCTGGATTCAGCAAAGCTCTGACCAGGTGCTGCTCAATACCATCAAGACCACGGTCCCACAATTCATGGAAACAAACACAGATACGTTGATTAGCAATGAATTCTGGCACAAAATACTGGCACAAATTCCCATCTGCTTATGTTCCAGGCTTTTATTTAACACAAATATGAGCTGGCTTCAACGCACTGTTGCTTTATCAAGCTTATTTGACTAGTGGTCTCGAACTAACGCTCCTAAGTGAGTATATCAGCGAGTCTAGCCAATGGAGCCACGTTTCGACAAGTATTTGAAAAAATTTTAACTTCCTACGTCTCCCCTAACAACCAAAAATAGTATTTATAGTCCGACTAATCGTGTGTAGCCTTACATATCATTCCAGCCAATCAGTTCAAATGTAACTTGTGGCCCATTTCCCGTACAATGGTGGTGAAAAAAAATCTACCACTGAGCGATTCTGATTTTGGGTGTTGTCTGACAGCACTATCATTTTATTTTGGCTATAACTTGTTAATTCCTAGACTATTTGCATAACGTTGTACATATTCTTTGTCAGCAAGCCCTAAGGAACCCAAATATACCAATTTAAAAGAACTAATATGCTGCGTTCAAAATATGCAATTCCTTCTACCTCCTGTTTCGAAGATGTGCTGTCTGGGTACTGTAATGTTTTCAAACGTAAACCCATCTATTGTTATCTTTCCTAATAAGCGTTTTTTGTGATTTTAAAACCTAACTCTGGGAAGGGTAGTGAATTTATCACTGTCGATTGAAATAAAGTTAGTGCATGTAGTCTTACACGCGTGATGGCAGCATTTGTGTATCGCGCGACGCGTGTTTAGTGTTCGGCTTTCTGCCTCTCCCTTCTCGCTATCCTTTAGTCCATCTGTCTTTTGTTTTTGGTAACATAGTGTAGAAAAAGACATGAATGGAATTTAAAATTTAGGTCAACTTGCATATTTCAAGGTTTTTCTTAGAAAGGCAGCACATTTTATTGTGTGTTTGGGAAACGCGTGTATGTTGCAGAAGGCCTTTAATATCAACGTGAAACGTTACAATTTGCATACGCAGTAGAAAACAAGGGGATTTCGAGTACTGTCATTGTGACAGCACTGTTCTTTACCATTCTTCTTCCTTTATTTATTATATGTATTTATTAGGCTTTATATTTACTTGATAATTTATATATGTGGATTAGAATATTCCACGACATCTCCCCTCTTAAAACAGACATTATATGTCAGTCCTTTATTCTATATACACATAGAGAAATTTATGATTAGTTCTGGGGTTTACGGTGATTCTCATCACACGGATGGCGGCTTAAAAAATCCGCTCCCAAATTTGTTTTTCCAGATATATACTCAATGCTAAAATTATATGGAGCCAAAAGTAAAGACCATCGGAGTAACCTGGAGTTCTCATGCCTAGCCTGTGCTAGAAACGATAAAGGTTTGTGGTCTGTTTGCAACTTAAAGGCCTTCCCATACAGATAAATATTGAATTTCTTTATTGCCCATATTACTGCAAGACATTCTTTTTCGCTAGTTGAGTAGTTGATTTCAGCTTTATTCAACTTTCTGCTAGCATATGCCACTGGGCTTAATTCCCCATCCAATGCATCTGATTTCTGTAGTAGAGTTGCACCTAACCCAATATTACTTGCATCCGTCCTTACTATGAATTCTTGACTTAAGTCAGGTAATTTCAAAATGGGTTTACTTGTGAGCTTTTCCTTCAATTCTTGGTAAGTCATTTCACATTGTGGTGTCCATGTAATGCAATCTGGATGTCCTTTACGTGTCAAATCAGTTAACGGTGCACATATGGAATTAAAGTTTTTGATATACTTCTGGTAGAAACCACATAATGAGACAAAAGATCTCACGTCCTTCTTGGTTTGAGGTCTCGGGGCTTTCTGTAGTTTCTCTAAATTCTTTGGGTCAGGGGTCATGTTTCCCTGATAAACTGTGTGTCCCAAAAATTCCAATTCTTTACATCCAACGCAACATTTGGTTGGTCGGGCTGTTAAATTTGCCTCCCTAAGTCGATCAAACAGCATGTTCAGAGAGTCAATGTGTTCCTCAAATGTTTCTGTTGCTATAAGGAAATCATCCATAAAATTTATTATACAGGGATTATTCAGAGGATCCAATAATTTTCTCATCATTCTAGAGAAGACACTAGGCGCATTCTTCAATCCAAATGGCAATCTATTAAACTCATAGTGTCCTTCTGAAGTACTAAAAGCTAGGTATGGTCTAACCTCAGGCTTTACTGGAATCTGATAATATCCTTTACTCAGATCCACTTTGGAGAAATATTTAGCTTTATTTAGTCTGGCAAACAGCTGATTTGTATCCGGCAATGGATCCACCTGTCCTTCTGTAATAGCATTCAGTCTCCTGTAATCTATACAGAGTCTATGTTCTCCAGAGGGCTTCCTTAAGAGTACAACACCGGAACTATACGAAGATTCACTGTGTGAAATAATTCCTTCCTTCAATAGATAGTCTATCTCTTCCTTCAAAGCTTTTTCCTTAGCAAACGGAATCGAATATGGTTTCATACAGACAGGTGTGGGGTCTATCAGTTTCATATCATATTCCAATAGGTTTGTATGTCCTGGTCGGTCTGTTAACACCTCTGCATGATTATTTAGAACCTGTTGCACTCTCTCTTTCTGAGTTTTCGTTAAATGTGTACTGATTTTCACCTGTGCTGCTGTCTCACAGGGGTGTAATGGATACTCAAATGATGAAAGTGGTTCCTTTTCATCTCCATGGCGATGGACAAGGTCAACAAGTGTGTCTCTTCCTGATGTTCTCTTTCCAAATATTTCTTCAGGAGATTCACATGATAGATTTTTTCTTTCCCCTTCTTATCTATCTTATAATTTGTTCTAGATACCTTCTCTAAAACTGTATATGGACCCTGCCATCCAATTTGTAACTTATTCTGACTCCCGGGCAAAAGAAGCAGTACTTTCTCTCCCACAGCCAAATTTCTGTCTTTCGCCTTCCTGTTATAATAGGCAGCATGTTTCTTCCTGGCTTGTTTCAAATTTTCATTGGCAAGTTTCCAGCCAGTTTTCAAACGAGTGGTCAGCTCATTCACATATTGGTATGAAGATGTAATGTTTTCCTCTGCCTTTTCATCAGTCCACGTTCTTAGCAAAGCTACATATGGACCTTTAATTTTGTGGACCTATTTGTCCATGCACCGGTATGGTCTCTTCCACTCGAAGCTTTATAGTGATGATTTTTCCTCCCAGAATTATCATTCACAAAACGACCGCTACCAATTTTTCTTTTGGGGCTTTCTCCCCACTTAAAATTCTTGATGAGAGATTTCCTCTCTACATCCTCTTCCTCCAGTTTGTTTAAGTCCGATTGAGGGATTGTCGGCTTATCCTGGGGTAAGACATCTCTTTGCACTCTCCGCATAGTGGCCATTGTAAAACAGTTAAGTGAAGCTTGTCCGTGAAAAGGGGCTTCCCATTCCATTTGGTCCACTTTATCAAATTTATATTTCTTTTTCTTGTCAGGCCTAATTTTGCCCCGTGGCGTTTCCAGGTCCTGATCCATGTTCCCACTTGTGGGTGTTCCCTCATGTGCTATGCTACACCTTTCTACAAAATTCTCAATGTCCCATCTTGCTTTGGGCCAATAATAATTATGAGCCACCTTTTGAATGATGGTACCTATTTTCTCATGGTCCCCATCGGGTTTCACATGTAGGCTCCTTATTAAGTCTGCCCTATATCTTTTAGGAAGTACCAGTTGTCCCTGACCTTTGGATCTAGCTCCAGTCTTCCTATACATCAACTTGTTTTTCATGTAAAAATCTCCCTTGCCTGGAGTTGTATGACAAGTTGACAATTTCCTGAAACAAGGCTTGAGTGTTTTATCCCCAGCTTGTGCCTTCCTCATCTCTTCTGGAGTGGTACCTAACATAATATCCTCCTCCTGTCTTGAGGTCGACCTGACCTGAAGGGTTGCCATATACACAGGTTTCCTTCTGCAATGGTCAGTGTCATGATTGTTCATCTTACAATTTTTACACCACCTTTTTCCTTGGTTGAAGGATTTTCTTTCATCATATTTCCTTTCATCGAATTGTGGGAATTTATTTTTATTTTCATACCGTGGCCTATCAAATTGGTGCTTACCTTTATTTTGATCCTTAGGATCAAATTTATTAAAGTTCTGTGGTGCCCTAAAGTTGTCCACCTGTTTCTTTTTATTACCTGTTACCTCTGCTTGAGCTGCTTGATACCTTTCAGCAACATTTAGCAACTCACCCAGCCTCTCTGCACCTTGTTCCATGAGAAACTTTCTCAGGTCTGGAGCCATGGACTCTCTTAATTGCTCTATAAGGACCATTTCCTTAAGATCTTGGGTTTTCCCCAGAGAAGTCCATTTCTCCAAGTATGTCTCTATTCGTGCAGAGAACTGGTGATAGGTTTCACCTGACAGTAGTTTAGCATTCCTAAATTTTTTCCTATAGAATTCTGCATTCTTTTCATATCTTAACAAAAGAGCCTGCTTTAGCATGTCATAATTTTCCTGATCACCTCTACTCATTTTTGCAAAAACTTCATAAGCTGCCCCACGAAGTCCCTGAGATAACTTTAAGCTCCACCTTTCTCTCTCTAACCCATACGTGGTAGCTAATAGTTCATACCTATTTAGGTAGCTCTCTATATCATCTTCTTTCTCAACAAAATGATCTAAATGAAAATTCATAGCTGAGGTTGAGGCTCCTTGGCTAGCAGTGGCATCAGAGGCAAAGGGACTGGCACCATTTTCAGGAGCATGGCCTTGAAACTCAAATTCCCTGAGTCGTAACTCATGTTCCCTTTGTAATCTCTTATCTTCTGCTTCCCTTTCTGCAGCTAATTTCTTCTCTTCCCTTTCTGCAGCTAATTTCTTCTCTTCCCTTTCTGCAGCTAATTTCTTCTCTTCCCTTTCTGCAGCTAATTTCTTCTCTTCCCTTTCTGCAGCTAATCTCTTGTCTTCCCTTTCGGCAGTCAATCTTCTTTCTTCTGCTTCCAATTTCTTAGCCTCAGCCTCAATCTGCAACCTCTTAGTCTCAGCCTCAGCTTGTAACTTCTTAGTCTCAGCCTCAGCCTCAAATTGTAACTTCTTAATTTCCCTTTCAGCCTCTGACTTTCTTTCGGCTTCAAACCTTCTTTCTTCGCGTTCAATAAATTTGTCACATTCCGTAGTAACATAGGCAACCATAACTTGCCCATCTAATCCTAACTCTTTTGCAGTCTGAACAGCAGCAGATCGAAACTTGGCCAGGTCCGCCATTGTCTATCAGGTAAGTTTATACAATGTCTAACCAACAATTCAATTTCTAACTATATATCTAATGGACAACACAGGCACCGTGAGCTCAACCTTATTTAATTCCACCCAAGGATACCTTTTAATTCTTATATTCCCTGAAGTGAATTACCCCCAATATTTTTAATAGGGAAAGATTCAAAATCCCAAGAGCGAGACCCCAATATATGTGGTGAAGTGGGATGTTATAAATATTTATAGGGGACTTAGTGTACTGACTGAGATCAGCTGTGAAGGTATCTATATCTAATGAGAGTAGTGTATTATAGATAACCTTACTTGCTGCCACATATATATATATCTCAGTCAGAATTATTCTGGAATAGTGTGATGACTACGTTATATGTCTAGGGTATGTGTATGATGAAGTGTAAGTCATAACAACAACAGACAGATAAACAATTTAATTTATTCCACCACACTTGACAACACTATGACACTCACATACATATAACACTCTAAAGGATATCTTAAAGGAGTCACTGATAACTTTTCAAATAACAATATGTATTCATTGCTGTTATGAATGAATATGTGTCCTGATTCAAAAACAAAGGGAACCAGGAATCACAATCAATTTTACTTACAAGTTATATGTACAGAATTTATCAATATGAATATGGTAATGACATATATTATTAAAAGTATCCTATGTGTGTCAGTTGTGTAGTAGTAATATGAGGTAATACTGGTTTTGTTTTGTTCAAGCTCTGTTGGTATTTGTCATCATGACTTCAATAGTTTGTCTTTATGGGAACTATTATTAGAGATGTTCTCAGTTCCTGATATTAACACAATTTAATTCCCCTCTTAATTTTATTTTTACAAGGTCATTTTAAGCTGGGGGTACATAATTTTGAGCTCAGCTGGCCACATCAGCTTATCTGGCGTGATGGCGGCAGGAACAGACTCCTCTGCTCGATTCTCCCCTCGGCTCTGGAGACACCTCACTGATAGCTAAATGGACCAAGGAGTATGCTGTCCGACTCTGGATTCAGCAAAGCTCTGACCAGGTGCTGCTCAATACCATCAAGACCACGGTCCCACAATTCATGGAAACAAACACAGATACGTTGATTAGCAATGAATTCTGGCACAAAATACTGGCACAAATTCCCATCTGCTTATGTTCCAGGCTTTTATTTAACACAAATATGAGCTGGCTTCAACGCACTGTTGCTTTATCAAGCTTATTTGACTAGTGGTCTCGAACTAACGCTCCTAAGTGAGTATATCAGCGAGTCTAGCCAATGGAGCCACGTTTCGACAAGTATTTGAAAAAATTTTAACTTCCTACGTCTCCCCTAACAACCAAAAATAGTATTTATAGTCCGACTAATCGTGTGTAGCCTTACATATCATTCCAGCCAATCAGTTCAAATGTAACTTGTGGCCCATTTCCCGTACAATGGTGGTGAAAAAAAAAATCTACCACTGAGCGATTCTGATTTTGGGTGTTGTCTGACAGCACTATCATTTTATTTTGGCTATAACTTGTTAATTCCTAGACTATTTGCATAACGTTGTACATATTCTTTGTCAGCAAGCCCTAAGGAACCCAAATATACCAATTTAAAAGAACTAATATGCTGCGTTCAAAATATGCAATTCCTTCTACCTCCTGTTTCGAAGATGTGCTGTCTGGGTACTGTAATGTTTTCAAACGTAAACCCATCTATTGTTATCTTTCCTAATAAGCGTTTTTTGTGATTTTAAAACCTAACTCTGGGAAGGGTAGTGAATTTATCACTGTCGATTGAAATAAAGTTAGTGCATGTAGTCTTACACGCGTGATGGCAGCATTTGTGTATCGCGCGACGCGTGTTTAGTGTTCGGCTTTCTGCCTCTCCCTTCTCGCTATCCTTTAGTCCATCTGTCTTTTGTTTTTGGTAACATAGTGTAGAAAAAGACATGAATGGAATTTAAAATTTAGGTCAACTTGCATATTTCAAGGTTTTTCTTAGAAAGGCAGCACATTTTATTGTGTGTTTGGGAAACGCGTGTATGTTGCAGAAGGCCTTTAATATCAACGTGAAACGTTACAATTTGCATACGCAGTAGAAAACAAGGGGATTTCGAGTACTGTCATTGTGACAGCACTGTTCTTTACCATTCTTCTTCCTTTATTTATTATATGTATTTATTAGGCTTTATATTTACTTGATAATTTATATATGTGGATTAGAATATTCCACGACAGATACTATCCCAGAGGTATGATATAAATACATAAGTTCAAATCCCGGACGAGCTGCCAGTGTGGCGTAGTGTAGGAAGGATAAGAATTATTAGAAGGAATAATAGATGTGAATGTGAAGTTTCCCTGGATCACCCCGAGGAAGATTTGGCTCAAGAAATCCTGTTGGGTTTCTCCACCGGCTGAAGGGAGACAAAGAGGGTAAATTCTCCTAACTAGACAAGTCTGGCAAAGTTTGTAAGGGGATATTTGGTCTCTCGCTATCGTCGTCCCCTTTTCAGTTATCTATTATTATTATTCTTAGGCCTAATTATACTGGGATTAAATTATATTTTACGAGTCCCCCCCCCCCCCTTTTTCCCTTAAAAAAGGAAGATAAACATAAGACAATATGTAACATCTAATAAAAGAAACAAGACATGGGGTACATTATATACACCCAATAGGTTTATTAAAATTAAAATGAATGGATGTTGAATGATAGTATTGTCGATGGAATTAGTGTCTGCTGTAGGTAATGTGTCTCACAATTCAAGTGTTTTTCATCATGGATGACTAAAGATAGGGCATTGACATGGTGAGTTCCCTTTCTATAGGAACTTAGCTTTTCAGCCCCCGGCTGATAGTGAAGTGTGGTTAGTTCTCCGGTCTCCTGACGTTGCACCAGGTAGGTCTTGAATGGTTCGGATTTGCCTTCACTGTTCTCGACTCCGTATTCTGCTCTGAGATTGGACTGTCGTGCAAGGCTCCACCATAGACAATCTTGCGTCGATTTTGCAAGGCACTACACATTTCATCACAATACTATTTTCTAACGAGATTTTCACTCATTTACTCAGATGGACTCTAATCACAATTTAGACACGTGGCTCCAGTGCTTTAATGCGTGAATTCGCACGATCTGGATTAGGTCTAGCTTTCTCGATTTCCTGGGCAAATGAAGTTTGGCTGGGTTCGCCGCACATTTAGCGGGTGATTTTCGCTTGTACCTGTGATCCGAAGCGTGCATCACGTGGCTTTTGCATCATAAAGATGCTCCAATCAATAACGTTAAAAGTAACGTGGGGGTTTCCTAAAGTGGCCTAAACTGGTTCTACCTAAGTTTAAGCAGTCGGTCCTAAATTAAAACAGGTTTCTAGCTACCGAGGTCAGGGGTCAACAATGACGTCGTATCTAAAAATAGTATTAGGCGCTAGGAGAAAATCACTGAACGCTAGGAGAATATCCGCAAGTGAAATTTCCCGTGATTTTACGGGCTTCTCGATCATGCATTGAAGATGATAAAAAATGGCGGCTCGTAAATAATAAAAAAAAAGAAGAGAAGATTGGGCAAGTCGTCAAAACAGTACATTTGCAATAAAATCAGAATTTTCAACTCTGATGTCAAGTAAGTCTTATTGTATGGCTCTCAAACATGGAGAATAAAAAAAAACAACAACCACGAAGTTTTATACATTAATAAATGGGTGCTTGTGTAGAATAGAAGGATTGAAGTGTTATGACAAGATCACTAATGTAGAACTGATGATAAGAAACAGACAAATGCCAGTAGAACTGATGACAAGAAACAGATAAATGCCAGTAGAACTGATGACGAGAACAAGACAAGTGTCAGTGAAACCGATGATAAGAAACAGGATAACTGATGATAAGAACCATCAAGTGACAGTAGAACTGATGACAAGAACCAGACAAGTGCCAGTGGAACTGACGACAAGAATCAGACAACTGCCAGTAGAACTAATGACAAGAACCATACAAGTCGCAGTAGAACTGAAGACAAGAACCAGACAAGTGCCAGTAGAACTGATGACAAGAACCAGACAAGTGCCAGTAGAACTGATGACAATAACCAGACAAGTGGCAGCAGAACTGATGACAAGAACCAGGTAGGTGCCAATAGAACTGATGATAAGACCCTGACAAGTGTCAGTAGAACTGATGACAAGAACCGGATAAGTGCCAGTAGAACTAATGATAAGAACCAAACAAGTGGCAGGAGAACTGATGACAAGAACCAGGTAAGTGCCAATAGAACTGATGACAAGACCCTGACAAGTGGCAGTAGAACTGATAACAAGAACCGGATAAGTGCCAGTAGAACTAATGACAAAAACTAGACAAGTGGCAGTAGAACTGCTGACAAGAACCAGACAAGTGCTAGTAGAACTGATGACAAGAACAAGACAAGTGCCAGTGGAACTGATGATGAGAAATAGACACGTGCCAGTGGAACGTATGACAAGAGCCAGGTAAGTGTCAGTAGAACTGATGACAAGAACCAGACAAGTACTAGTAGAACTCATGACAAGAATCAGACAAGTGCTAGTTGAACTCATGACAAGAACCAGACAGTGACAGTGAAACTGATGATAAGAAATAGACAAATGCGAGTAGAACTGATGACAAGAACCAGACAAGTGTCAGTAGAACTGATGACAAGAACCAGACAAGTACTAGTAGAACTGATGACAAGAATCAGACAGTGACAGTGAAACTGATGATAAGAAATAGACAAATGCGAGTAGAACTGATGACAAGAACCAGACAAGTGTCAGTAGAACTGATGACAAGAACCAGACAAGTACTAGTAGAACTGATGACAAGAATCAGACAAGTGCCAGTGGAACTGATGACAAGAACCAGACAAGTACTAGTAGAACTGATGACAAGAACCAGACAGTGACAGTGAAACTGATGATAAGAAATAGACAAATGCGAGTAGAACTGATGACAAGAACCAGACAAGTGTCAGTAGAACTGATGACAAGAACCAGACAAGTACTAGTAGAACTGATGACAAGAATCAGACAAGTGCCAGTTGAACTGATGACAAGAACCAGACAAGTACTAGTAGAACTGATGACAAGAACCAGACAAGTACCAGTGGGACAAGAGATGAGCAGAAGACGCTGACGTTAGATTCGACACACTGTGGTGAACTTCTAAATACAATATCTAAATTAGAATATAACAGTATAGTGCATAAAGTCAAAGATAGGATAGTACTACAAATTTTCGGCGAGAATCTTAGTCGTCGCCTATGCCTTCAGCTTATTATTTGATAACGCCTTAGCCGAACCAAAAAGGGTACCCAATTGTTCAAATTCGTCCTTGAGACAAACGTACCACTTTCCTAGGTCAACTAAGTATTTGCCTAAATACATTGTAGAAGGGAGAGGGGACGGATAGATAACCCAACGCAAATCACGTCTCACAATTGTTTCTAAAAAATAAAACTAACTTGCTAGTATTGCCCTTAGGCGGTTTCAAAGTACGATGTAAACGTGAGAAAAAAGTGGACACTACGGTCATGAAAACACGCTTAGCTCTTATTGCGAATGACATAAACTCTCGTAATTAGCTTGAAAGTACATGAGAAAAGAATTGAACAGGGGGTAGTTTAAAAATCAACAACTAACATGGAAAAAAATATAGAATATTGAACCAAGCCACGTAGCCCCATAAAAATCATATATTCGTGTACCTGTGGCTTGCTGACTAAGAATATGTTATCAATTACATAAATAGTCCATTAGATAATCAAATATTGGGGATAATACATAGAGAATCGGAGATACTATCAGGTCAAGTCATGTCTGCTTAGATTGGATAGCATATTTTTGGGGGAAAAAATTAGGTGAGAGAAAGGCTAAGATAGTACGATGAAAGGGATTGGATGAAATTTGAAGGAAGCCGTAATATTATTGGCTGACCTAAATATACAAATCTAGTTGATAATCGTAACGCATAGGGTTTGAGATTTTTTTTTTTTAAAGAATTCATTCAAAAAAAGAGATGCTTGGTCTCACTGGCCAAAGCTTTTTTACATGATAGGAATAGTAGGATGCTCGCTGCCATTTTTTCAAAATATTCAGAAGAGCAAGAAGCGATGAACAGACTTGTGTTTTTTTATTAATAATACTACCATCAGAAAGCAGTCTTAACAGAGGCAGTGATGAAAGTGTGCTATATTCTATTGCCTAATTCATCGTTACTTGTTTATATTTCCTTGATATGTGGTAAGATTGATTTTATTGACTTTTTAATTAACAAAGGGTTGTGTGTAAGAAAAGGCCATGAAAAAAGATTGTAATTAAATGGTTCCATAACAGACTTAGGCATGGCCTAGATGTTGATCCATCATATAAGGGACTATCTAGAAATTTAAAACTACAGGACTATATATATATATGATGGTCATACAGGAACATTACACCTATCTTATTGCATGGAAATAAGTATTGCAGGAATGACAGAGGCGTAGCATCCATTAGGGAAGAGAAAAGAAAACTGGTAAAATGTGTTCCATCAAACTAAAGTGGAGAAGCAGGGTTGTCATAGAGGGCTGACCATGTTCTTTGTATTGACCATATGTTTACAGGTAAATTAGGAGGACTTAGTTTGATATTAAGACAGAACCATAACTTGCATTGACAGAGGTTCCTGCTGGCACTTGTCTGGTGCTAGTACTCGATCAGTGAAGTCTGCAAGATTTCAAAGAGTCTCTGGCACCTACTTGTATTAAAGAAGTCAAGACCAGAGGAGACTGAAGTGTTTGGCCAAACCGACTACAACTGCGGCTTATTCCAGGAACCAGATAAGTGCTATATCTGGCCTGGGACACATTATCACTAGTAACGAATAATCTCCTGTGCTTACATAAACATTCCTCCTAAAGAATATAAGGAACAATCATAGTGAAACAAGAGACATTGGAATGATGACAATCCCCAACCTGCTTCCCATTCCCAGTATTTAATTAGAGTAAACAACATCAAAGTGAACATTTGTAACAATATACTATGGACATATTGTCTGTTGCATGTAAATATCTTTATATATATTTGTAAATATATCTATCCATCTAAATTGATTCTCACTGAACTGTAGTCCTGACCAAAACAACTTTAGGCTCAGGACCAATAAATTTTAACAAAAAATATTTTAAATATAAAATTTAACAGCTGGAGTTAGTTGAATTTATCATAGTACTTAGTATATGTTTGTATATGTTTTTGTATTGAGATTCTTTTACAACACTCTTACAATACCCTAGACACTTTATGTTGCTTTCAGTCACGCTAGTCAAAAAGAATATAACTTCGAGTGAGATCGTAAGGTGGTAACAAGAAAGGTACTCTGTAATACAGTTGTTCATTGTTTACCTCAGAGACCTTCACAGTTGATCTCACTCAAGTACAACTATACGCACACCATTCTTCTTAACATCAAAACCCACCACACACACACTGAGAAAACCTGCTGATAGCACAAGATAGTCCTTGTTCTTGAATGCCCAGGGTCAGAGAAGTAGAGGGGGGTCGAAGGAGAAGAGAATATGGAACAGACATGAAAAACAGTGAGGAAGACATGGGAAGACCTTGAGCTGATGGCACGGGAAAGGAAGATTTGGTATAAGATTATTATACCCTTATGATCCTTGGGGAACTGAAAGATGATGAATGACATTTGTAATGAACAACGAATTTTTTACGCTTTTGGACCCGGGTTAATACACTGGGCTTTATTCCCACCCCTGGATGGTATACAACCAGGTAGGGATAACTTAAGTTTAATAGCTCTTGTTTAACTAGAGCTGCAGAGCATCTCACTCTTTTGCAGCCAATACCAAGTTGAAGACTCCTTGGTATTATCTACACGTAGATCTTTTCAGAATGGCGATATCGTCTCACTGTATGATTGAATCGTGAAAGTGCACACGGCCAATGAAGCAGCTTAAGTGCCTCTTTGGCGGAGGTCTTTCTCACCACACTATACGCGACTATGGCATATTGGACCCTAAGTCGATCAGACATAAATAGACTCATTAACAGAAATTCCATTCTATTGTTAACACTGGTCGGAACTTGAATGATAAAAAATGTTTCCATAAGCGGGCTGCGCGTAAAGTTTCGGCTTTCTACACTGAGTGGAACATACAGCTTTTGAGCAGCATAGACCTGAAAACCGACAAACAAATAACGCGAAAATGATGTTGTTGCCAGTAATTTTAATGGAAGGGGACGTGATCTGGAAAATATTAGGTGAGCAGATTAGATTATGGGTTGTCGTTGCTTGAAGACGTGATTGTCTTTAATGTTAGGTTAAATTGTAATAGTAGAAGTAAGGTTAGAAAGCGTGTGAACGCTAGTCAGTTCAATTGTGGAGGTTTATTCACTCCGAACTGTTTTGAGCTACGGGTGTTTAGCTATTTGTGGCTAGCCCGTGCAAGTAGTGAGACTGAACGGTGTTTTTGAACAGCCGGGTCTCGTAGCTGTTTTTGGGCGGCAGATGTGTATTCCCGTGGGCAGTGATTTTTGGGCATCGATCTGGAGAGGTCGCCCCATAGTGTGTGTTCTTGATAGTAAGCCTGTACAGTGCTGAATATAAGAGGCCATGATTTGTGTAAGGCCATTATTTCCTGATAGAGGATAATTGTGTTATGTGAAGACATGTTGATAAGTGATATTATTGCAAACTGCTGGGTGAGCAGTATTGTGAATATTTTGATAAGGATCCATTAACTTACACATGTCATATAATAGCGCTAAAAATGAGTAAAGGCGAGATTATTGCAGACTGCCGGGGATGGAGTCGTGTGAGAAATTGCTGGTAGGACTCATTAGATTATGATAGCGTTTATGCGAAGAGTATCTGGAGGATACCATATTTATGCAGTAGCACGGCGATGATGCGAGCCGTTTGCTATCTGTGAGGAGGCCATATTTACGGATCCAGTATTATATCTTATAGCACAGGAGAGTATCTTGAGGATGCTATTTATGCAGTAGCACGGCGATGATGTGAGCCGTTTGCTATCTGTGAGGAGGCCATATTTACGGATCCATTATTATATCTTATAGCGCAGGAGGAGTATCTGGAGGATACAATATTTATGCAGTAGCACGGCGATGATGTGGTCCGTTTGCTATCTGTGAGGAGGCCATATTTACGGATCCATGATTAGAATATTATAGCGCTAATGTGAGTACAGGTGGATAGCGCTGAGTTGAGGAGTATCTTTAAAGAGGTCATGGATATTGTAGTATCTGCATGATTCTGAGATGTGAGAAGTACTTTATTATTGTATTGCTATAACTTGTAGTTTGACTATAACTGTGTATTCTGTATTAACGTGACGTGTCGTGGTGTATTAAACATTCCAGCGCAATTCCAGGTGTCTCTGAAGAGAACAAAGACAGAACAGGGCCTAATGTCCCTTGGACAACGTACAAACCGACGAACATTGGGATTGTGCCTTTGGCTTGGCAGCCTTATCATGTATAGCAAACTGCCATAGAAATCACTTGTAAGAATATGTGAATACTTGGTGCAAGATTCCTGCAATGGGACCAGCTACAGAAGTGGTTCCATGATATGTAAGTAGCGCAAAGGAAGATGATGGTTATTACCTACTAGGAATAACCCGTCAAAATTGACAGGTTTTTAATTATAACGTGTTGTTTCTGTTACATGTATTACAGACGGTACTATCACTACTGTGGTCATTTCATTGCAGGCGACCGTCATTAGATATTTGTAGTGAAAATTACGAGGGGCGTTCAGAAAGTAATGCACCACATCGTTTTTCTCAGGAGCTATTTATTCAAAAAGCATGAAATTTATACACAATATACATGGATGTGTCATGTAAACATCGGTTTTATTCAACATAATCCCCATCAACTTGTACGGCTTTATGCCAGCGCGAAACAAGTGCATGTATTCCTAGCCTGTACCAGATTTTTTCTTGATCATGTAGCCATTTCTTCGCTACATGAACCACTCCTTCATCATCTTCAAACCTTGTCCCACGGAGTGCATCTTTAAGTGGACCAAATAGATGAAAATCAGAGGGTGCCAAATCGGGACTATAGGGTAAATGGGGTAGTACAGTCCAACCCAATTTGGTGATTGCTTCCCGTGTTGCCAGACTTGTGTGAGGTCGCGCATTGTCGTGAAGGAGAAGCAGGTCTGCTGGATTCTTGTGCGGGCCGAACTCTGCGAAAACGTTGATTGGGTTTTTTCAATGTCTTAATGTAAGCTTGCGAAATGATTGTCCCTCCTCTTGGCATAACGTCCACAAGAATCACACCTTTAATATCCCAAAAGACAGTGATCATGACCTTTCCAGCTGAAGGAATTGTCTTGAATTTCTTTCTTCGTGGTGATTGCAGATGATGCCACTCCATTGACTGTCTTTTTGTTTCAGGTTCAAAATGATGTGCCCAGGTTTCGTCACCTGTAACGATCTTAGCCAAAACGTTCTCTCCATCAGCATTGAAACGCTCCAACAATTCAGAAGAAATTGCTTTTCATTTGCAATCGGTGGTCATTTGTGAGACTTCGAGGAACCCATCTTGCGCAAACCTTAGAAAATCCTAGAGTTTTTATAACTGCATTTGCACTACCAATGCTGACTGACAGCTGTAAGGCCAATTGTTGAGTAGTGATTTGCCTATCAGTAACAATAATGCCCTCAGCACATTTCAACATTTCTGCGTTGGTGGCTGTGGCAGGACGTCCACAGCTCGGCCGATCAAGCAGCTCCGTATCTCCACTTCCTGATTCTTTGATTCTCTGAACCCAGCAACTGACTGTACTCCTGTCGACTGCAAAACTTCCATACACATCACTATTATTTGGCCGGTTGCGATGCAATTTGGTACACACATTTGGCACATGCCATATTTGAAGTGTGCAAAATTTCATGCTTCTTTCTTCATTATTAGCTGAGAAAAACGATGTGGTGCATTACTTTCTGAACGCCCCTCGTATATGGGTGTATTAAATATGAAGACATGGAGTAACCTTCCAAGTGACATGTGGAGCAGTGGTAATGATCTAATGGACCGTAAGTTGACTAAATAACTAACATTTCTTTTATGACAATGTAGTGGTGTTGATGGTATTGTATGATGGTGATATTACTAAATGTAATTGTATGAGGCCAGCTGTGAAGGCTCCTGAGATAAAATGTAGTTTAGAATTGTCAGAAGGCCTTTCTTGCTACCACTACGACCTCACACTTAATTTTTTTTTTTAATGAATGTGGCTACGTAAAGTGTCTAGGGTTATGATATGTAGTGTGGTGTAATAGGTTATAGATATACCCACAGATATTCAACAAGACTAATAATATTAATAAATGTTAAAATACACTGAACTAACTCACGTGTGTAAAATTTTTTGATAGAATTATATTACATTTATTTTGTTCTGTGTCAATTTTTTAGGTTGACCAGAACTTAAAAGGATTTAGAGATTATGAAAAGAAATGCATGGAATATTATATCATAAATGCAATAGTGTACATATATATGTACTATACTAGTTAGTTTTATTAAAATGTTCTAGTAGTCATCTTCTTGGGAGGATAGTTAATGTTTGTGCTGTTGGGGTGGCCTCATCACACCTGTCTATACTGACTACACAGTGTCCAGAAAATGGTGGGAATTTTTATGGGGATATTAGTAACTACAAAGCGTTGGTGAATGTCCAGCAGACCAGAGGCTCACTCATCTGGTAGTTGTAGCTCTGGTGCTGAAATCTGGTGGTCCCACCTCTCCGTGCTGGCGGGCAATAATGGTGGTCTCTGTCACAAGAACTGCACAGATACACTCGAGTAAGTCACCAACTGAATAGACACTGCTTTGTTGACAACAGAAACTCACAGCTCTGCAATCAAAGTATGGGCCATGTGTCAAAATCTATTCTCTACCCACGTCTGGACACAACACTGACACAACAACCACATCATACAGACAGGTCAGATCTCTCTGACCAAACAGCACATTTACCATGGTGGTTTTACATCAGATAGATCCTCCCAGACTATAGATTCTGAAAAATATTTATTAGTTGTCTGCCCTAAAAGAGGATAGGTAATATGTTTCATTATTCTCAACACTTGATCTGTCTTGCCTAACCCTTGCTGGGGTTTATGTACATTGTTGGTCCCTAGACCCTGACTAGGGCGGGGGGTCTAGAGCAAATCCCTACTTGTTTGTAAGGCTAGATTTCGATATGGCAGTATCAAATCACTCGAACATGAAACAATATTCAAAATATATAAGGAAATAATTTCAATCTTACCAGATTATGAATAAATAACACAGAATTGCTAGCAAAACTCAGCTGAGCTGCTGGCTATAGTATGGCGTCCCTAAACTTCTTACACTTTCTTTCATATGGAAATCACCACACTTTAAAATCTGTGTCTATCACTGAACAACTATTGAGAAATGACCCCAAATCCGCGTCTAAGCGCCGACAATATGCTTGTCTGTGGCCAATCACTGCCTAGGTTTATTTGAATTTCAAATTTCCTACACTAAAGTCATTTCAGTCATGCTTCAGTCAAGTATGGATGTTTATCTGTTAGTCTGTCCGTCTCTACTTGTGTTTCTACAAAATGTACTTGATTTTTGACCCAACCTTTCTCTCCCCTCCAAAATTTTGTCGTTAAAAGTTATTTTTAGACACAGCCACCACAAATGTCCCTCTCTTCCATACTACGTAGATTTGAACACCTGCGTCTCGAGGTCGTGTTTTTTTGTGCAATTAGCGACACTTTTAGATTCAATACAGTCTGTCGATGATGTGACTACACTGTCTTTTGTCATTATCTTCAATATTATTTATCCGTCTGTAAAATTAAGAACATATTTGTTCACTGCTCAGAATGGGCCATCCGGCCAGCTAATTTTTATATTCCTAACATTAATATTAAGAAAAAAGTACTTTTTAAATTTTGTAATATTCCAAACATCTGCGTTTTAGCCGCTGAATTCAAATCAAGGGCTTGGTATCGCAAAAGCGTCCAATAAATGACTGTGGCGTAACATATCTATGGTCCCTTCTGTCGAGTTGCTTACTTTTTATGTCAACTTGGGAAACGTGACTTTTCTCCGTTTCCCCCCCAATTGCGTCTCCTTAGCCTTTCTAGTCTCACGCAATCTTTCCAGTCATATTTTTCCTTTTTGATCCGCCGTTCCCCTCCTGTCTAGCAAGTCAATTTTTATGGAGGATGATGACCCGCGGTCTAGGCGATCATGTACTATTCGCAGCCTACGCATTATGTTTTTATCTTTACATGTTATCTTTGGAGATATTTTACCGTTGTATCTCTGTCAATTTCACTACAGACAACATGTCTCGTAATTGTTCGTGCATATTTTAAAATCTTGCCCTCGTCGACTTACTGCCTCTGAGAAGCCATGGTCGACTTACTGCCTCTGAGAACAACGTTTGAAGTTTGACGAAACTCCAGTTCATGTACTGTTTATCAATTGTGTTTTTGGCTTCTTTCCATAATCAAACTGTTCATGCACACCGTCATTTGCGCACTTTTCTATTTTCGGGAGAGTAGATATAAGGGAAACAATACAATTATTGTCTAGCTTTCAACCACAGTTTCACCCCTTAGCTGTGGTTAGAAAGAGTATGATTACTGCTCCCTCAGGCATGTCGTACCAGGCCACAATTATGAGATTGTGCAACTTCATCATATAAAACAAGCTGATACATAATCTACCACTGCAGAAGCATGTGAATGCTTTGGACAGGCTTCTTACAAGGAGGGTCAGCTTCAGCGGTGGCTCCATGTCCCGTAAGAAATAAAATGATGAGTGATGATCCACTTTGTGAATGAAGGAAATTACAAGAACGGATTTACTGGCGTAGGTAAGTGTGGTGTAACAGTTTCACATCACCCTGCTAAGAACTGTAAAATGACCCCATCACTAACACAACGAACAAAAGTAATGACAGTGAACAATGGAAAACAACTCTCAACAATACGGGAAAGAAAGCTGCAAACAATTCAGCTTCAGAATTTAAAATAAAACCAACGAAGACTCACCTTCTTGTCGTACAGCCGGGTATCAATCTTGTTTAGGTCAATCGCGTCATGCATGGATGCACGTCTTCTGCTCAAGTTGTAACCGGAAGTAGGCGTGGATGGCAGGCCATCAGATGGTGCCCCGCTTCCACCGCCCTTCTCGTTTGGGAAAATGAAAGCTAGGTCTCTAGGGTGCGATGCTGAGGATGGGGTGACGGCCTCAGAACTTAGATCTGTGAAGTAAAATACGGAAAGAAACCTAATTATTCGGAATAATCAGTCTTATAAATATATGATAATAGCCCCTTCAGTCATAACTGACTATTGGAATGCGCCCCTGAGGTGACAGCCCTCATCTGCCTTTTTTCCTCGTGTTCCTTTCGACGTTTTCTCCTCTCTTCTGCTTGCCGTGACAGCCTCTTTTCGCCCAGTCTGAGGATGCACCGTTGAGCATCGCCTCATGGTGCGATCGGGCAGCTTCATCCTCCCAGGTTGCTGGATTTATGTCCAGTGCCCTCATGTCTCTCTTGCACGCATCTTTGAACTTCAGCCGCGGTCGCCCAATGTTATGCTAGTGTCTCGAGTTGTTTTGAATTTTTCAGTCAACCAGCCTGCGAGTTACGCGATTTGCCTACTTCTGTTTTTTTCCATGCCCTATTTTAATTTTATTGATACTTTGACCCATTGTCGCGCATCTATCTACGTGTCAGTCTTAAATCTGACGGCGTTATACAAGTGTAACTTTATTTTTTTTCTACATTACCCGACATAAAGATTCTGTCTTGTTGGTCAGAAAATTGTCCCACGTCCGCAACTAATTGTACGTCCTCAACTAATTGTACTTGTAAGAAATAAGTTTCTACCAATACCAATCACTGTTAAGGGATTTTCAGCCATGATTTACTTATCACTGTGATAAATGCTTGAGAAGCGACATACACAAATAGAAGTATGTTAGCTTTGGCCTATGCAACAAATGGATATAACTAGTAAGGATTTTATTTTTAATAGGTGTTTGCTACTTTTCTTAGTAGCACGCCCCTTTCAACCGTCTACCAGATACATGGAGCTGTTGGTTATATCAGGACATGTTTCATTTATTGTAATATGCTTTTGTTAGTATTTAATTTATACTATATTATCTCTAGTAGGGGTTTTTTTTTTTTTAATTTTGTAGTTATAGTTCAAAGTCGTTTTATTACCCCAAGTATGATATTGTCTTAACTGATATGTTTTTATGTTTCACTGGAGGGTTTTCGGTCAATCCGTATTTATCTGGGGGGAGTCTTTCACTAATGGAGACTACTGGCTTGCATCCTTGTTTATTTATGTTTCATATGCTAGCTTTTGTTTTTGCAATAAAATGTTTTATTGACTTTTGTATTTCTGATGGGGTCTTCGTGCCAATGAGATTTTCTACACTCATTTCTACTTTGTGGTTACTACAATATGTCTTAATGTGTTGCCTCTGCTGGTCATATTTTTTGCAGTCCACCAGAAAGTGTCTAATTGTGTTTGGTTCTTGACACTCTTCGCACATGGGTTCCTCTATCATGAAATATCCAGTTCCAAGCTTGAGCCTCGGCAATTTTTTATTAATTGGTATTTTTAGTTCATCTTTTATCTGACATTTTTTGCTTGGTTTTTTTTTTCAGGATTTTATATGAGTGTCTTGCATTTTTACTTTGGTCCCATGCTGTTATCCACTCTTTAGTTATTGCTTGGGCAATTAAGCTCTTAATTTCAAACTTACATAATCCTACTTCAATTTTGTTATAGCTAGTTCTCTCAGCCCCCCCCCCCCCGCCCCGGGTTCTTTGTCTGCAAGCTCATTTCCTGCTATCCCTACATGTGATGGTATCCATGTTAGTGTAACACTGCATCCTATAGTGTGCAGATATGTATTGACCTGTAGTATTTCCAAAGCATAGCTGTTCTTGTGATGGCATCGGGGTCTCTTCTGAGGACATGGCCAACCCAGCTCCAGCGTCTGCCAGCTATGATGGTGTGCATGTCCTCCTGCTTGCTCCGAGTAAGCAGATCTTGGTTGGTGATGGTATTCGGCCAAAAGATTCGGTGAATTTTTCTTAGGCATGTTGTGTGAAAAGAGGACAATGTCGACATTTCTTTTTCTGTAACTCTCCAGCATTCCGCATCATAGAGAAGCACAGAGAGCACATAGCTCTGATATAATTTTAATTTTGTGCTTGTGCTGTATTGAGAGGACTTCCAGATGTTGTTTAGGCTAAAAAAAGGCTGTTCTTGCTTTATTCATTCTGATGTTGATGTCTTTGCCTGCCCCGCCGTCTGGTGTTACTATGCATCCTAGGTATGTGAAGGTGTCTGCCTGTACCAGTTGCTGATTCCTTACTGATATGGGCTCAGGATTGCTCACATTGAGCGTCATGACCTCTGACTTCTTTAAATTGATGTTCAGGCCCACCTGCTGGCTATACTTATTAAGACTATCCGTTTTTTCCTGGATGTGTTGATGTGAATGTGTTAGTAATGCAATGTCATCTGCATATTCCAGATCTTCCAATGTAGAAAATGTAGTCCATCTTATTCCTCTTTTCCTCTTGGACTGCCCTCTGTTGTCTGGCGCATCACTCAGTCTATGACTGTTAAAAATAGAGTTGTTGATAAATGTCGTACTCCTGTCTTCACCTCAAAGGTTAGGTTGCTCTGCCCAACACTACATGTAAAGTTGGCATAGAGGCTTTTTATGATTGACACTATGCAGCTTGGAATGCCATAAGCCCTCAGTATTTTCCATAAACTGTCCCTTTGTATACTGTCAGATGGATGGGTTTGAAAAAAAATCGAAAAAAGGTGATTCGTCTTACGAGGACAAAGGACAAAGAAAATAGTCTACGTTACGGCCACAAGGCCTTCGTCAGGAAAGGAAAGAAAGTGAAGGCTAGATAGGACACATAAAAACTAAATAAAATAAAAACTGGGTACTTCCCTGAAGGCAAGAACCGAAATTCTATCAAAATCGCTGTCCTGTAGATAGGCGCGTGGCTGAACAGACAGCGACTTCCGCCGCCGGATGTACACAATGCATACTAAGAAACTAAAAAACGAAACCGGAAAATAAACTACCCAACGTGATAAAAGTGGGGACTGGAAATAATAAGGGACAGAATGAGTGGGAGATAAATAAATATGAAATAAAAAAAATGTATATGGCATACAAATAGAAGAATAGGATAAGAGTGGAAAGAGTAAAATAGAGCAAGAGGAGAGGGTGACCTCAGACAAAGGTGTGAAAAGTGTTGAGACCGGCTGGTTTTAGACACCCCATGCGGTGGATAAGACGGTTCTCAAGCTGTTCTCGGCTGGCAGTGTCAGAGGAGCAGGATCGGATCGCTGTGACCTGGATGTCGATGGGACCATGGTGGTCAGGACCATTGAAGTGTATAGCAACTGGTGTTGACTTTTGCTGAGCGATGTCATTTAAGTGCTGGCTGAATCTGTCCCCAAGTCGTTTGCCTGTTTGGCCAATATAGGTTTTGCAGCAACGTTTACATATGATCGTATAAATGACATTGCGCGATTCACACGTGAAGCTACTAGTGATGGTGTACGTAGCCTTAGGAAAGGACACCTTCTGGGTTGAGATGACATACTTGCACGTGTTGCATCGTGTCCGACCACAGGGTAGTGTGCCAAAGTGAGTGGCATTCTCCTTTGGGAGACGGCTGTGAACAAGAAGATCCTTCAAGTTCTTGTCACGTCTATATGCCACCAAAGGTGCTTCACTGAATACTTTTTGGGTCAGAGGCTCTGCTTGGAGGATAGGGAGGTGGCGGAAAAGGATCTGTTTGACAGTAGTACTGTGAGGGTGATGGGTCAAGATTAATTTGACTCTATCCGAAGTGGATTTATGGTGAGGTTTGAGGGCCTCCAGACGAGAGATGGGGAGCACACGTTGGAGAGCAGAGGTGAGAACATGTTCTGGATAAAGTCTGTTACGGAAAAAATCCAACATCTCATTTGCTCGTAAGTGGAAGTCATCGTCGTCTTGGCATAAACGGCGGAGGCGGAGAAGTTGTGAAAAAGGAAGGGAGTCACGACAAGCCCGAGGATGAGAAGAGGTATACAGGAGGTAGCTGTGGGCATCTGTCGGCTTGTAGTATACTGAGGTATTAAGGCCGGAGGGCGTGATAGAAATAGTAATGTCAAGGAAGTTGACAGATACTGTGGAGACGAGGGAGGTGAACTTGATGGTGGGGTGAAAGTGGTTCACAAAGTCGATGAAGCGGTGTAAATCAGTCTCAGACATATCTGTGAGACCTATGCCATCATCGATATATCTGCGGTAAAACCCAGGGAAAGGACCGGAGTATTGTTGCCATATCTGATGCTCCAAGTGGCCCATGAATAGACAGGCATAGCTGGGACCCATCTTCGTTCCCATGGCAACACCGCTAATTTGGTCAAAAAAACTGACCATTGAATTCAAAGGAATTCAGTTGAAGGACCAGTTCAGCAAGACGGAGAAGAGTGACAGTGGATATAGAAGGGCAAGTGCGTTGGTCCAGAAAAAACTGAAGAGCTCGGAGACCATCAGAGTGGGGAATAGAGGTATACAGAGAGCAGACGTCCAGCAAGAAAAGACGGTAGGAGCGGTCTGCTGGGAGTCGGATAGAGGAGAAAGTTGTAAGAGCGTGATTGGTGTCTTTGATGAAGGAGGGAAGATTCACAACGATAGGCTGGAAAATGCTATCGAGAAAGTCAGAAATGTGTTCAGTAGGACAAGAACAGGCTGAGACAATAGGTCTTCCAGGGTTTTCGATCTTGTGAATTTTGGGGAGCATGTAGAATACAGGCTTGCCCAAAGAGCTGTCATGAATCCTGAGATGAGATGCTTCGGGAGGAAGATCATTACTAGTGATAAGCTGTTTAATCGTGTTGTGTACAATGCGATTGTTAGAGACAGTCGCATCGCTGGTCCTGGACCTGTAAAAAGAGCCATTGGTCAACTGGTTTTTACCTTCACTTAGGTACAAGTCCTTCTGCCAGACGACAATGGCTCCTCCCTTGTCAGCCGGTTTGATGACAATGTCGTCTCTACGGCGAAGAAGGGAGAGAGCACCAGCTCCGCCCTCGTAGATTGCATTATTCCAATCTCACTTCGGCGGAGTCTGGTGCTCTCTCCCTTCTTCGCCGTAGAGACGACATTGTCATCAAACCGGCTGACAAGGGAGGAGCCATTGTCGTCTGGCAGAAGGACTTGTACCTAAGTGAAGGTAAAAACCAGTTGACCAATGGCTCTTTTTACAGGTCCAGGACCAGCGATGCGACTGTCTCTAACAATCGCATTGTACACAACACAATTAAACAGCTTATCACTAGTAATGATCTTCCTCCCGAAGCATCTCATCTCAGGATTCATGACAGCTCTTTGGGCAAGCCTGTATTCTACATGCTCCCCAAAATTCACAAGATCGAAAACCCTGGAAGACCTATTGTCTCAGCCTGTTCTTGTCCTACTGAACACATTTCTGACTTTCTCGATAGCATTTTCCAGCCTATCGTTGTGAATCTTCCCTCCTTCATCAAAGACACCAATCACGCTCTTACAACTTTCTCCTCTATCCGACTCCCAGCAGACCGCTCCTACCGTCTTTTCTTGCTGGACGTCTGCTCTCTGTATACCTCTATTCCCCACTCTGATGGTCTCCGAGCTCTTCAGTTTTTTCTGGACCAACGCACTTGCCCTTCTATATCCACTGTCACTCTTCTCCGTCTTGCTGAACTGGTCCTTCAACTGAATTCCTTTGAATTCAATGGTCAGTTTTTTGACCAAATTAGCGGTGTTGCCATGGGAACGAAGATGGGTCCCAGCTATGCCTGTCTATTCATGGGCCACTTGGAGCATCAGATATGGCAACAATACTCCGGTCCTTTCCCTGGGTTTTACCGCAGATATATCGATGATGGCATAGGTCTCACAGATATGTCTGAGACTGATTTACACCGCTTCATCGACTTTGTGAACCACTTTCACCCCACCATCAAGTTCACCTCCCTCGTCTCCACAGTATCTGTCAACTTCCTTGACATTACTATTTCTATCACGCCCTCCGGCCTTAATACCTCAGTATACTACAAGCCGACAGATGCCCACAGCTACCTCCTGTATACCTCTTCTCATCCTCGGGCTTGTCGTGACTCCCTTCCTTTTTCACAACTTCTCCGCCTCCGCCGTTTATGCCAAGACGACGATGACTTCCACTTACGAGCAAATGAGATGTTGGATTTTTTCCGTAACAGACTTTATCCAGAACATGTTCTCACCTCTGCTCTCCAACGTGTGCTCCCCATCTCTCGTTGGAGGCCCTCAAACCTCACCATAAATCCACTTCGGATAGAGTCAAATTAATCTTGACCCATCACCCTCACAGTACTACTGTCAAACAGATCCTTTTCCGCCACCTCCCTATCCTCCAAGCAGAGCCTCTGACCCAAAAAGTATTCAGTGAAGCACCTTTGGTGGCATATAGACGTGACAAGAACTTGAAGGATCTTCTTGTTCACAGCCGTCTCCCAAAGGAGAATGCCACTCACTTTGGCACACTACCCTGTGGTCGGACACGATGCAACACGTGCAAGTATGTCATCTCAACCCAGAAGGTGTCCTTTCCTAAGGCTACGTACACCATCACTAGTAGCTTCACGTGTGAATCGCGCAATGTCATTTATACGATCATATGTAAACGTTGCTGCAAAACCTATATTGGCCAAACAGGCAAACGACTTGGGGACAGATTCAGCCAGCACTTAAATGACATCGCTCAGCAAAAGTCAACACCAGTTGCTATACACTTCAATGGTCCTGACCACCATGGTCCCATCGACATCCAGGTCACAGCGATCCGATCCTGCTCCTCTGACACTGCCAGCCGAGAACAGCTTGAGAACCGTCTTATCCACCGCATGGGGTGTCTAAAACCAGCCGGTCTCAACACTTTTCACACCTTTGTCTGAGGTCACCCTCTCCTCTTGCTCTATTTTACTCTTTCCACTCTTATCCTATTCTTCTATTTGTATGCCATATACATTTTTTTATTTCATATTTATTTATCTCCCACTCATTCTGTCCCTTATTATTTCCAGTCCCCACTTTTATCACGTTGGGTAGTTTATTTTCCGGTTTCGTTTTTTAGTTTCTTAGTATGCATTGTGTACATCCGGCGGCGGAAGTCGCTGTCTGTTCAGCCACGCGCTTATCTACAGGACAGCGATTTTGATAGAATTTCGGTTCTTGCCTTCAGGGAAGTACCCAGTTTTTATTTTATTTAGTTTTTATGTGTCCTATCTAGCCTTCACTTTCTTTCCTTTCCTGACGAAGGCCTTGTGGCCGTAACGTAGACTATTTTCTTTGTCCTTTGTCCTCGTAAGACGAATCACCTTTTTTCGATTTTTTTTCAAACCCATCCATCGTATTCCACGTCTTACCGCAGTTCCCCTCCACTTCCTCGATTATGTATACTGTCAAAAGCCTTTTCAAAATCAACGAAATTAATGTACAGCTGTCTTTGCCATTCTGAGCACTGCTTTATAATGTTCCTGAGAGTGAATATATGATCCACATTATCTTCTGTTCTTTCTAAACCTGCTTGTTCTTTCCTCAGTTTGTAGTCTACTGCTTTTTAAATTCTGTGTATAATTATCCTGCCTAGTATTTTGCTGGGAACTGAGAGAAGAGTGATTCCTCTTCAATTATTGCAGTCTGCAAGATCTCCCTTCTTGGGCAATTTGACAATTATTCCTTTGTTCCACTCTGATGGTGTTGTCACTGTTTTACAGACTTGTGCAAATAGTGGTTCTAATAGTTCTGCTCCTAGCTCAGGGTCTGTCTTAAATAGCTCTGCATTTAAGTTATCATGGCCAGGAGCTTTTCCGTTCTTTAACCCTTTGATTGCTGTGATGTTTTCTTCTTTTCGTGGAGTGTCTGTATTTACATCTAGATCATTTTCAGCCTCAGGAACATTCAATTGTGTCTCTAGTGGTTCCTTGTTCAGAGTTTCTCTGAAGTGCTCTGCCCATCTTGTTTCCTGTCCCTCTGCTGTCGTCATGAGATTTCCTTGCTTATCTCTTACTAATGTAATGTTGTTTGCACCTCGTTTTCCGCTGATGAATTTAGTTATTTTGTATACTGTGCTTTGTTCATTTCTCAGTGCTGCCTCTTCTGCTTGTCTTGCAAGATCGTCTAGGAAATTCCTTTTGTTGGCTCGGGTTTGGCGTTTAACTTCCTTGTCCGGCTGACTGTACTGTTCGCTATATAGTTGCTTTAACCTGGGGGACTTCGCTTCTGTTTTCTTTCTTTTCATTACCTTTCTCAGTGTTATGGTGTTTAATGTTTCTGGTGTTATCCAGCCTTGCTTCTTCCTTTCCTGGAATCCTAAGCATGATTTGCTGCTTTCCTGATATATTGTTGAAATGGTGTTGAATTTCTTGTCTGTATCATCAGTCAATGTCTTTTCCTGACTTTTGGCAAATTGATATCGTTTCTTTATGTCAGCCGCAAAAGCTTTTTCTGGTAAGGGGGTCCTTCAATTTGCTGATGTCAAACCTTTTCTGTGTAGTTATAGTTGGTCCAGCCCTTTTCAGTTTCACTTTCAGTTTTGCTACTACTAAATGGTGATCACTTCCCACATCTGCACCTCTTCTTACCTTCACATCTTGTAATGCATGTCTCCATCTACCATTAATCATGATGTGATCTATTTGGTTTCTGTCCCGACCATTTGGTGATTCCCATGTTAATTTCTTTATGTGGGAAAAGTGTTCCTCCAATGACCAGGTTGTTAATACTACAGAAACTTATTAGTTTATCCCAATTTTCGTTTGCTGTTCCGCTGCCGCATTTCCTCATTACTCTTTCATTATATGTATTGTGTGTACCAACATTCGCATTGAGGTCTCCCATTACTATAATAAGATCATATCTAGGTGTGTCTTCCATTTCTTTCTGCAGTTGTTGATAGAATTCATCCTTGACCTCTTCATCGCTGTCATTCGTTGGTGCGTAGCATTGTATTATTGGTGAATCTACCTCTCAATCTTAATCTTATCAGTCTGTTGTTGATGGGTTTCTATTCCAGTAATGTCCTTTCTATTCCTTTCTGTAGAATAATGGCTACACCTTCATTGTGCTGTCCATCCTCTCTTCCAGAGTAAAGTACTGTACTGTTTTTCCTGTTGCTGTTTTAACTTCGATATTTTTTACATAGACAGGGGTGTCAGCCCTATGCTAAAACCCCCATACTGGAGGACCAGAGTGTCTGCTTTTGTCTGACGCCTGACCGCGCAAACCTGTCCAGCTTGGTAGAACCTTCCAGGAGTAAAACGCGGCTGTCCAAGAGCTCTGGGGTAAAACGCAAGGCCGCCATACCTCGACAAGATTGACCGGGTAAAACGCGGATGTCCAAGAGAGGGTAAAACGCGGATGTCCAAGAGAGGGGTAAAAAGCGGATGTCCAAGAGAGGGGTAAAATGCGGATGTCCAAGAGAGGGTAAAACGCGGATGTCCAAGAGAGGGGTAAAACGCGGATGTCCAAGAGAGGGGTAAAACGCGGATGTCCAAGAGAGGGGTAAAACGCGGATGTCCAAGAGAGGGGTAAAACGCGGATGTCCAAGAGAGGGTAAAAAGCGGATGTCCAAGAGAGGGGTAAAACGCGGATGTCCAAGAGAGGGGTAAAACGCGGATGTCCAAGAGAGGGGTAAAACGCGGATGTCCAAGAGAGGGGTAAAAAGCGGATGTCCAAGAGAGGGGTAAAACGCGGATGTCCAAGAGAGGGGTAAAACGCGGATGTCCAAGAGAGGGGTAAAACGCGGATGTCCAAGAGAGGGGTAAAACGCGGATGTCCAAGAGAGAGGTAAAAAGCGGATGTCTAAGAGAGGGGTAAAACGCAGATGTCCAAGAGGGGGAAAAAGCGGGGGTGCAAGAGAGGGGTAAAACGCGGATGTCCAAGAGAGGGGTAAAACGCGGATGTCCAAGAGAGGGGTAAAAAGCGGATGTCCAAGAGAGGGGTAAAAAGCGGATGTCCAAGAGAGGGGTAAAACACGGATGTCCAAGAGAGGGGTAAAAAGCGGATGTCCAAGAGAGGGGTAAAATGCGGATGTCCAAGAGAGGGGTAAAAAGCGGATGTCCAAGAGAGGGGTAAAAAGCGGATGTCCAAGAGAGGGGTAAAAAGCGGATGTCCAAGAGAGGGGTAAAACGCGGATGTCCAAGAGAGGGGTAAAACGCGGATGTCCAAGAGAGGGGTAAAATGCGGATGTCCAAGAGAGGGGTAAAACGCGGATGTCCAAGAGAGGGGTAAAACGCGGATGTCCAAGAGAGGGGTAAAACGCGGATGTCCAAGAGAGGGGTAAAACGCGGATGTCCAAGAGAGGGGTAAAAAGCGGATGTCCAAGAGAGGGGTAAAATGCGGATGTCCAAGAGAGGGGTAAAAAGCGGATGTCCAAGAGAGGGGTAAAACGCGGATGTCCAAGAGAGGGGTAAAACGCGGATGTCCAAGAGAGGGGTAAAAAGCGGATGTCCAAGAGAGGGGTAAAAAGCGGATGTCCAAGAGAGGGTAAAAAGCGGATGTCCAAGAGAGGGTAAAATGCGGATGTCCAAGAGAGGGGTAAAACGCGGATGTCCAAGAAAAAGTAAAACGCGGATGTCCAAGAGAGGGGTAAAACGCGGATGTCCAAGAGAGGGGTAAAAAGCGGATGTCCAAGAGAGGGGTAAAACGCGGATGTCCAAGAGAGGGGTAAAACGCGGATGTCCAAGAGAGGGGTAAAACGCGGATGTCCAAGAGAGGGGTAAAAAGCGGATGTCCAAGAGAGGGGGAAAACGCGGATGTCCAAGAGAGGGGTAAAAAGCGGATGTCCAAGAGAGGGGTAAAACGCGGATGTCCAAGAGAGGGGTAAAACGCGGATGTCCAAGAGAGGGGTAAAATGCGGATGTCCAAGAGAGGGGTAAAACGCGGATGTCCAAGAGAGGGGTAAAACGCGGATGTCCAAGAGAGGGGTAAAAAGCGGATGTCCAAGAGAGGGGTAAAACGCGGATGTCCAAGAGAGGGGTAAAACGCGGATGTCCAAGAGAGGGGTAAAACGCGGATGTCCAAGAGAGGGGTAAAATGCGGATGTCCAAGAGAGGGGTAAAACGCGGATGTCCAAGAGAGGGGTAAAAAGCGGATGTCCAAGAGAGGGGTAAAACGCGGATGTCCAAGAGAGGGGTAAAACGCGGATGTCCAAGAGAGGGGTAAAATGCGGATGTCCAAGAGAGGGTAAAACGCGGATGTCCAAGAGAGGGGTAAAAAGCGGATGTCCAAGAGAGGGGTAAAACGCGGATGTCCAAGAGAGGGTAAAACGCGGATGTTCAAGAGAGGGGCAAAAAGCGGATGTCCAAGAGAGAGGGGTAAAATGCGGATGTCCAAGAGAGGGGTAAAATGCGGATGTCCAAGAGAGGGGTAAAAAGCGGATGTCCAAGAGAGGGGTAAAACGCGGATGTCCAAGAGAGGGGTAAAAAGCGGATGTCCAAGAGAGGGGTAAAAAGCGGATGTCCAAGAGAGGGGTAAAACGCGGATGTCCAAGAGAGGGGTAAAACGCGGATGTCCAAGAGAGGGTAAAAAGCGGATGTCCAAGAGAGGGGTAAAAAGCGGATGTCCAAGAGAGGGGTAAAATGCGGATGTCCAAGAGAGGGGTAAAACGCGGATGTCCAAGAGAGGGGTAAAACGCGGATGTCCAAGAGAGGGGTAAAAAGCGGATGTCCAAGAGAGGGGTAAAAAGCGGATGTCCAAGAGAGGGGTAAAATGCGGATGTCCAAGAGAGGGGTAAAATGCGGATGTCCAAGAGAGGGTAAAAAGCGGATGTCCAAGAGAGGGGTAAAACGCGGATGTCCAAGAGAGGGGTAAAACGCGGATGTCCAAGAGAGGGGTAAAACGCGGATGTCCAAGAGAGGGGTAAAATGCGGATGTCCAAGAGAGGGGTAAAAAGCGGATGTCCAAGAGAGGGGTAAAACGCGGATGTCCAAGAGAGGGGTAAAATGCGGATGTCCAAGAGAGGGGTAAAACGCGGATGTCCAAGAGAGGGGTAAAAAGCGGATGTCCAAGAGAGGGGTAAAAGCGGATGTCCAAGAGAGGGGTAAAATGCGGATGTCCAAGAGAGGGTAAAAAGCGGATGTCCAAGAGAGGGGTAAAACGCGGATGTCCAAGAGAGGGGTAAAAAGCGGATGTCCAAGAGAGGGGTAAAAAGCGGATGTCCAAGAGAGGGGTAAAACGCGGATGTCCAAGAGAGGGGTAAAAAGCGGATGTCCAAGAGAGGGTAAAAAGCGGATGTCCAAGAGAGGGGTAAAAAGCGGATGTCCAAGAGAGGGGTAAAAAGCGGATGTCCAAGAGAGATGGGTAAAAAGCGGATGTCCAAGAGAGGGGTAAAAAGCGGATGTCCAAGAGAGGGGTAAAAAGCGGATGTCCAAGAGAGGGGTAAAAAGCGGATGTCCAAGAGAGGGGTAAAAAGCGGATGTCCAAGAGAGGGGTAAAAAGCGGATGTCCAAGAGAGGGGTAAAAAGCGGATGTCCAAGAGAGGGGTAAAACGCGGATGTCCAAGAGAGGGGTAAAACGCGGATGTCCAAGAGAGGGGTAAAACGCGGATGTCCAAGAGAAGCGGATGTCCAAGAGAGGGTAAAAAGCGGATGTCCAAGAGAGGGGTAAAATGCGGATGTCCAAGAGAGGGGTAAAACGCGGATGTCCAAGAGAGGGGTAAAAAGCGGATGTCCAAGAGAGGGTAAAAAGCGGATGTCCAAGAGAGGGGTAAAAAAGCGGATGTCCAAGAGGGGGGGAAAATGCGGATGTCCAAGAAAGAGTAAAACGCGAATGTCCAAGAGAGGGGTAAAAAGCGGATGTCCAAGAGAGGGGTAAAACGCGGATGTCCAAGAGAGGGGTAAAACGCGGATGTCCAAGAGAGGGGTAAAAAGCGGATGTCCAAGAGAGGGGTAAAATGCGGATGTCCAAGAGAGGGGTAAAAAGCGGATGTCCAAGAGAGGGGTAAAATGCGGATGTCCAAGAGAGGGGTAAAAAACGGATGTCCAAGAGAGGAGTAAATTGTGGATGTCCAAGAGAGAGTAAAATGCGGATAAAATAAAAAGCCGCGGATGTCGATGTCCCAAGAGAGGGTAAAACGTGTCCAAGATGTCCAAGAGAGGGGTTGCTCCTTACGTCGTAAGTTGTTAATGTTGTCATTTTTGTTGGGATGGGGGCCATTTCTTTATACAAGGCGCGTCCAGTAAACCCTTTTGCCCATCGGTTCAGCCATTCCTATACACCTCACACCCTGCAACCATCCACTCTGCACTCAACTTTGAAATCACCTAAGCTTATTCATCACAATCACCAATATTTACATCAACATTTCAAACATATCCCCATCATTCCATACAACCGAAACTAAATAAGCCTTCACGTATGATTGACAAATAAAACATTTTTCCATTCCCCAAACTATCCACATCATCCAATGATTGAACATACTTCGTGATGGGGGCTGAGGACGTTTCACACATCCAAACCCCAAAACTCCATAAACACAATTGTCTCACTAACACTTAAATATATTCCTATATATAAAACAAAATCAAAATAATATATCAC